>CM062849.1:36329593-36806100 GCA_031772225.1 Eubasilissa splendida
TTCTATAATATAATATATAATCTAATCTGAGGCTTTTATTTTTTATACGTTATAATTTTAATGACATTTTCTTTAAAAAGTGTAATCTTTTTCTAAAACATGGTTAGAAATTCAGCAAAATTAATATTAGTGAGGCAACGTAATAAAATACCGTTCTTCAATATATTCCCCTTTCAACGTAGTTCTGTCCTCCCCCAATACTGGAGCCACGCCCCCACCGTGCAATGTAATATAATTATTTACATATATTATTTTTGCATCGGTTAGCGCGCGTCCGTCGTGACAAATGCCGTATTGGCCCGAATATAACGCGATGTTTTTTAACATCAATGATTTAAGCAAAATGACGTTCGCGTTATATTCAAGACCTAACCGCTATAAAGAAAACATTGGTATTGCGGTATTGGCATAAGTACTTTTCTCATAGTATAGTATATAATATAATACATACATGTATATATGTTAAAATGTTATACACATTAAAATTTATATTTTTTTTTCCAAAAAAATGTTTTTTCTTATGATAATGGGCTAAAATTTCAACGGTGGCGTTATATTCGGGCCAATACGGTATATTGTACTATCGAAGTCAGTCAACGTTAAATTTATCAAAGTGGTTTAAACAAAGTTTTTTTTTTAAATGAATTATATGCTATCAGGATTTCCTCCGAGTAATGGCGACTAAATTTGAGAATACCAAATCATTAATACATATTCGGGGTTTAAATTGAATTAATTTAAAGGGGTTTCAGGTAGTTTCGGAGCTAACTGCAATCACCTCAGGTTGTTTAACCTCACCGCACGTGGCAGAAAAAAGTTTAAGTCTGAGCTGCAAATGTAGAAATAGACCTACTTTGTAAATAGGTGCATTTTAATTTTACGAATTCTTCGGACCGGAGCGTAAATTAATACAGCATGACTCGAAATTTTAAATTATTGTATACTTTTATTCAATACAAACTGATTGATGTTGTCGGACCTTGCGGGCAGCTACGTTGTGGCCGCTGAATGGCTATAACTCGTCTTGGAAATTTATTAAACAATAAACAGTACAATATGTATAGTAATATATAAAAACTTGGAACATATAGTAATGTGTGCTTAAAAATACCGTTTACCGGTAAAATTCTTAAAAATGAATATACTAAATAAGAAAAGTAATGAAATTTCACACAATGCGCTCACGACACACCCTCCCCATTTTCGATGTCAGAATGTCGAACTAGTTATGTAAATAGAAAATAAATATACCGGTAAATAAACTTTCCTTAAATATTCATTAAATATATTAATTATAAAGATATACATATAAAATCAATTTTATCGAAAAATATTGTTGTTGCGCCACCGGGATTCGAACCTGGATCTCTTTCCTAACCGTGGAAGGTGCTTTATCCAACTAAGCGGTGGCGCAACAACAATATTTTTCGATAAAATTGATTTTATATGTATATCTTTATAATTAATATATTTAATTCATATTTAAAATATCACAGACCTGACTGAATAATTACAACTTCACAATAAGAATGTGTTCTCCTAAATAAACTTACCTTAGTCTGAACGTTTGAAAGTTTTCTAGGAATGTAAGCTAAATGCACGCATATTTCAAATAAAGTAATCCTCTGGCAAAAATGTTACTTTGTCACTTGACTGAATATGAAAAAATATTTCTCTCTCAGGCGTTCCATTATTTCTAATTAGATTAAGCTCGAGGCACAAAGCCTGAAATTGTATGGAATATTCCCATATTTCATTGAATTGAAAATAATATCTATATTAGTATTCAATCAACCGATGACACGCAGTGAAGGTTTCCCCACATATTTATACCCACTTCATACAGTTTTGTGATTAGAAGTTGGACTTACGATTAAATTGGAGATAGCGGAGAGGGGTGCTGCAATAATTTAGATATTTAGGAAGATTCATTTTTATTAAGATTTTGGGGCTACGCAGCTTTGTTACGTGAATAAAATACTTTCATAAGACCTGGTGGCGCCATATTAGCAGAGCTCTGCATATTCAACATATGTGCATAATTATGTACCTAGCTCCCAATTTTTCTAAAAAATTGATATCCTTACCAGATGGTAGGTATGCATTCCGTGTAAAATTTACGATATAATTGGTTCCATTAATTCAATCAGATAAAGTGTCAGTGTGCACTGCGATCTGTCTGTCTGTCTATTCTCTACATAATCCTACATCATTTGCTCAAACCAAACCTAATTTAGCGTAGTTACTATTTAGGACCTTGGGCTAAACATAGGTACTCTGCTCCTACCTTCTCTTCCCCCGATATTAATATATATTATATTCTACGCCATCCAGATTTTGTTCAGTTTCACTCTAGAACCCAGAAGAATATATAATCGTACCATCCCACTTCCCCGGATATGTCACCCTCCCCTGTCTGGACCAAATAATTATTTAAAGATACCCCTTCTATCTTTCCCCTAAACCTAATTTTAAATGATAACTAAATCTGAATCGCGGGCACAGCTGAGAAGCAGACTTAGGAATGATAATAACGGATGCTGTGGTTATCGCTGCAGATACATATTAAGAGCAGCCATTTAAAATGTTGCACATTACAGACGCCACCGCACCGCGCCCCGCCGCGCCCCGCCGCACCCCGCTCTGCGAAAACGGCCATTGCCCTCAATATAATGTAATACAAATGAACATTTCAGAAATGTATTACCGAGTGGCTCTGAAAGTTTGTCTCGCTGCCGAGTCGGGTGAATCACCATTCGGCTGCCGAGTCGCCATTCTTCAATCAACACTTATGGTTTCATTTCAACTGAGATATGCGGAAACGAAAACTTGGAGCAAAACCAACCTTGTCAATTTTAATGTTTCAAAGATCCAAGATACCGTTCTTCACAGGGCTAGCAATCTTTGACGAATGGAAACGGCTGATAATTTCAAAATTCTACACTTATTTTTGATTTGATCAAAAGTATACAAGTATATAATATACCTGACTACATTATCAGTCTAAAATGTTTAAGGAGTGCATACAAATTCTGTATTGTTACGGAAAATATTATTGTATGATATATTAATGAAATTGCCCCATTATTATTCTACAGGGTGGCCCAAAAAAAGTGAGATCATCTCGTAACACGTAATTCCCCCATAATTCAATATCATCCCTATTTGGGGGTGAATAACTCGTACATTTTATCTGTATTCATATCAACAGTTCTAAATAAAATAAAACATGAGTTATTTTCAAAACATAATATAATTAATTATTATTCTAAATGTAATTTTTTTTGCACAATATTTAGCTAATCAGATATCATCAAAACACTCCATATTGCATAATCTACAGGGTTTAAATTTGGGCTGTTCGGTGGTCACATGCCTGGCCCGATGAAATTAACATTCTCACGACGAAGAAAGTTGATTGTATTTCTAGCTGTGTGAGATGGAGCTCCGTCTTTCTGTAATGTCTAGATAAACTCCAAGCTTTGTTTTGAAACTCTTTGATCATTATCCTAGCACCCCAGCGTTTTTCAATTCGCAAATTTTTGATCAGAATACGGTCTTCTGGGTAACAATTAAAAAAACCCAAATATTAACAATAGGAAAATTAATAATCAAAGATGTTGACCGAAAATTGTTTAAATAAAACGTAATATATGTAAGTAAGTAAATTATTAAACTATTTAATCTATTGTTGATATAGTTAAACTAATTTTTATGTAATTATATCACATTTTACGAAATGTTCTCACTTTTTTTGGGCCATCCTGTATATCTTTACTAAATTATTTAACCAAAAGCAGTCTGGATAGATATACGATCAACTATCAAGTGCACGTCCTATAATTATCCCCAATCAGCACGGTTTCTATCCACAAAAGTCTATAGAATCAAATCTCTTACAATTTACCGATATTATTTTGAAGGCGATGGACTAAGGATAACAAGTAGACACACTGAATACTGACTTCTCAAAAGCTTTTGATAAAATCAATCATCGAATACATCTGAGAAAGTTGCGATGTCTCGGTATACACGGGGACCTATACAGACGGTTTACTTCCTATATCAAAAATCAGGCAGTTGTGATCCAAGGGTTTAGTTCCATATTTCAAAATGTCCCATCTGGAGTTCCACAGGGCTCACACCTTGGACCTATTTTATTCTTAATTTATATTAATGACATCAAATAATGTTTCTTAAATTCTGAATTTTCACTTTTTGCAGGCGATGTCAAAATTTTCAAAGAAATTAAATCACGCACTGATTGTCTCCTGTTACAGGATGACATTAATAGACTTTCAATCTACTGCCAAAAAAATAAACTTTTTCTAAATATTCCTAAATGTTACATCATCTCATTTTCAAAGGAAAAATCTAATTTGTCGTATAATTATCAACTTAATAGTAAGAAACTTAGCGTCTGCACTCAAGTGAAGGATCTTGCTATCATATGGGATTCTAAATGAACTTTTATCCCACATATAGAGTCGGTAATTGCCCATTCCAATCACCTTTTACTCTTATCGTTCTGTATTCCTCATTTATTCGGATCGGTAGTTTGGAACACACATTATTCCACCTACAGTGACGATTTGAAAATGTTCAACATACATTTTTTAATATATTAAATTCACGTGCCCACTTAGACATTAAATGTCATTCAGAAAGTGAGTGTTACCATAACCCCCCCCCCCCCCCTTCTTAAATAGAAGAAACACTCAAGATTTATCCTACCTCTATAAAATTTTGAATAACTTAGTTGACTCGCCCTATTTATTAGAACAAATAACTGTCCAACGCGCCCAACACGATCAAATAATCTTTTTACCCAAATTTGGGTACAACTAATTACATAAAAAAATGTTTTGTCATCCGCTCCACATCAAAATATAATAACATGGACATTTTCAACGATAAATTGCTTCCTTTTAAATTTAAACTACGCCAACTCCTCAATAACTATTAATATAAATTGTATATATTGTATTCCATTTCCCTCCCTTCTTTACCCTTTCCTCTTTGTATGTTCAGTTTAAAATCACTCTTTTGTTTCTTTTTTTAATATATACTAGTTTTTAGTTTATTATGTTTATTCTTATGAAAAAGTATTTTTGTTTATCAGTCTGTTTGAGTATACTATTTGTTAGTTTATTATGTACTACGTATTTAATTCCGAAAAAACTGGCGCTTAACTGGTGTTACTTTAATATATTATGTAATTATCAGCGATTATTGTTACAGTTTGTTTCTCGAAAAATAAAAATAAAATACTGAACTTTTCTATGATAATTGATGTAGCATTTTCACAAGACTACATAATATACAAGTTTTAATTTTTTTAAACTATATCATTTCATAATCAATCTAATTTGTATCACACATCGCACAACTGTGTTCTGAAATTACAGCTTCCGATGCGATACAGTGTGATTTTATTAAAAAACTAAATTAATATTATATGTCTATTAAATTTTATAAAAACATTGACTGCAAAACTGGTGAAGAGTTGCATCTGCATCAGGCGAAGGCTCTCATTTGTGCAAATGCGAACTAAATGATTAAAAATGTTAAAATATGAAAAGTAGTAATATCTCGCTTTTTCAACATTTATTAAGCGTTTCAGGAATGCTAAATACTTTTGCTTGTCGGCCGCTAGAGGGACGCGAATCCTCGACCCGGTCCCGTGTCCTGGTGTCCCGTAGCGGGTTTAATCCAACAGTACTGATTGAATGGATAAATATTCCCAGAGTGACGAGTCGGGCTCATCCGCAGGTGGACGGACGACGGTGTCAGATCAGCGGCATTCCTCTGCGTCAGGTCACCTCGCCAGACGCCTCTCGGCGCAATCACTGCAGTCAGCGCAGTCAGGGACGTCTCGTCCGGGCTGAAGACAAATAAGTTGAACTATTAATATAACTATCCTATTCTAGTCGGTTGTTAAAAATGTTATTGCCTCTTGGAGATACGACCGGCCTAATAATTGTTGTATTACTGTAGACTTGCATATTTAGTAATCGCGTCCTTCTTGAATCTGCAGTGCACTTAACCTTAGTTCATATACTTAGACTATATATTATCTACTTCATGGACCTCTTTTTAAATTGTTAACAAACATCTAGTGGTCTCCTCTCACCCCACCTAAACTTCACTCTACACATCCGTTCCACTACTTTCCTGATGCACTTGCCCAAACCGATTAAGCACCTTTACCGCTTGATTCCATTTAGTCAACCGACTTCCATCAAATCGGGCCATGAAGCAAACTGTCTAAAGGCCGAAGAGAGGCAGCGGCAGTCGCGCACAGGTCTCGGCACTGCTAACTTTCAGCACTGGAGCTCGCTTTGTTTGGCAATCATTCATTTAAAATAAATTCTGACTGATTATATTTGGCACGTATTGGAAACGTAATGCTATGAAATAAAATAAATTCTTGACTGAAGACTGCGTGCAATGCCACCTTGTGCATTCCAATGACATTTTGTTATTCGTACGGCAATTGTCAATTATCTGTCATTCTTGGGTGGATTATTAGCACTCGTACTGACATGTTACGTGTTCAATTATAAATATTTCTATTTGACGAGTTTCAGTAAACTGGTAATTAAATATAAGTTTTAGACCACTATTATAACGAAACATTTGAAACATCCGTTGTCCGAAAAAGAAATCGTCAGTTCGAGTGTGGCTGAGGAGTCCAATTCTCGAACCGCCCACCCTCAAGCCTGACAAGGATCCTTCAATTTTTTGAGCATCTTGCGATAAGGGAAGATAGCTTGGAGAAGCTTGTTGTGGTGGGTCACGTCTAAGAACGAAGAGGAAAATGAATATCCCCCTCCCCACGTTGGATCGACCGAGTGGAAAAGAAAACATGCACTTCTCTGGTGACAGCTCTGAGATCTGCAGGATGCCGAGAAAAGTAGAGGAGCATAGTCAAGACGGTGGGAGTTCGTGAAGATCACGACCGAGTAATAAGGAACCGACGTGGATGTGATGATGATCGGTACTTGACACGGCGGTTACTTCGCGATCTAACCAGATTATTTTAATTTTTACTAATCTAAATTTCGTACTACACACACGTTAGGTTACACTGTCGCTACTATAGTTATTACCTGATGATGGGGGAGACTCCACCTCTCTAAACTTTACAGTTTATATTACTATTAGAGACAATAACCCAACGTGTGTGTAGTACAAAGATAGATTAGTAAAAATAGTAATTTGTATGTTAATAGAGATTAAAATTATTACTACTAATAAAATGTATTAATTATAAAGATATACATATAAAACAAATTTTATAGAAAAATATTGTTGTTCGAACTATGATCTCTTTTTCTAATCCGCGGAAGGTGCATTACCAACTATGCTACAGCGTCAGTATTTCTGACGACAAATTTTCAAACCTATATGTTACACTTTTTCAAATGAATATATCCATACAATGTAGAAACAATGCTGATGGCTTTCAAATAATGGAACGACAGACGGATTCATTTAAAGGCAGATATGAACGATGGTAATTATATGTTCTTAGGTTTTATCTTCTGTGTATAGTTTTCTGCGCTAATCTGCCGTGTATATCTGACCTTTCTGGCCGACGTTTCGGATCTCATTGCAAGGTCTATCATCAGGGCTGAGGTTATGTATGATTATGTTGTTGTATTGTGGTTAAGTACTAGCTTGCAGTACCGTGTGAAATGAGCAGTGTTGTGTTATGTTAAGTTCCATCTACTGCCATCACTATCTGTGAAGGCTCTTCGATTCGTTTCGACGGATTCCGCGAGGTTTTGGGTTCACTGGGTGTTTGTATATTTCAACTGCCTCTTTGACTAGACGTGCGTGATAACTCTTGCGCTTTCCTAGGATATGATGGCCCGTATCCGTGCAGTGTTCAGCCAATGCCGATTTCCCTGGATGGCCAAGTTTGCATGCCCGTTAACCCTTTTGGAAGTTGTGCACGCCGTTTGTCCCGCGTGTACTGCGAGGGCAGTCTTGGCAGCCGAGTTTATGAACGCCGTCCGTTTCCGAGGGATCTCGATCCTTCGTTAATCTTAGCAAGTCTTTCACTTTGGCCTTTATTCCGTCACTGGATCTCGTTCTTTGAGGACTCTGGTTATAGCGACATTTAATATATTGGGTCGCATAATAACATAAAACAAACAAGATCTGCTTTCAAAATGTGCGGCTGTCGCATCAAAGTAATTTATTATTTTTTTTAAATAAATAAAGATTAAAAAAATACTATTTAACTAGCTTCTAAAATATATAAAACGTATTCAATCAAATTTTTTTTTCGCGGACACTTACATTGAATTCTAAACACACGGAAATAATCAGAAATTATTTAATGATAACATTAATCAATTAGTTAAATACTCTATAATTTGCGGAATTTCACGTTAAAGAAACGGTTAATTTTAGAACAAACCATAAATACGGTTCCTACGTTACATCGTCAACATCCGCCGTTGGTTCTGTTTCCACCACTGTACCGATCTGTGCCAGGCACCAGATCTGGTCGGTCATGCCAGGTCACCACGTGTCGAGTGTCGAGTCGTGCTTACATATTTTAAAAAATACAATTTCGAAGAACTTTTTCATTCAGACAACTTAACAAACTTAAAAAGAATAATACATAAAATGCAAAAGCGAACGATATCATAATGATTTCTTTACCAACTAACTTCACTGACCGCGCATATAAAGTTCAACAGAAACCGCGATACATATTAATCGCATAATGAACAATATATCCAGAGAGTCATGATAACGAAGTAAGGTGGGCTCCGTGTCCTTGTCTCCGTTCCAGTTCTGCCGTACCCTGGGGAGTTCATCGTCCACGGGACCTTCCCGGTGACCGCTGCGCTCCGCGCCCCGCCATCTCCGCCAGCTCCGCCGGCCTCCAGCCGCGGACCGGGACCCCTATCTCTTGGCTCGCATCATGTATGAACGAATACTTTACAGGTAAATTAAATATTAGAAGTTGTATTATACAACGTTTCCATTTCCCTCCGTGAGAGCAGCCCGCCATTTCGCCATATTCCGCTATGTTGGCGCGCGCGGCTTAGCTGGCTCTGTTCGCTCGCGGAGACACTCACACGTGGTTAGTGACTAGCTAGCGATGCCGGGGTAGTCTGCTTACGATGTATTTATGTATATGTTACTATCATTTGTAATTTGTTAAGTTCATTTTAAAGATTTTATAAAAATATACTACCGCGCTATTATAACAAAATTAAAATAAACGTACCAGGTGTTTTATTTTGGTTATTTTTGGAAAATGCTTCTCTCAACATTCTAATTATTAAGAGTATTTAGAACTGTCAGTAGAACGTGTTGTAGAAGAGTTGTTTTTCAGTATTCATAAATGTAACTTATCAAAGTTCATACTCATTTAACTCATATTCTCAATAAACAACTCTACTTACTGAGCATGTGCCCTTAAATTGGAAAGTGTATTAGAGACCATACAATACATTCCGTGTCTTTCTTCCTCCCTCTATTACTTAATATTTGTGAAATGATGGGCCGGTCGGTGTCGGTACAACACTTCAAAATCAACATAAGCGCCCGTGAAATACATTCAACGCCAACTAGGGCAGGTATATTAAATGCTATTGTCTCTGGACAGCGCACAGCGTGAAGAATCATTTAAATGAAGAGAATGGTGGAGGATTAAATATAATTCATTGTAAAGCGAT
Source organism: Eubasilissa splendida (assembly GCA_031772225.1). Lineage (NCBI taxonomy): Eukaryota > Metazoa > Arthropoda > Insecta > Trichoptera > Phryganeidae > Eubasilissa > Eubasilissa splendida. The sequence goes on from CM062849.1 coordinate 36,339,298, forward strand.
TGAAGTCTATTTAGTGGTACAATAATACAAAAAACAGAAGGTTACTTCTGATTTTTATAATTCTACGTAGCACCGGCCGGCCCTTAAGCGTGCTGGCAGATATCCTACCCGTCAACTGTAGACACAAAACGAAGTGCACGCATCCAGTGGTTTTGTGAATCTTTGTTTGCTGCTCGATGTGCCATAATAATAACTTCGGTCTGTATCGTTTTAAACAATTTTTAAAATAAAATTCTTCATACTGCATCAGCCTGGAGAATCTAAACAGAATGTCGCGATCGGTGCCTGCATTGTATAAATAAAATGGGTTCGGTAACTGCCGGTCACTATAATCTGCAGTCCCGACCCGGACGACAGATTGTATTGACGGGTCGCGCGCGGGCTCGGCTCCCGGACTCCCGTCACTTATCGTCGGTAATTTGGGGAAATGCGCGAGAGTTCATCACCTTCACGATTGGACTTCGAGGAAGCGACCATCTCGGACTTGTGCGCAGCCGTACTAAATGATAATTATTTATCTGCGTCTCCAATAAATGAAGACTTCGAGTATCGAAACGCGATAGTGATTCTTTTGTCTCGTCCGACCGCGTGTCGCGGTTGAGGTTATGGCTGCTGCAGTCGGCTGCGCGGCGCTCGGCGCATCGGATGCGTCCGGATCCGGATCCAGCGCGGCTGCACGGGCGCGGGGGCCGGCGGGGGCGGGGGACGGCGGCGCGCGCGCGGCAATGTCACGGCCGGTGCAGCGCGGGGGGGGCCGTCAGCTGACGGTTGCTACGGGCGGCCGGGCTGCGCGCGCAGTGTGCAGTCGGCGCCGGCCCCCTCCGGTCCGCGCTCCGCTCCGCCGCCATTGCTTCCCGAGCGCCGCGCCGCGCCGCACGCGCGCTCCGCGCCGCTCGGACGGACCGAAAGTTTCAAATTCGCGAAACGGTGTCGCCGCGAGCGAGCTCGCCAGTTCTCGGACTCCTCGCCGCGCCGGCTTCTCGTCACGGCGACGCGCGCGATCTCGGATCGGATTCGCCGTCTTGCCCGCGAATTTTAGACGATCGAAAAGTTTAATCGAAGATTTTTTCGCGTCGAAACAGGTGTCGGGCGACAGCGGGGCGCGGGAGGAGAGGGGGGGGAGCCGTCTAGACGGGTACCTACCGCCACGTTGGCACGGCGGGCGGGGAACGTTTTCCGAAGGATCGGGCGAAACAAAAGAGCCGCGCCAGCTGACCGCGAGTGCCGCCGCCCGCCCGGCCGGCAGCGGCCATCCCCCGAAGGAAGTTTGATAACAAATCCATTGTCCGCCGCCGGCCGAGCGGCCCCGGCTCCGAGTATTTTTAAATAAGCCGTCGGGTCGGCCGCCTGCGTTTCGCGGTTCCCGCGGTCATTGGCAATTTTCGAATCAAACGCGCTCGACTCTCCCTGGCCCGCGGCCAGGCGACCGCCCCGAGACGAATATAAAGTTATATAAACGCCCCCAATCAACCACTTTAATTATTTTCTATTAATATGTTGTCAGTGCGGCAGTCTGAGCTGTCCCGAAAAGGAGTTTTCTCCGAAGCACGTGTCCGCTGGAAGTTTCCTCAGCGAGGAAAAGTTTTTGCGGAGTGGCGCTCCGCGCCTCCGGCCGTCGGCGCCTCGCCGCAGTCGACTGATAACTAACTGTGATTTCATCAGCTCAGTGAATTTAATTTTTTATCCTTCTGTCCTCGTTCCGAGCGGAGACTATTCTGGCTGTTGTGATTTTGTAAAAATAATTTGCACATGCCGTGTTTACGATTGCGCAATATGTAGTCCAAGTTTTATTATATCGTGAGACCTGGTAACGCGTAGAATGTTTTCGTAATTTGATAAATATTTATGGCCTCGATCTATTATAAAAAACGTATTGTAATACCCCGAAGCATTGGGAAATGACGGAGTCGAACGTTAAATTATTTGTCTATTTCCTGTTGCCACGCTATAAAGTCGCGTATTGACTACACGTTAACTGTTACGCACCTTCCGTTGAAAAGATTTACCGTCTTCGAACTTGTAACATCCTCCATTAGGTTGCTTGTGTTTCGCGACCGTATCGAAGATTCTAACCCAATAATCACAACAGTTTGACTGTCAAAATTAAGATGGCATCGGTAAGATAAAACAGAGTTCTGCAACACGTAAACAGATTCTATAAGTTCGACTTTTGAAAAGTTTTCATTGTTGGTCATCGTGATAAAGCAGTTTTCTGCCAAAATTGTTGCCACGATGCAGCTCCCCTAGTATTTATTAATTCGGTACCCGCGGACATAAAGGGGTAAGTTGTGCCGCCTGCACTCGTCCGCCGCGCCGCACTCGGGGCTGCGCCTCGGCTCGGAGTAGGGCACCCGGCCCCGGGTGAAGGACCAGACCCCCGCGCCCCCGCCTCTTCCGACCAACATCCGAAGGTGAGTTTTTTCCAAATATATTCTTCGTTCTCTCGCGTGTGTATGCATACGTGTGGGGTATTTGTATTATTGTTGCGATGCATTTTCGCTCTCGCCGGCGAATGATAGATTGTGTGTTGGCTGAAGTTTTAACATTTTTTCTAAACTGTTTGAAATTCTAATTATTAGTAGGTAACTTAATTAGATAAAACCTTCTCAGAGTTGAAATGTTACGCCATACGAAGTTTGATAGTTATACAGGTTAAGTTATTAGAAAACAAAATGACTTAATGTACCTATTTGAAGATGTATTTATCATGATGCTCAGGAAATACCGTCGTAAGCCACAAAGTCATATATTTCGTATGTCAATGTTATATTTAAGAAAGGGGATACAATTCGGCTATTCCGATCTAGTCAATAAACAAACACAGCTTTGATATTGATGCCCGCCTTATATCAGGATTGATAGGACATTAACATAAAAACGAAAACCTCGCTCTTATGCAGGACTCCTCACAATGTTCCTTGATTTGCCTTAGGTCTACCTATATAATTCAGCGCGAGCGTGAACTATAGTATTATTTATGTTTATATACAATAAAATTATTATATATTATATTATACATCTCACTATATTATACATACGGCTTTCATACCTGACATTCAATATACTATATTTTTGTGAGTTTATTTTGTATTGTAAAAACGCTGTCGGATTACATTCCACGTTATATATTCTGTTTTTCTTTATGCTTGAATAATAATAATAAAAATGTTTGAAAAGTGAATCAGGTTTTTACCGTGTGTTGTTCAGAAACAACACTGCAATGACCTCAGCACAGACGGTGCTAACAATTAGATTGCAAAAAGATGTTCTGTTTCCATGGAAGCTAATAACTAATAAAGTTAACAGAAACACTCGTAGGTTTTCACGACTCTTTAATGATTGTCGGTTTTTTCATTGTCGACATTTCGGACACCTTTCATTGGCTACCGTCGGAGTCGGAACTGAAGTCGCCAGCAGTAGAGAAAACATACCTCAGCAGATGGTCCAGTCGCTGTCATCATGAAATAATGTAATAGTCCTTCCATAGGACACAATAACAATCCATTACTTCAAAATAATTCGGGATTCTGATTTTCGGACTCATTCTAATGCATTTAACAATTTTATTAAAAGTTCGGTTCAATAATTCTGTAAGACCTTTTAGTTGCGCTGTGGAAACACGGTGACAAACAGATTTTTGCCATTTGTAATTTTCAGTAATAAGGTCAGCGGGCGATGCGGGGGAAGGTGAGGGCGAGGGGATAGCAATTATTCTTGTGTATGTATGTGTGTGTGTGTGTGTGCGCGCGTGCGTACGTACGTACGCTGTTGGTGTGCAGGTAAGTACATACTTTCACACTAAATATTGCCAATTGATACAGCGACAATGTGTTACAAGGAAACTGCTTTACCTACAAGGTTTCGCTACCGACTGCCGTGGCGGTGTGCTTGTATCACGATTCATGGAGATTTTTTGTGCCTAAACATTGTATACGTCGCACGAGGTTTAGCACCATCGCTGTATTTTTTTTGCTTAATATTACAGCCCAATTTTTAGTTGTCGGGACAACTATTAACACTAGTATATTGTCTATTCTTAGTCTATGTTTTGGAACATAACGTGGCCCCGTTAGACGTTATTCTGTTTGTATTGTCTATTGTTCCCGCGTGTTGCGTCTGTAGTGAGAAACTGGTAATGCTAATTTCTCAATTCCATTAGTTATTTCATTACGCAGAAATGATAAAGAACACCCACAGACAATTACCGAGGAATGCGGTTCGATTCGATCGCTGATGTGTACATTAACCATTCTCTACACAGCTTTATTTTTGTCGATCGTAAAACAGCTCAGTCGGCGTTAATTCCGAAATCCCCATTGTCATCCATTGCGAGCTCTGACGTCAGTCGGCCTCTGAGAATGCATCCTCACCCGCAAAACGTCATGGTATCTATACGGAGAAAAGTAAGTCCGCAAAACGCCAATTGTCACACCTCGTTAATCTGGCGTGGGACAGGTTAGCGCATTTGAGATCTTCACGGCTTCGGCGATCGATCTAGTATTAACATTTCACACGATCGTACTTTCAAAGGTCCGAGACCACTGACAGATATCAAATATTACTCATTCACGGCTGGGAGCGCTTTACCGTCCATATTGTTACGCAGTTGTTGAACGTATCTCGCACACTGCCTTTCTAGGCCATTTTTCTACGGTAATGGAACCATTAGTCACGTACTGCGGAACCTCATTAGTAATTTGACGCCGCCAGCTTTATCACCGGCTCTGCGGATCGGGAGGATGTTAGAGAATATTTACATTTGGACACGATCAGGACTCGACTGGCACTTCCTGCGCTGTGTCCTGAAGGGGATCCTGCACCTGTCTATTATACCTCCTACGAAACGTGCAGCCTGCCCGCGGTACTGTATAGATTTAGAATACAGTGCTGTCTACTGTGGTGCGCTTCATATTCTGCGCATGCAGCTGACAACTTTGTACCTAACGTTTTATTCATCTTATGAATCCTCTTAAACATGACGTACACACGGCTGTTTGGACATTTAGACGTACTCGGAACCAGGAAGAGTTCATTAACCTTTTTCATAATCTCTTCCGACAGTTTCCACCGCCCGGGTGGTGCGCCCTCGAATATTCCCGCGGCGGCCTCTACGGCGCGGCCGCGGTTGCGCTCCCGACCCTCGTCCGGGTCCGGGGGCTGGACTCGCAGTAGCGGCGTCCTGATTCGTCGCTCCCCGGGCGGCGGCGCACGCGCGTCCCGCTGCAGGGCGTGCATCCCGCTGCAGCCGCCCCGAGCGGCGAGGGAGGAGCCCCGAGAACGTCGCCAGCGGCCTCGGGGTCGATACGGATCTGGCAGCGCATCACCGTTTCCGACCAATTTTCCAATCCGCCCCTTTTGTATCTTCGTCAATTTTCAAAGTGATTCGTCTCTGTTATAACATCTCTGACGGAAGACAGTGTGCGGTGAATGTTTTAATTTTGCAAAAAAACTGAATTTGGAGATCTGAGATTTTCGGAATTGTCAATTTTCCTCTGACGTCATACGTCTTAACATTTTTCAAGAAAGACGCGACTTGATTTAACGCGTTAAAAATTGGCTACGACGTGTCTGGTGAACAATGTGACAGCGGCACCCCCCTGCAGTCCGGCGCCCTCCGAGTCTGGCCCCACCCCGACCCGCACCCCCGCCCCCTGCTCGCCCAGGGCTGTCACGTGACCGTTCATTCCGGCGCCGGGTCTCGTCTCAGTCGGTGCTCAGTCGTCGCTCGGCCCGCGAGCCGCTCCGCCAGGCAGCCGGCAGCCACCAGCCACCAGTCAGTACGCCGCGGATAGTCAGTGTGGACAGTACCTTTGTGAAATGTCGTTGTACAAATGCTGTTCGGTAGTTCGCGAATAAGGACTCTGAAGCGAGTTAAGACTGCCGAGTACTGTGAACATTTGAGTGCCTCGAATAGGATGAGACGCATTTCTAACTTGCTGCCGATGCACATATGTGCACCGCACCTACTTCTGTACAAAGTCAACCGATAAGGTATGTTCTTAACGATTATTTTCGAGCCAATCAAATTCGACCGTGAGGTAACTTCAGTGCACCTTTTTCAAACTTTAAAATATACACAAATCTCGGGACATTTTTTCTTAAACAATTTGGAATCCATCGGTAAAGGAACCGGTTGGATCAGTTGTCCAACTCTGAAATGCTAGACAAGATGGTCTGCCTTTACGAGTTGACGCAATACTCGTACATGCTGCTTTTCCATCTTCAAGTATAATTAATATATTTTATTTTGCAATACCGATTTAAAACGAATTCAAAAACCGCCTTCTCTACTATAAATGGATGATTTTTATAGCGACATTCAGCATCTAGGTGCGCGATATCGTTGTAGAACTAACCGGTTATTTTCCTTTAGAAGCAAATATAGTTCGGTCCGTCGGGCGGCGCTTGCGGCAGCCCTGCCGCGCGCCAGCTGTCCCGTCCCGCTAGCCGCTGGCCGCTAGCCGCTAGCCGCACGGCGTGTGGCGTAGCACTACCCCGAATCGGCGCCCACCATAAATACCGCCGGTCTTGGCTATTTTCGCCAGTATTTTGTGCAGCTGTTTATCAATAAGTCAATCGTATAATCCAAACCGATTCCAAGTCTATTCTGACTATAATTAATTATTATATTTTAATGAAGGAATACTTGCCGTGTACTTTGGATTCCAAAATGCTATTCAATTTTGAAATATTACAATGTTTCAATGACTTTGGTTGCAGTAGTGTGAAACAAAACTTGGCTCCACCGTGCTTCTGTATGTGTTCCTGCATGTGCGTGTTCTGGAGCAGAGACAACCTCCTGTAATAATAATATTGCCAAATATATAATGCCGAATATGAGATGAGAACTTAATGTTTTCCGTTTCTGCGCGGCCGTTCGGTGGAGCCGCAGGTATCCGGCAGGCGGAGTGCGGAGTGAGGAGTGAGGAGGCCGAGCACCTGGCACCTGGCACCGAGCACCGAGCGCTGCAAGGACGGTGGGCGACCTCGTTTGGCAATTTTGGCGAATTCCACAGCATTGCCAAATTAATGGCGTACCGATCAGTACAATCATTTGAAATCACGAAAATCGCAACGAAGGATGATGATATCGAAAGTAGGCACTTTGCACCGCGCTATCAGGAATACCTATCTCGAGGGTATCCACGTAAATTGGCTTATCTTGGAGGTGGAATATTATTGTAGAATTACGCGAATCATCGAGAAGATTGTTTAGAAAACTATCCCGGCTAATAATATGTACCTACCACCCAATGGTGTAATCATACTGCACCACGGCAGACATGAATACTACCATTTTTAAATAAATAATTAATGTAATGAAAATATAATAAAAAAACCTTCTAATTTTGCCGGGTCTTTGTGCCTGTCGCCTTCAACATACCTTCGCCCGCGACATATCCTTCCTCTCGACTATACATGCCCATATGTCATGTGTGTGTACAACATTGGACACATTGCAAACCAGAGATGGGTGTACTAGATATTTCTACTATAATCTATTACATATACATGTATGTATACAAATAAAGTGATCCACGACGTGAGAGATGTCCATCGTCTCCTTAACCGAAGGCTGTATCGACTACCAATACGAATATGAAATCATTATTTCTGATCTAAATCAAAAAAATAAAAATATATTTAAAATGAAGTAAACAGATAGAAAGCAGAATGTATTGTTCTTGCGGAGCGGAGCGATGGACTAATGATAGGATTATGGCTACAGTATGATACGGATGAAACTAATTCTGAAGTCAAACAATAAACTGTCATCGAAGAGAGCCGGGCTTGGAGTATCCGCGGTCAACGTCAATATTATCGGTCGTCAGCGACTTTTGTTACGATGGTTTTTCAGATGTTTTGATCGCCGGCATTTTGCCAGCCTCTTTCCACCCACGTCTCTGTTGCCTTCTATCTTCCACTGAAAATGTTTCCGAAGCGTGCGGCTTTCTTTAGTTAGATAGCTGTCATTTGTTCTCGTGATTTACTAATGCATCTTAGTACATGTTATACCAAATAAATATCGCCGGAACTGCTTATTTATGCAGTACATTGAATGTGCAACCTACACTGATGGAATAACAACAACTTCACCGTCACCGTTTCCACGTCTGGGAGTGATGACTCCACCGAGCTCTGTTTCACCCTCGCTCCCTTCTCCTTCGGCTCTAGTCGCAGACGGGCGGGCTCGAGCTGGAGAAGTGGGATCGATCGTGGAACTTGATCACCGCCGGCCCGCTCGCGTTGTTCAGCCTGGGAACATTGGCCACTCGCCGAGGACTACATTTTCTACAGAAGTAGAAAAAGTGAAGATGAGACGATTTATCGCTCTAGGTTGTTTTATATGCTTCCAAATAATGGTCAAAAACAAAACAATGTCCATAGATATTATTTCAAATTTCATCAAAATATAAAATCCTAAAGTATTATTTGACATTGGGTAGGTTTTCGTCGTAGCTGACGTTTCGGGATACATTTTAGTCGGTCGGCATTTCAGCCAAACGACGTTGGTAAATCCAAACGTGCGACGGAAACATTCGCGAGCCAGCTGCGGCAGCTACTGAAGTCTCGAAGTGGAGCAGATGCAAAAGTTACCGAGATGTAAAAGACCTGGCACAAACTAGATTGACGGAGAGAGCTTCAGCGATAAGGTAATATCCCTAAAAAGTAGAATGAGAAAAGCCTATAAAATATAGCCGAACAGTATGAAACAATTCTCGATGGACAATCTCAAACACCATCTCGGGAGCTGGTTATCGGGTGTTGGCAGAAAGGAAACTAAGCAAAGATTCATGGAAATGATCACACGAACAGAACATCATTTCTTTTCATTTTTGTTTTGCATTGTGTTCCAATCATGGGATAGCGAGAGGATTTTACTTATTTATTATCTTATTAGAATTCTTTTAAAACCCTGTTTACTTCATTCCTAATATTTTTCGTTTAGATAAAATATAATAATAATGATTTTCATATTTGTATGCCAGACAACGGATGAACCTGTCTCCTTTAATACAGACTTGGGTCTAGCTAAGGAGACAGTGAACACCTCTGACACGATAAAGTGTATTAAGAACATGAACAGAATAAAATTTGAAAATTTGCGAACGTTTATTCCTCGCTACGTCGATTAGACATTTCAAGAAGTGCCACGTTAGGCTTGTATGCGAAGACGGATGCATGTGGATGAGACGAGAATTGTGTGTGAGGACAGAATAGTCGGTCTACTCCCGCGGGGAAACTGCGCGATGGTAAGTAAGTGAGCGATGATAATGACCAGCATAGCTTTTGACGGTATGTCTACATATTGAAGCTGCGGTGTCACCCGGAGAGAGGACCGAGACACACCAATTGAGGCCTTTATTTGGCACTTCACCGGCCTCTTAGTGCGTTTTTGTCCGGCGAGCGATCGGGCCGAGGCGCGCCACTCCGCAGAAAGGACCGTCATTCGGCAGCCGCGGTGTATCCGCGCGCGCCCGGTGTCACGCCGCCACCGCTGGCAAGGTCTTCTCCAAATCGCCGCACAAGGTGAAGCGAATGATTGTATTTTTTTGCCTCCATCTCGAGGACTCGGCGCGCCGTATTTAGCGCGACACTTTGCTTATTTATCTTCACCTCGCGTCGGACTAATTCACGTTCAACTCTATAGAGCTCGTGAAGATGCTATTCGAGGGATTTTGAAAAATCTGCGCTATGCAGACGATACGGTACTTCCGGCGAGTAGCAGGAGGATCTACAGCTTCCGCCGAACCGAGTAGTGAAGGCGCGAGAGACCCAAACCTGGACATTTTCCTACCCGGGGAAATACGTTACTGTAAAACTTTCTGATTGATTCATTTCATTTGTTACAGAACTGTGTTCTAAAATGGCTAATTCACAACAAAAACGTGTTTTCGTTAAAAAGAAATGGATATAGTTAAAATGAAATATCATCACTAACTATACTGCTGGAACGAAATTGGAGAAGATAAAAGTATTGTGTACCTTGCCTGGGTTGAATGATGATAGGAATGAAATCCGATACCGCATTGAGTAAGCTCGCGCTACTTCACCTGCCTGAACAAAATGTTCTGCAGCCACAATCTCGAGCTTACGTGAGGAATGCTGTGTTCTCGGTGTTATTCTGGGGAATGGAAGCCGACTTGAAGCATTTCAAATGTGGATCTACAGAAGATTTAATACAATAAATATGTGAATATTCCTGACATATAATGGCGACATCCTGAAAAGTATCGGATCTTTCATCTCATAATGTAGGGAGAGATTATACTATTGATAGAATCGGCGTTAACTTTGTAGAGTTTTATCATATTGGATGGATATAAACAAATCATTAAAATGGAATTCCACAGTATTAAAATTAGAAATAAAACAATGTTATTACTCTACTTGAGTTTATTAGCACAACTCGAGTTTCGATAAAACAGGTGAAGTAGTAAACTACTTTAATCTAACCTTTAACCTGGTTTACTAGTTTGATACTTGTAACTCGAGTACAGTTGTAGCATTGTTTCATTAGGGAAGGATTGCTGGAAGTCGAGGCGAGAGTAACATCACGGTTGAAGAACCCGACACGAAGCCAGCACGACAGCCAACAAGGCCAAGACGAAGCAGACAAAGAAGATGAAGAAGAACAACTGAGATATTACGTTTATTATCGCATCGCAATTTCACACGGTTGTGTAAAATTATCACAGAACTAAAACGCGTTCATGGAGACGAAAACGCATCGCAGAACATCTCCACCTGTGTACTAGTTTGTGCCGGGTGCTCGTCCCGGGTGGTGCCGACTTGAACGTGTGACGGGTGCTGTATCTCGAGTTTTACTGAACCGATTTTTAAAATTATACGCCATTCTTTTTTGTTTGTCAAACTGAACAAGAAAGATGGAAAGAAATCATCACATTTTCCATATTTAGATGGCTCTCACTCTACCACAGCGAGCGTCCTCGCAACACTGTCCACCGCAATGCGTGGATAATGCCAAATTTGAACATTCTCTTAGTTCGCCTCACTACAAATGAGTGTTTTCCTAGTTTTTAATTGTCCATGTGAATGTGTAAGAACCGTAATGGGCGATGAACGCGTGCATTGCATTGTAATATATCTCAACTTAAAGGTTGTAAATAAAGAGCAGCTGTCAAAATAAACCGCCACACAAACGGGGAAGGCTATGGTTAATTATTTTATATTATAAACCGCCCGCACGCTGACAGAATATCAGCGGATCCGTCGCTCTAAGGGTATTAAATAACAACGCTAGATTATAACCGGTCTTATGGTCTACTCGTGATATAGCCACAATTATTAATACGATTACTAAATTCCATCCGTTTGTCCGTCATCCACCAACCGCAATGCTGGGCTCTGCTTCCTCCATCTCGGCCTGTTCCGTCGGGCCTGACGCCGAATGTAATATTGTAGTTAATGAGGTAAAACGGCAATAGTATTGTTATTAGCCTGCGAGGGTTATGAGGACGCGAGACGTCGCAGTCTAGTCTGCAGCACCACCCACCGATTGCGGAGCAGCCTGAACCGGTTTTGGAGAAAGGCTGTCTGTTGTCTGTCACCGCGTGACTCACCGAACCCACTGCCTTCTAGCCGGCTCGCGACTATCTGTAATGCCTTATACAGATGCATAAAAATCACGTATGCAGATTGAAATTTACTTTACGTCTTTCGGTACCGTTATCGTGTCGGTCGTCTTTCGTTTGTTATTCTTCGTAATGCGTGCAGAGCCGTCCTTCTGCTGGCTCTTCACCTCTGCTAACTGGAATCGTCCACTCATGGCTGACATCTATATACAATACGTATTCTTTTCCGGCCATTGTCGCAGACGATGACCGGAAACCTGCCAAATTAAAAACATATTGTTATTACTATCATCTGGTTTCTCTTTCAACGTCGTCAGTCGGCGCAAACTGGCTGGCAAGCGTCAGTTCCGCTTTAACTAAATATTCAATAGTCGATTGCGCGGTCTCGCCGTCGTCCAGCGTCCTGCAGCCGGAGGAGGGATCCCATGGGGTGACTCACTCCCGGCTTTCACGTCCACCGGTCGGAGCTGACGGATACCCGCGCTTCCGCGCCGGGGGCAGGCGGTGAATAATAATGCCGACAGGCCGAACTCTCCATCTCCGAGAATTGTGATTGACAAATAAGAAATCGCCGAGGTTAGATGTGGTGTACAGCAAGGCACTGATGTAAGGAGATTCAAGTTTAGTGAATATCCTAAAAAAACCTTATTCATTCATCTGTTAAAGTTATTGCAAGTTTTATAACTTAACTGTATAACTTGCAAGCAATATTGCACAATACTTGTTACTTTCATTGACAATCCTCTTCTTCCGGCAATCTTTTCTATGTCAGTGTTCGATGATTTCGTCTACTGTTGTTTGTCTTCGAGAATATTCCTTGATTATCCCTGCATCTTAAAATACAGCCCCCTCATTGCCATTTACGCTTTTTAACAGTGAATATGACATCTCGCGCTCTTCATGTCTTCCGGCTTCTAGTGGTTCCTAGCGTATCCTCTGTATTGTGTCGCGGATGTGGCCCATTGGAGTTTCCGTCGTGCAGTCATTCAATCTTGAGGTTCGATTTCCTTGTAGATTCTGCTATTCTTTCGGTAGGATGACTTCTGTTTTTAGTAGAAGCGACAATATCACCATTTTTACCTGTTGCAGTAGTACTTCAATTTAGTTACCCTGTCAACAGTACCGTCTATGTTTGCGGATGTCATTTTTTAGTCACTAACTATACGTTACGCTATTACTGACAATATCTAATGTTCTCACAATATTTGTAAAATCTGTCAAAATAGGTATCCACATTGCTTCAAAATACTGTATTACGCATTCGTTCGCACTCACTCAGAGTACGCTTCTCAAATCTGGAACCCGTGGCAGATGATTGCATATATTAGAACGAATACAAAATAGGTTTCTTCGATATCTTAATGTTAGATCTAATCTGTCATTCAACTCCTATTTAGATACATCAAACTTCCACAATATGAAAACCCTAGAATATCGAAGAACACGTGCTGACCAAATACTTCCCAGCCAATTAGAATTAATATCCTTCCACATACCATCTAGATCGACCCGGCAGTCCGCACAGAAATTAACTTTTTTAACATTAGCCTTACTACGCTTAAAGAGTTATTTTAATAAACTACCACAATCTCAATTTTGACCGATCATTCTGCCTACAGACACATCTTGCTCTCCCTTTACCGCAATAACAGTCGCAACCTCGCCACCCTTTCTCCCACTTCTATTCTTTTTCTTAATCTTCTGCTATATTATGTACCTAAATATCTCTGGATTTTCATCATTAGTATCGTAAGTTAAATATTTATTACGTTAGTTCTATTATGTTAATTTACACTGTCAAAATACTTTATTAAAAAATTAGAATTAAAATAATTTTACCTTAACTTATATAAAATTTCCGTATGCGTTCTGCTAATGATATTCACCCTCAAGAGTGTTGTTTGATAACCGAACATAAATCTTATAGAAACTCCTCAATACTGCCATCAATCACCATCAGCGTAAATGAAAGTAAATTGGCGGCCGTGTTTGGATGACTATCCTCGGTGAACATTCTCGAGCGGCGTTATTTTATGTCTGACCTTCTTTCGAGGCGGGAGAAAATATCGTCCAGCTCTCGGACTGCGGACTGCGCCGACACCGCCCGCGCAGCGCGTCGCCACGCAAGGATGGCTTTCTCGGGAAGTGCAAGTAATTCGGTAATGATGCCAGACCCGCCCATCGCTGGTAATAGTTCTGGCAGCTCGTACGGCAATTACACTTCGTGGAACACTTCACTTTCATTTTCGCATCCTTTCAAAGTACTTTTCTCGCCGTCTTTGGGTCGATCCTTTTACGGCTCCATCGCCTTTAGCGAATCTTAATAGCTGATTAGGATTTTAGAAATTATTTCTTTAATCATCCTATAAATGCTAGCCTGAGTTAGTTTCTTTCGTTATTATCGATATTTCACCACCTCTGTTATGTTCTGATTAACTGAATTTAAAAATGAACCGCGCTTTTCATGACCGATAATCCACGACAAGATAAAAAGCGACGTACGATAACTGTTAACTAATATATTTAAAAATAACATAACCATCTGTTAAATTATTCCCGCATTTAGTTATTTGACTATCCTGAAAGCGAACTCAACTTTATCTCACTTTTATAATGAAATTTATTTTACAATTTCATTTATAGTTATTGACTTAAGTTTTCCTCGTTCTGTCAAGATGATGATGAAAGGCGAATAAAACTTCAACTATTTATAGTTCGACAACAGCGGGTTCAGCGATCCGCTGCTTCGGCTTAGCCACGATTTCGTTCATTTCATTACCGTCGTGTTTGACGAGAGCCGACTTGAATTTCAATTTCCATCGAGTGTCGGCAGCGGGCGGCGTCCGCCTCTTCCCGACCAGCTCGAGTGGTCGTATTTCCTGGCTAAAGGGTTTACGGTGCACCTCGGTCTGCCCGCCGACTGCTCGACGACCTTTCGGAGCGCGCTCACATTCCACGCTGTACATTCACATTCAGTGTGCATATCCTGCGATTGTTTCGGGTATGACGCACTTCAAATTTTGAGGTCAATCTATTTCATTGTGTTTCCGAATATGTTTATACTATTAAAATTAGCTGGCGAAGGGATGTGAGCGATGCAGTGTATCTGTATAAAATGATCGACTGCCCCGAGTCGACACTGAGGGTTTCGTATAGTGTACCAACTCGAAGGAGACAACCCGTGGTGTTCTCTGTAGGTGCACATAGAAATAATGGTGCTGTTAACTCGCCAATACCGCGGATGCATCGGCTCGGTAACAAGTTGAGTTTCGTTGACATTTTTCGTTGCAGGAGCATACTTGAGCTGAAGAAATATTTGTATATAAATTATACTTAGTTTTTATTTTTTTATGTTATATTTTAAATTAAACAAAAATGTAGGGTGTTGAAGAAATAAATAAATACGATATATACGAACTGGTTTCGGCATCGCGGGCGTCTCATCCTCTAATCGCTTTCTACTGCTTATATCCGTTCGTTTCTACACACTGGTCATCCTCCTTGCCTTAGATCTCTGCGCACATGATCAATCTATTCGTGTCACTAGTATAGTTTTCGGAGGTTCAGTCCCTCCCATCTTCAGATATAAAGGATAACTAAGCTCAGCACGGTTCGGTGCTGACCTGTCCCCTCTACCCGGCACTAAACTGTATATATGTATAATATTCTAAATTGTTTTGCGAACTGATGGATATGATTTTGTGAAAAAGTACGTCCGTTTTTTAAAATAAAGACAAAGAGAGCAAATAGTTCCACGCCTCCGGGCCTGCCACCGCTAATGCCCTTCTCTGAACTGGTAACCTTCGGTTCTATAACCCTTCCTGTCTGATACAGGGGCGCCATGTTATGTATCGCCTGTATGACAACCCGGTATCCTGACAGAGGTGAAAGCGAGGAGGCTGCAACGGGCGGGGCATAGACGAGTCCCCCTACACGCCCAAAGCCAACAGGATCATATAAACTTTGAAATAAATATTAGCGAAACTGCCCCATTATTATTGTTCAGGCCCTAAACCGCATACCGAGATGGTCTTACTATATATCCAATGTATTAAACAATCTAAAAATGACCTATTTGTTAGTTGAGATTTTTAACGCTTGTGAACGTAGCACGAACTATTGGCAGCATCTTTACGAGACGTTTCCTAGAGCACAGCACGTGCCGGAGTGGAGAATGAGTCCGTCGCTTGTTTGAAGACATAACCTACCTCGAGAACGAGGTGCCGACCCGGTCTCCTCGCTATTTACCTGTCGCCGTTTATCATTCTCGGTTCTATTCCTGTCCGAACGAGTTATCCATTTTTTTAGGGTTGTTTCACGCGAAAAGTGTTTCGCAGAAACCTGTTGACTCGGCCGTCAGCTGTCCGCCCGAGCCGCCGAGCCGCCGAGCCGCCGATAGCCGCTATCAGCCCCCCCTCCCCCCTCCCTCGCGCTGCGCCGTCCTTGACACGTGATGCGCCACCGCCGCCGAATATATTTGGCCTCTCCGATTCGCGCTCTTCCCGCCCGACGATAGCGCCGCACCGCGCCGCGGACAGAAATTAAAATAATCTATTCGTTCTTGTGCGCCCGGGGCTGGCGCCAGGTTATCGAGCGCCCTGAGACAATTCCACACACGATAGAGAGGAAAAGGGATATAAATCAGCTGTACTAATCATCATCGATGACACCAACAGCTTGATTGGCTTGAGCTGTCTACTCGACTAAGTTTTGCTACACAGATCTGTCCTCCGCTGTACTCTTCCAGTTGGCAGTATCGACTGCACGAGCGTCCTGGGCAAGCAACATGGATCTTCCGACTCTCATTCGGTCAGTTTATTCAGTCTTGACCTATGCTGCTGAAACTGATTCTGTTCTCTTAATTTTTCTTAATACTCGTATACTTCGCGTTTTAAATTATTATTCCCGACAGTGTTAAGCGTATAATTGATTGAATTTCCGAAAGGATAACATGAACAATAATTGAGCTGAATGGATATTTACGAAAAAATAAATGAATTCAGAAATTACCTTTCGAATGTATTAAAATAATGCTTATAGCTGTTATGTTGTTAGTCTAGTGGTTGACACTTGCCAGTTGCGGAACTAAAAATATTGGGCCCCAATACAAAATGGAAAAAAGGGCCTCATAAATATCCATCTCGTAATTATGCTACGAGAGCAAAAAGAATTGGCTCACCGTGAAGCCTAAAATGAAAACAAGCTTTGGTCAATCCTTCCACATGTTTCTGGCCCGCAAAGCCTATAACATGTTGTCGAGCAGTATGAAACAATTCTCAATGGATAAACTCAAACACCATCTCAGGAGCTGGTTATTGGATGGTGGCAGAAAGGAAACTGAGCAAAGATTCATGGAAATGATCACATGAAGAGAACATCATTTCTTTATATTCATTTTTCTGTTTTGCATTGTGTTGCAACCATGGGATAGCGAGACTATTTATGTTATTAGAATTCTTTTAAAAACCTATTTATTTCTTTCCTAATATTTTTGGTTTAGATAAAAAAATAAAATAATAATGGTTTTCATATTTGTATGATAGACAACGGATGAACCTGTCTCCTTTAGTACAAACTTCGGTCTAGTTAAGGTGAACATCTGTTACATTATGAAGCTTGTTCGCCTTTTTTGTATATGTATTAGAATGTTTATAATGTATAATATGTACGTGTATTAAGAACATGAACAGAATAAATAAAAAAATACAATATACATTTGTCAACAAAAAAAATATATATATATTATTTCAAAGATGTTAAGAAAACAGAGAATTGTGGAACGCAGTTTTATCAATTGAATAGAAAGAATAAAATAGTGTTTTTGGATTATAAATGTAAGCACTCTAGCAACAATCCTTGCTTTAGGGCATGTTTGGTTTTGCGATGGGTCAGATCCCTAACCCAACATATTTTTTGCGAAGTATTACTGTATACATTGATAATGTTTGCATTTTATAATTCCATTTTTTACTTTAGTAGATTCTAAGAAAAAATTTCTATACCCACAATGATTGTAGGACAGTTTTTTTTTTTTTTTCCCAATTCCTGAGAACAACATACTCTGAGTACGCTACAGCCTAGACCCCACTAAGCAACTTACGATCTTGTATGCAGCCGATCACTTGGAAACTTTTACAAACGACCTATATCAATAAACATCTGTTGTGTTTATATAATACAATAATGGAAGAAAAAAGTTGATACTGGATAAAAAACCTCTATACATTTACTGAAGGAATTATTTCAAATGTTACGACCACACTTTATGTACGCCCATATTTAACATCAATCCTTAAATAAGTGAGAAACGAAAGATAAAACTAACAAACTTAAAATATTATTGTTTGAATAATGTTACAAAGTCATCTTGTGAAGGCTCTCGACGCTACCGCTTCTGTGTGCACTCAGCCAGGATCAGCCTGTGCTGTCGCCCAGAAATAGTGCCGCTATCTTAGTGAGTAATCTAAAGCATTAACTGATTTGTCTCGTACGAGCGATCTTCCGTGATAGAGCTTGGATGGTTGGAACTAGATTTGAGTGAAAGCTGCAGATAATTCTCGAACATTGTTGATCTTTCACCTGGTGCCGGGTGTAGCGCGTCAAATTGTGTTGGTGATTGTGATATTTGTGCCTGTTTTGTATTCTATGAGTCTGTAATTTCTTTGTGATGCTACTGAAGACAGGCGCTGCGTAGTGAATAGCCAAACCATACTTGGTATAAACTTGTCTTTTTGGAGGGATGAGCCCATGTCCTGTTGAAGATCGGACGAGCGCACCAATTGCTTAGTTCGCTTTCTGGCGTTGTCGTCACGTGACGTTCCAATTGCAAGCGCCGGCGTGTCCATCACGAGTAATAAGTACAACTGTAAGGCCCCAATTTAACGTGGCCCCAATCTCCGCTTTTGCATTAACGTAGTTTCACCACGTCACGTCCCGATATCTAGGTTTTAAGAGTTGAGCCTCGTTCCAGTAGAACATCAAGTTAATTCTATTTTCATTAAAACATGTATGGGTAGTTGAAAAATTGAAGAATATACGACTCATAATTTCAATTTATTTATTTTTTAAATTAAAATTGTTTTTTTGTATAATCTAAACGGGGACAAGAAAACTCTGTTATAAGTGATGAAATTATTTAAATACAATGAAATTTTATAATTAAATAAATAAAATTCTTTACAAAACCCAAACCAAATAAAATATAATGACAATAAGTATACATACTTTTTTACATTTGACGGTTCGCTAATAACTCGATTAAAATGAGTTTATTTCGATATCATTCGATTTTAATGACATTTAATCGCCCTGGGCAGGTGCGCCTGCCCAGGTGCCCGATCCGCCTGCACGGGCGCGCCGGCCCTGACTGCACCGCGTGTAACTCTATTATTTGAATTATCGGGACGAACACCGAGCGCCCGCACTGGGATAATTTATTTCGAGTATATACGTAATTTATTATTTTCTCCGCCTGTGGGTATTTGGAGCTGCCGCCATTTTACAGCATTTCTCAGCCACATTTATTTTTATTTTCGCAACAGTCAAGTTCTTGGAATACTTTGCTACCAAACTTTTGCACTCAATCGGTTCTGATGAGAAATTTGCTTTGTTTCAGGTTTCAGCATCGCGGACTACTACTCCGGATGGAACCTTTTTACGCGAGTACTAACAATTTAAATATTATATTTAGAACACATTATAAAATTAAATGGGGCATGTTGTTTCAAACGACAATCAAATGAATCATTGCTATTTTTGTTAGCGTAAAATCCGCAATCATTCTAGAACAAATAAATCATAACATTTTTTTAAACAGCGCAGGCGCGTGCCGCTTATCATAATAATGTTTTTTTTATATTCCTCTCATACTCCATTAGATTTATAACGTAAACATTTGTCACTAATCATTACTTAACTATCAATTACTGATAACGGTATAAGCGGTCAGTTGTTTATTGCACGCCTGTCAAAAGTAAATAATTAAAATTATAAACATTGTAAGCTAGTTTGTGATCTCGATGGTGTCTTGAACACAATCTCCGCGGATAGGAACAGGATTATCAGTACACTCGTACACTTCGAACTTCCGACTGAACTGAGGTAGCTCGAAGTGAAGAGTCAACAAATTGCGGATTGCAGCAATTTTGATAGAGTGAAATAAACCTTTTTGCACTCGTACAAGTAAACTCGTAGATATATACACGGAAAAACGTGCCAACAAACATGCATAGCGTCTAAAGTTTACCCAGTCAGCTGTTGAAGTTTCCTTCTAAAATTGCGTACTTTTCTACGCCAATATACCATCTAGCGGAATTTCCCTAAAGCTTGACTGCCACCTGGCGACGCTTCCGTGCACTCGTGCACTGGCGCCTGTCGCCTGTTCTCGGCTAGAATACTTTCTCGGTCACGTGTCGCGTGATAAGGTTACGGAATGATTCAACTTTGCACGCGTCATATTATATGAAATGGTCAATTTTCTCGCGACCACGGTTTATCTATTTACGTTTCACATGTATCCCTTTTACGGACACAATTAGATATTTTAATAAATAATGTATAAACTTTGCTACTACGCTAGAGACGTGCTCCTTTATATAATACTATATTTATCTGTAGACACAATGGTACGAAGCCTTTGTTTTTCGTATTCATCAATGAAATACAGATCTGTTCGCTGCGGGCTAATCCGTGTCTAATATGTGTTTGTCATTTTGATTGTTTTGGATGTTTTCAAAAACAATAAAACATTGATGTCCAATATATGTACATTAACAGAGTAAGCAGATATCTAAACATACGTGTCGATGTTTCTACAATTAGAACTTTTCAGTAAATGAAGACGGTGGATATTTTAATTTATTTATAAATGAACATTTTCACGGTTCACAGTCACAGGTCACAGTCAATCGGTACAGATATTTATTTATTGATTATGTATCCCAGAAAACTGAGGGAACACATGTTGCCCAAAAAAGTCGTGTGTTTTCGATGAGCTGGACATGGCTGTCGGAGAAAGATGGTCCTAGGGTGAAGGCCGACAGAGAAACTTGGCGATCATTGCACATGTGAATAAAACAGGCTGACAATGAAGATGATCCCGCGGGCTATTGCTTAAAGTTGAACATTTTGATACTTGACTGTGAAATCGCTCTTCACATTCCTTTGTTTCCGGTTGTACGATAAGCTCGTCCTTCAAGTGTGCAACTTGATCTCTCAGTTGGCCAGGTTCTGCTAAGTATTGTACAATACTTCAAACTGAACGTTACTTTGAGCGCGTCACTCCGGGTGGACGTTCTCCGGTTCCCGGTACTAGGTGGTACGAAAGTTTTGAGTGGACTTTCTTCGACTCCCACGCTGCCCAGCGTTGCCGTCAGTGGGCGCAAACATCCCACACGGACAGGTTTGCCAGTCATTTCGTCATCAGACACCGGGTGCCTGATGTTCACGGTGCTGATGAAGATATCGCGAACTTTGGCCCCGGACGGCTGTGGCTCGACAGCCATCCCAGTTAGCATTCAATCCGCACATTTATTACAAATTATCACACCGAAAATGTACCGTTTTTTGATTTGTAAACATTTTAGCTCGCTCTAGAAGTTCTCGTTCAGTACCTACACGGTATCTACTTAAAACTTTGAATTTTTTAAATGCGCACGTTGGAGTATCTCACCATGATCGAAATAGCGTCGCGGAGGGAGATTAGATCGGGTGTTCCGTATATAGATGTGTTTTTACAGAAACATCAAACGTCATATAATAAGAATGGCTTGTGAGACGATAAATCGATATCATTAATGATTGATCTCATTCCTTACCTCTGTGCAATGCATTAAACCAAGATATAAATAGCTCTATGGTATCCACACGGGGTGAAATACTCACAGTAAACTCCAAGTGTTGCCAAGCTTCAAATATTAGATGCGATGTAGAAAGCTCGTAAATGTTCCTCAACTCTGAATGCGAATGAGAACAATGTTAATGCAAGTACCTATTAGCTTCCTATCGAATTTTTACTTTAACAGCGTACTGACATCGTATTTTAAAATTAGAATATTTTCTCAGTAGATCTGCTCATTTCGGCATTATTACCAATTGACGTATTAACAACGATTTATGTGAACGCGGCAGTCCACCACTGGCGCTAGCTGCGTGAGCTACGTGAGCTGCATGAGCTGCAATGCTGATGACCCACTAGAGGAGATAACGAAGGTTTGACGATATGGTTAAGTATCTAGTTATTACTGGAATAAGTCGGTATGGTAGTTCATATATTGTACTGATAAAAACCCGCAAATCTATTAACAATACAATTTTTTCAAATAGTCCACTTCATTGGCCGCATTTAAATAAAATATGTTGACAATACCGACGAGACTGCAGTGCGTAGTATTTAAACATTACAACCGATGGTTATAAATGGCTGCCGAACAGAGAAAGATGCACCTCATTTAAATGATGTAATGGGAATTTAAAAAATAATAATTGCCTCTCTTTCAGGACAAAGATCGGATCTATATCTTAGTCGTTTTGGTTGAATCTGGTAGTATTGTGCATATCAAAGTTATTAACCTCGCAGTGCGTGAGTAATACCAGCTTTCTAAGTAACTTGGAAGGTTTTACCTGTAAACTTTTGTGTTGTGTTAAGATCTTCTAAGAATACGAAAAAGTTGTTTAAAAAAGTAAAAGCAATGTTTCGATACTGAACGGCGATGATCGAATTATCATTTCGGATCGATGGTTTCTCAATGCACCATTCGAATGACGCGCGACATGATGGAATCTGTCGAACATTTTAATTGGCATTCCACACAGTTTAGTAGTTGACAACTGTGAACCGCCGCCGTGAAGTGGTGTTTCGATATCAAAGGGCGCGCACAGAAACAGTGTTACCAGTTACGGTGATATCAGAGTTCGCGTGTTAGTGTTCGATGTTCATAAATCAGTTATGGCTTTATTTCCAACAGCGCTCAAACTATTCAGTAATAGAATGTCGAAGCGCAGAGAATAACAAACTTCTCGAGAGCGAAGTGATCAATCTGCTAACTGAAGGGTTGACAAAAAATCAGAAGAGCGTCACGTGCTAGTGCCACTTTTGCAATTGGTAACTGCTCTTAAAAACACGTTTGTACGTTTTCAGAGCATTTTGTCAAAAGCGCATCAATTTTAAAATGTCCGCTATAAGTCACGTTTATCTTAATTTCATTAATTTGATAGTGGCGGCTTCCCCTCAACTACGGATACCTAATTTCAGTAGCATAGAACACAACCAAACTCTATTTGAATATTGATGGTGCCTATGTATATGAAAAGGAAAAATAAACAACGCTGACAACTGACATCAAGCTCGTATTTGTCGCATCCGAGATTGGACATATTTCGTTTCATTTTGTACTTGGGTCAGATCAGATTAAACGATTGACGTCACAATTGTATCGTTGTATCTTGTAAGTGGAGCAGTTATGATGAATATAGGAGACTTGTCATCTAGACTAGTCATCATTTGGTGTGGCTGTAATATGATCGGCGGGTTGGCGCGTTCCATTAATCTCTTATTTAGGCTTAATAAACCGTATCATAGAATATACAGATATATTCAAATTAAGGATCCATGGACCCATGGACACAATTAACACTTTTTGTACAGGCATTTTTCATTTCAAAATTAATTAACTTTTACATGATTTTCTATATATCATGGAGATATATTTTTACCTATACATGAAGCTCATATTTGTGAAGGTAACAAACAATGGGGGTCATAGAATAAGAAACTATATTTTGTAAAACATGAATATAAAAAGTGATTACATTTTTAATAATTTTTAACTGGGTGTGCATTAATAATTAATTATCTATTTTTCATATATTAATGTTTATTCTTAAATACATTTTTTGTAACTTGAAAGAAACATGTAATTTCTTACAATAGAATGGATAATAAAGTAAATTAGTCGATACATATTTGTTTTTTGGCAGTGTTTTAGCATTTGCTTTACACCAGCACGACTCCGCCGCTGCTTCACTCTCTGCCTCTCACCTGGCGGTCCCCTACCTTCTCTCCTAACTCGTCTCCTAACGCCATTTGTCTGGTTACTGATAACGCATTCCGTAACGTAAGCACGGCAAAGAACAAATTGCATTTTATTCAACTCTGAATTGTTAAAAAAAATTAGCATCACGAATCATTGAAATGATCGGCTCTACTGAAATATTAAACAGTTCTTGTACAATAATTATTAATTGCCGAAAAATGGCGAACTATTCACAGATGTTTCAAAAGTCATGTGCCACATTGATAGTTAGAAAATGGCAGTCTACGACATTGAATCATTCAATATTCCCCTATTTCAGTGACGACAGTTCGTGCGATGATGATCTCGTTGTTTTATTATTATTATTTAATTAGGTGATAATAAAGCATCAAATTGTATGAATATTCAATGGTGAATATTTAAAATAAATCAAATTTGACGTCATTATCAGATTTTTGATGATTATTCACTTTGCCACACTGTTAGGCGGGATTAACTTTGACAGTGGTAAACTTGACGTTCGAACAACCCGCAGACATGTTTTACCACAAGCGATGCTAAAAAGTTACTGCAGTAAAAATTTGACTGCTGATCAAACAACAGGTCCTTATACTCAATATATTAAATATAAATAACCCATATTTTGGAGTATGGAGAATCAAATATAGAGGGCTTTACGTACATCAGTATCCCGTCCCGACCCACCTCGATAATTTTCCAACAAACTGTGGGAGAGAAACGAGTAGTCAGTTGTGAATTTAACACGTTTGTAATTAAATTCATAGACAATTAACGTTATAATTAATTATAATGCCGACAGGCTTAAAATATACCTTCAAAGTGGAGGTGGAACCTGCGCATTCTTAAGGAAGGCCAGGGGCTGTAGAGCTAATAGTGATGTGTATACAATCATTACATTTTGTCGGTTTTAATAACGTTAGATCAGATTGTTTGTTCTTCTTGTCTATTAACGACGCTTTGCTAGCCGCCAACGTCTGTCTCGGCGGGTGGAAGCGACGATATAATACATAGTTTTAGTTCACCTTTAAGGGTTTGTCAGCCCCGCCGGGGGTGAGTTATCGCACATTCTGACCGCACGCTGCAGTTAGCGCGGAATGAATAGAATTACTAAACCAGATCGAAATCAGGATCGTGTATCAGGTTGACTACCATGTCCGATGTAATCATTAAAACTACATTTATCGATATCTAATAACGGGGTGTGTCAACTGTCAACATAGGTTGACTGGGGGAGTTTAGTTGTGCGAGGGCGCTCTTCGACCCGTATCAAAAGATTCAACGCTGTTTTTATTTTTGGATCAATTTGAGTATTTATTAGTTTACTGATTGCACGAGCTTCAAGACGTGCGTAATATACATGTGTAGTTGTAATACGGGTCGGTAACACGATCGGGTGTCGGCTTGTATAACTCGATGTACTTGTCGGTGTACTCGCAGGGCACGCACCTACCGCTACCAGGTACTCCTGTTTTCATAAGACAGGCGCTTTCTTACGTATTCCTTGTATGCATTTTTATTAAAATAATTGAAAGAGACAGGTATATTAAAGAGTGAACTGCTCGGGTTTCGGTGTTGAAGCCGTTATGTGTTTACTAACATTAGCATATTTCACGTCACGTCTTGCGATAGTTTAGTTAACGATATTCGAAGGAATTTAAATGGTCTCCATTATTACAAGACGAGTCTGTCTACGATGGGTCGCGCGCGATGTGAGAAGAATATGATACGTGTCACGTGTCGGTACAACAGGTAAACTGACCTGGAGCCAGCTCCGACGGCTGCCGCTTCCCCGCAAAGCTATCGATCGGACCGGAGGGAATCGCTTTCAACCTGCACAGTCGGATGACCTGGATTGTTTCAGAAAGAAAGATTCTCCTAACATACAGATGTACACACATAGATTTTTCACATTGTATTATACAATTGAAATATTCTTGGAGACGCAAGATTTATTTAAATATTCATTGCGTGTTGGCTGATGGCTGATGGCCAGACAAGGATGTCTATGTTCAGATCAGATTTGATCATATATTATGATCATGGCTTATTTCCGTGTCATATTCTTTATTGAATATAACGTTGCCCGCATATGTTTTTTATATTTAGTTTAATATGATACGTGGGAAATAGTTCAAATTAAGCTACTAAATCAATCTTTAGTTAAATTTATGAAAATATTCGTTCTTTGTACGTCAGTCGCGAAGACTTCAAAAACTGAGACTACTCCTGCAACAACACTGTATATCGTTTTTGGGCAGTTCCGAGTTGTGAATGCCACAACGTTGTATATCTTCTTGGGCATCCGATGGTATATTAAACAATCATATATGACTCACAAATTGAATGGCCGACGCTCCGCCTATCTAGCAACATTTGTAAAAACCGATATACATTATTGTTGCAGGTAGGTCTCAATTATGAAATATTTAGGTGGTCAAATTGTCTAGATAGGGATCTAAATAATATTTAGCCATCTAAATTGTCATCAATTAATTGGTAATTTTTATTTTTTACAGATGAATACCGCAATCATCTTGACCATCCGTCCGCAGCATCCGGAGCATCCATCATCAGTCGGCCCTCCACCCGCCGGAACCTAAGGCTGAAGCAAATATAATAAAACCTTTTTAGCACAAACATTATTACAAAGTTGCTTTATATCAATATTGATTCAAAGTAATATTTCACACGGCGTAACAGAGTACATAGTTATAATTTTGATTTAAAATAAATAGTTTGGCTAAATGTTGACCTCCTGCCATTTGTAACGTAGCCAGCACGCTCGCTCGCAATGTAATAACCCAGCCGCTAAACTACAATAGTTAGCTACCAAACTTTTCTGGGAATAACTCCATATCCATATCGACGCGATATCTGCCACGCTCGTCGCGCTTTCCCTTCTCGGGTGCAAGGTCCCCGAGATGACGCGCGGTCTTCGGTCGGTCGGTCCGGCTGCCAGACGGACATTTGCATACAATCTCGCGGGAGATAATGCCGGCCATTGTTCGCGCGGCCAGCTGCCCAAACTGATCGCGGAAGGTCGCGGAGGCAGCGCCCGTATCGGCTATGGGAAGTGCGGAGTGCAGTGTTCCGATGTTCGCGCTAACTTATTCAGCCGTGTCTGCTGCGGGAGACGTACGTGTAAGTGACTAGAATTGTATAATTGGTCGCACGGTGCGCGCTTCCAGCGGTCCTTTCAACAGCGATCCTTCATTTACCCGTTTCCCACTAATCTTAATCTCTCATAACGTCTTTACAGAAGTAGCTACGTTCACACGGAACCTTCTGTCTCGTGTGAAAATTACAGTTTTAAGAATATATTTATTCAGATGGTAATGGTATCCCGTTTAAATTTGTTACGAAAACTTCGTTAAAAATAGTGCGTTAGAAAATTTTGTATCATTTTTATATGTTCTCACTTTTACCGTGTATTGTATTTTCACCTTTACCGTACTGGGAGCGATGCCAACTTGACAAAACTTGATGGTCCTGTCAGTGCAGAAAACTTTGATGCATTGAATTTATACATTCTTAACATCAAGTTTTAATGTTGATATTTTATTTTATTTGAAAATATACAGATTTGTGAACGCATATTTTTACGTTTCATTTAATAGATTTTAAATTTTTCGAACATATTCTAGCAGGTATGATACACGTCGAGTCATGTAACCCGGTTTTACCCCTCGGGGTGGCTTATCGAGGGTGGGCGGGGTGACGGGGTTGGAGAAGAAGTAATACCTGTAAATATAGTCGGAAGAAGTTGGCAGTCTTCGTTAATATTTAACGCCGCGAGCGAGAGATTTGAGGCGGGCGTCGCTCGCGGTATCATTGTCGATCCGAAGGTTCCAGAAGGACTTCACTCCCGGCTCCGGGAGCTTCTCAATTAAACTAAAATTCATTTATATTGTTTCAATGACTAACAATCATTTACAAAAGTATAAATAGGTCATTAATTCATACGCGGCCGTTCAGTCAGCGCGTCACGTGACACGTTCCATTGAACCTCCTAATTATGCAGCATTAAAATAATAATATAATTATATAATATAAACTTTTCATTGCAATGTTGAAATGAGTGGAGAAGCTCGGGGCAACTGCGGAAAGTTATTTCACATTCTGAGATACACAAAAAATAGATAATTTTAAAATAATTGTGATTTGGTGTACAATATTTTAGGGGTAGATACTAGTGATGGTGAACCGTTATGCGACTGTGATTGTGATGATGGTCGGTAAGTGCGGATCAACGCTGATTGTAACTATATAAGATTTAACTGTTGAGGTTTACTTTCCAGTGTGGCAGCCGACGCATCGAATTACATGAATAAGTCACCAATCGTGACCGCAATGGAACACAATCACGATGTAGAAAATGTTCAAGCAGCATGTGACTAATCTCAACCGCGTCAAGATGTCAGTATTTAAAAAAAATCGTTATGCGATTATTTTTTATTCAGATAGAATGCCGCATTAACAGATTGTACTTCGGGTACAAATCCCGGTGTTTCGCGAAAAATATTGTATAAACGGCCCGTGTCCACGAATGAGATTTCTCTCGGAGAGTATCTATGAATCATCGTGCGTTTCAGCCTGAAATCTCACTGAGGAAGTGGACGCGGGCGCTAGTTGTCAGTCTTCGTACGTGATCGGTTTTTTGTTTGTTAAATTTTAAATAATGTCTGCGCGGCCCCCCGTCTGCGGGCGCGGGGCGCGCGCTGGTGGAGCGGTCACATTTCACCATATCGATGGTGATGAGATAACAGTACAGCAATAATTGCGCGCGGCAACACGCGCGGCGAGGAAATTCATCAGAATAACCGCGCATTCCATCCATAAATGAATTCTAGCGGTTGATTCAACTTTAAAAACTCATTTTGATTCCGACTCTCGTTGCACACGTTGTCTTGTTACTTGAATACTTGAGATTCTCCATTTACTATAAATATTTTAACTGGCAAATGTATTTGAAATGGAAGACATCACATAGGGTCATGAATCAAAAAATCTATCTATGAAAAAATGGGATCTGCCGTCCACAGATGGCAAAATGATTTAAAAAAATATGACTTTAATCCCTGCAAGGTCAAAAAGTGCGCTCGTGGAATTTAAATATTAAACGGATCTTTGAGAAGAGCTGGTCTCAAAAAATTCCTACTCTTAGGTTTAAAGCTTGTAAGCTTTATTGATCCAGATTATCGAGCTTACAATTTTAATTTAATTTAACAAAAATGGTCAATAGAAATTTTCTGAATATCTTTTTCTAGTTATTTAATCAGAAGATCGTATCTAACTCAGTCGAAAGTCTATGAAAAAAATTGTGCACGAAAAAAACAGTACTTTAAAGTTATGTGAAATGTTAATTAAGAATGTAGTTATATTTAAATTAAATATTTTTTTATTCTTATGTAAAAGCCCACAAGGGCGTCGATGAAAAATAAATAAATAATAAAATAAACCTCACTTGTGGGCGTGCTGTGCTGTGCGGAGAAAGAATGGCTAAATTTTACTACATGTATTTAGACATTATTTGAACTAGTTAGAAAACGGCCGCGTAGGATTGTAGGTTACTTGGTTAATATATATTTTAAATAAGTATCTAGGCAGGCACTGTCCTGAGTAGGGTATGCTAGTGTTAGTGTTAGTGCTAGTTCTAGTGTTAGTGTTGATTGTATAAACTGTCCAGAGGTATGTATTCTCCATGATAACAAGTATGACGTACAATTATTTTTGTTATGCATCAAAAGCGTTGTTTTGCCTTTCCATCACGGAGTCGGTTGCATATTTACGAATGCAGTCTGGCGACCGCGACGTCTCCGGGCCAGCCGAGAGGCGGCAATGAAGGTCAGGCACCCGCCACCCGCCCGGCAGGCAGGCGGGCAGGCAGGCAGGCAGGCAGGCGGGTCGGTCCCGGTCCGCATCCGACATGCAGATCTGTCTCGAGAACCGGTTCCCGCGATCATTCAAGTTCGACTGCATCGCCGCCGCGTGCAGCAACCGCCTCCGTCTGGTGTCTGGCGCGGCACCGGCCACCGGCCACCGGCGCAGTTCGGCGCGAGGTGTCTACACGTGTCATATTTTATATCTTAATCATACTACAATATACTTTAAAATGTGCACTGAAAAAAAATCACGTTACACGTCTCAGATACACGAAGTCTATTTCTTCTTTCCCCAAGTCCATCACCGCCGAGCATCCCTCGACATCGCCACCGTGACTCTTAGCGTCTCCGGGGCGGTGTACTGTTCCCATTATTAAGGTTGTGTTACACATGCTACGTGTAATGCAATACATCGTTGTACGAATCAAAACTGTTGTAGTTACGAGAATAGTGCTACAAATTATTGACGCTTTTTAGGCTTAATTGAGCAGATATCTTTGTACAATATAAATAGACAATAACAGATAGCTGGCGTAGGAGAAGTACTTATCTACGCAACAACCTATTTTGCTATTGCGTGTTCTCCGTGGCATACAATGATGAATGATTATCTTTTAATTCGCATTTCACTTCAGACATGTAAATATGCTTCCGGTGTTAGTTATATTGCGTTATTTCGCTCGGCACACCAGCCGTCGGCATATTTACTGGCGTCAGTTATTCATATTATGCGCAAATTTGAAATCGATTCAGCTTGACCTTAACCCGAGTCGCTGGCGCTGGCCTGGCCGCCGAGCTGTCATCGCTTCCAGCAGACGACGGCTGCATTAGTCTCGAGTCCGCTCCTGGACTCCGAGTCTGGCCGCGATTCTGTGAACCTTCTCCTCGCGTGCGGGGGCACCTTCTCCGCTAGATAGCGGGCGTTCCGGATTGTTAAATTTCAATAAGCATTAAAATCAATGGCGAATTGTATCATTAGTTCTGCTCGGTTTAAAGAATAATTAATTAAATTTATGGCGTTCATTCTGTTTGTAATAATTGGCTCACTTTTGACATCATTTTTGTAATTTAAGTGTTGCCAAGCTTCAGCGTGACTGAAAACAGTGCACGTTCACACACGGTACACGCCGGTTATTAGAATTAAACGTTAAAATCACATTTTTACCGTTATTAGAATCAGGATATTCATAAGTAATTCGCATTTTGGAGTAAAATAACAATAATAGCTTAACGGGTGTGCAGTAATAGGTGTATAGCCTGTTATTCCCTAATAAATACAGGCGTCAGTTGCCGCTTTTTGCCGCCATTTTCAAATGAGTTTGGCATATGTGTGTACAAAATATAATTGTAGATATTTTGTGTAAATCGTAGTTTTCGAATTGTCATTTTAAGTCATTTATTTATTTTTCTAGTATTTCGCATACATTTGATACTTAAGTGAAAGTGTTTGTTTATTAGTATATATTGAATTATTTTGTATTGAACATAATATATTAAAAAAATGATATTAGACACGTGCTAAATACTGAACAAGTAAACATAACCTAGTACACTTTACACCGGAATTATGGAATCATAATTCAGTCGAAATGTGATATATTCCTTTCTCTGTGATACTGTTTTAATGAAGCAGAACGCGCACTTCAGAATGACGATCTTTCCAGGAAAATGATGCCGTGAATGATTCACGTTTTACGATGAATCTCCCCATCACTAGGAGTGTTGCTCGCTAACTTTGCTGTGCGACCACTTTATACATTTGTATTCCAAGTAATCAGGCGATTCCACAAAATACTTAAGTCTGCAACGATCGTTGATCTATTTTATTACTAAGTATATTTTAATGACAAACCCCGCAAGGACAGACGAGACGAGGTAAGCTATTGTTACAAATAAATGGTACTAATTTGTACTTATGTTTAACCATCGAGTGTTTATTTATGTTTGTAAAAAAATTAATATCTTCATTAATTTGTTATATATTGCTCGTCGTTAGTTCCTTTTTAACGTCTCATTGAGCTCGTTTTGGATACATATTTTTACTTTTATTACAGCCTTTTGTGATATATTCTATTCTATCCAACATCTGCACCTCTCCATTCAGTGATGCCATATTGTGTCTTTTCGGCTAACGATGTTTTGAATGTTATTTTTTCGAGATGCACCGTATGTCGTGTCGTTTGTCCCATTTTAAACTTTCATCAAAAGCTACTCGTAAGTTTTTGGCAGTCTCTGAATCATATTTTAAATTATTATCGTTTTATTTGTGGCTGGAAATGAATATTCGTCGGGCATCTGTCTTGTCCGGCGCTGATGCGAGCCGGTACTGTCGGCAGTCGGCAGGCGGCAGGCACCGACCAGCACCCAGCAGCCAGCCCATTAATATTAATGTTCCTTCGCATCCCGGCGATCGCGTGAGGATCCATTCGGAGCGTTCGTAACAAAAGACCAATAAAGATGACACATATCCCCTTTCAAATAAACAAATGGCTCGTTGGCGCGTTGAATGTCTGATGGCTTCAATAGTCCGCCACCTCCACGTTTTAAAACGCACACATTTACAATATTCAAGAGATGGAGGGTCGTCGGGTACGATTAAGGTACATTTGAGGGGATTTGAACAATGCCTACTTTAATTTTATTCGTCATTTTGTTCTCAGGGCTTCGAGGCGTGAAGGGTCAAGGAAGACAGTCACGGTTTCTTCCTTCTTCGAGAATCGTCTGTTTCGCCGGGTGTTACTCAGGGACCGCGGTCTCAATTTTAAGAGTCAGGTACCTGTAGTAGCGCGCGGTGAGGCAGACACAAGTCACACATTCACCTCTTCGATGTTTCGTCACTTCGTATTTAGTACACAGTCGAGCTGCCATCCGTCGTCTGCTGCATCAGCTGTTTGCGCATCAGCAGAATGACCGACCGTTATAACCAAATATCGCCAGTGCACCTGCAGCCTTGCACAGTAATCCCCCGAAGAAGCCGTCGCCCATCGCCATGGCGGTCGGTAAAGCCTAATTGCCACATGTCCATTGTACTTCATCAGGTGCTCTGGTGGTTATGATCCAGGCGCTTGTTGGAGTACACTTAATGTGTTGGCAACAGAACTGCGCCACGACTCCGCCTCTTCTCCGCGGGATGCTGTCGCTGGTTAATTCAATCTTATTTTATTTGTGTGTGTGTACTCGCATATGAGATGTGTATTTTTAATCTGTTAACTGTTATATTTAACAACTGACATTGTTTTGATAAACGATTGCACATGAGATAGATAGCTTTATATATTCTATGATGACCTAATTACTATGTCAATAGCTTATTTAGTTTACCCATTAATGGCTCTCATTTGTTCCTATGACTGATAGTACTGTAGTTCGTATTTTAGAGGCTGTCCGTTGACAACGGCCAGAAAACGTCCGATTGACGTCAATATTCATTTCTTGCGGTGATCGCTGGAACGTGAGAATTTCACAATTGACTCTGACGATAACGTAACTTATTGCCAGTTGATAGTGTACAAAATTTGAAAATATTACCTAATATTTCAAATATTATGTAGGCATACGTTTTATTATTATTTCTGGATTTAAAAAATATATTTTATAATATATAGCGTACTGCAGAATAATTTAGGTAACCTAGGTCACCGAGAATATTTGGGCGTCTAGTTAATTCGTCACAGAATAATTTTGTTTTTGTTAGGTCGTTCATTAATTGCCAAGATTATTTCTTTCCAGATAAAAATATAGAAAAATGAGCTGCACATAGGAAAATTACAGATAAGGACATTCTGAGAAGAGTGCGAGGATAATAACAGATGCCATCGAAAATGGAAGGACTCGACGATCATCAATAGGACACATTCACATGCGCGAGGCGACACTTTGTGGATGGTGTCCAGACAGACACGCTGCGAGCATTGCACCGACAGTAGCACAGTTCATGGAAGATGATTATTATTATTATTATTATTACAAGTCAAATAATATTTTGAATGAAAACACATTTTAGTCGTGCAGTAATTTGAGAACACATTATAGTTCTGTAGC
The DNA here is from genome assembly GCA_031772225.1 of Eubasilissa splendida. Classification (NCBI taxonomy): domain Eukaryota; kingdom Metazoa; phylum Arthropoda; class Insecta; order Trichoptera; family Phryganeidae; genus Eubasilissa; species Eubasilissa splendida. The sequence goes on from CM062849.1 coordinate 36,372,871, forward strand.
ATTTTTAAAACAAAGATTATTGGAACCTGGATCTAATACAGTCGCTTAATTTCGTTTCATTACTTCCAATTTGTTCATTATTAATTTATTATTTAAATTGATAAATACCACAGACAGTTCAATCTTCCATACTTTGAGTAGAAGATTGGTACAATTGTTGTTTATTCTTTTGTATTTTTGTCATGTACAAATTATCGCTCTTTACATAAATCGTCAATCTTTCCCGTATTAGCATTTTTTATTACATTTTATTTGTTCATTTTTTGAAGTAGTTCTATTCCAGACCATAAGTACGAGTATAATTGCCTATTTTAGAATTAATCCCCTTCTGCTTTTCTGTTAAATGTAGCTGTTAGATTAGTTAGATTATAAATTAGTTTCCTTTTGGATTTATTAAAATAGTATTCATTGATCGACTTGTATCATCCTGAATTAAATTTTTCTTCACAATTTCTTTCAGTTCTAGTGGTTTTGTGACAAATATACTGCATGTTATTGTTAAAGTTTTCTCGGTCCAGGGATTGTAAACAATTTTTAGTGATGAGTATTCTTTCGTCTCTTCTTTTTCTTTTCTACATCTTTCATCTCCTTTAATGGGATCTTTTATTTCATTTCAATATTTCAGCTATTGATTTTATGAGTAATTAGCTGCTAAAGTGTTGTTTGGAATACTTCTGGTTTTAATTTGTTTGCGCGTGTTTTGTATCCTTCGATCGGTAGCCGTGGGTATTGTATCATGATGGCGGTATGGTATGCCTGTTTTGCTGTGTATTGGCGGAGCGCCACTGCCTTATCATCTCACTATTTTATCATTTAGCGTACTAGTTCAGTCTGATTCATGGAGACGGAGCTATACGTTTCAGAGATGCCGTGTACACGTGTTGAGGTTTTTGATGACGATAAACTCCGAGGTCACCGCTTTGAGTTTGTAGGACGAGACAGGACTCAAACGACGTTCGACTTTATTGCGAGACTTGACCGTGTGCCCAAACGTCACCTAAAACCATACATACAACTGTTTACCCCGAAAGTTAGACAAGCAGATGCATTAAATTTGGAACATATATTCCGTTTCGCTGTTGCAGCAAACATTTGACATTTGACGTACAACAAGGGTGAAGTGAAGCGCGAGACAAAATAAATATAGGTCCTCGAATCTTTAAAACTGTATGTACACATTGGACTACGAGAGCTGTGAGAAGTCTCCGAATAATCTCATAAGAGCATAATCCCCATCTCGAGACAAAAATCCTATCCATGAGAGTCGCCACCCTTTTAGAATCAGAATCATCTCGTGCACCTTTACCAAAAGATACAAATGAATGGTGGGTCGCGTTCAGTCCGTCGTGGTCCGAATCTATCGCGGTTATCAATTGCAGATGAATTGTATCGACCGAGTCTCTGATTGCCTTCGAACACTCTACTATCTATCTATCCTCAAATTAAATCTTCCTCAGAATTAGTTTCCAGGATAGTTCGCAAATCGCTTGCATAAGAGATAGACAAGGATCTATCTAGGACAGTTTTTTTTTAATTCCGAGGCATTTTTACATGTCCACAATTTTGCAGTTAAGTTAGACCAGTAAAACATAAAATGTAATATAAGGATACTATCGACCGGCGGCTGAAGTACTGAATGAAGGACGCACAAGAGTATTTTATATCTGTCTGCTACATAAACTAGTGTAGCAGACAGGCGCAAGAATTATCATTAGGAGTGCCACAGGGGTTAGTTCTTGGATCTATCCTTTTTATTATTTATATAAACGACATTGTAAAAATGCTAAAACATTCTAAAATAAGGTTATTTGCAGACGATGCACTCATACAGCTATATAGCGGGAGTCAATTGTGCAACTATACAGAAAGAATTAAACTATGGCTGAAGATAAATAAATTAAAACTAAATGTAAACAAAACACAATTCATGAACATTGGAAATAAAAGAACACCAATCACACCAAAAATTATCATAGATGGTGAAAGTCTGAAGGAAGTGACTGAAATCAAATATTTGGGACTCATAATAGATTCAAATTTGAATTTATCGCAAAATACAAGATACGTGACTAAAAAGATTGCTAAGAAAATCTCACTTCTGGGAAGGATCAGAAGATTTATTAGTACTGAGTCTTGTAAAATAGTTTACAACTCTGTTATTATTCCTCACATCAACTACTGCAGCTGCATTTTGTTTTAGGCTAACGAAGAAGAAATGCAACAATTGTCAGTGTTGCAAAATAAAGCTATGAGAATAATACTCGTCAGTGCAATGCTGGAAGATCTGAATATGATGACCTTTAAGCAGATAATATATTTTAATACAATGGTATTGATTTACAAAATTCTCAATAAGAAAATATCAGCGGAATTCACACGAAAAATTGATGCAAATCAACATGAGCACGAGCATCGTACAAGGAGAAAGGATAGACTGAGACTGCCATTCAAGAAGAAGGGCAAATCTCAGAAATCGACGATGTATAGTACGATGAAATTTTTTAATGAAATGCCAGAAATCATAAGAAAGGAAGAGAAATTGAATAGATATAAAATGAAACTGACTAAATATATAAAAGATAAGTTTTAGTAATAGAAAATCCTTTAATCTTGTTTATATTAGAGCATGTATAAGGAGTGCTTGTGTATGCACTATGTTAAGAATGAAATAAATAAATAAATAAGAATGAAGCAGTGGCGTAGCTACCGTCTGAGCACCACCCGGGGGCCCTGTTTTGAGCACAATTGATCATCAGCAAGTTTCGCCACTCGGCTGACGATACTGACCGCGTGAGCTTCCTGCGATCCGCGCCATCCGACCACCGCAGCTCGGCTCTTCCGACACATCTTCAGATCTACATATGTAGCTCGGCTCTAGAAAGTCTCCAACCGAATGATGATCCGAGCCAATATTGGCCACCTACAAGATTAGACAGCCCCTAGCGTCAGTCAGAATGTAGTTGTCAGTCTGGTTGTGTGTTATGCCATCAGGCGATTCCGTGCAGCTTTGTGTATCGATTTTGTGGAAATAATGAGCTACCCACTGCCATGTCATGTGCCGCCGAAAAATCTATGAATCTCTTCATTAACATATAATAATATTATAATAACATTATAGTTGACTTATTTGACATTCTTATTTGACTTATAGTTTAGGCTACGACAGATTATTATGGATTTGAAGTTATCGTAGATTGCCTGCCCACCTTTGCGATCATACCTCCATCGCAATGTTCATCCGCAGGGCATCCAGTGTATGTTCACCCTAGTTCACCCTACCATTCATATATTTGTTCATCTCTCCAGTAATAAATCCACCACTAAATACGCGATGTCGAGTGTGGCGCCACTGCCAACCACACGATACAGTCTTTCTAATTTTCTAATGAATATAATTATTCTTGATAAAACGACATTAAGATATAAGTCAACTGCCGATACGCGACGCCTCGTGAATTATTCAATTATATTGAAAAAGTCTCAGGATGATATTCTATTATGACCCGTATTTACCGTGTCTTAGAGATTTGCTATCTCGCGCCTTACATCACGCTTGTCACGTATCAAATATCATTGTCGTTCGTCAGTCGGGTGATTTTAAACCTCCCCAGCAGCAGTTAAAACGTAAAAAGTGTCTGTAATTTAACGAGTTATACTCGAGTTAATATTTACTGACTTACATCTAACTTTTCAGAAAAAAGTTGTAGGGATCTGTACGGACGTTTGTGTGCACGTGTCGACATCGTGCAGTGTGCAGCATTAGTTTTTGTCCCTTCCTGCCAATTTCAAGTTTATCTTCAGTTCGAAATCTCAACACATGTACGTGGTATTGAAATGTACCTCGACTAATTTTCTACGATTTTCTCATCGTGGACACGGGACTTTATGCCCAGTGTCTCGAATATCCAAAATTAGCTCTATTTAATGAATTGATAAAGAGTAAAATGTCCTTTTCGCCGTGAATATGAAACCGGTTCACTGACAATATGGTACTCGGAAGTGGTATTAGTCCTGAATTATGTATTTCCAGATAACCGTGTACATGCAATGCAGCAGGCAGCGAGGCAGCGAGGCAGCAGGCAGCAAGGCAGCGAGGCAGCGAGGCATCAATACGCGGAGATATTAAAAACTTGAATTAACATCACCAATAGGTAAGAATAGTATCAAGCGAATGAAACTAAGTCGATAATAATTCAAGACATTTCAAATGTGAAATTAAAATGAAATCATTGTGTTTTTGGGGGAGGGCTGGGCCCCGGCATATGTGCTTGCTTGTGGGTCCGGATATTTGTTGCTACGCCACTGGAATGAAATGTTTACTTTACCACGGAAACTCGGCAATATTGCTTTTAGCCTGGAATATGTTTTTCCGGAGGTTTCCCGGCTAAAAGAGGTCATTGAATTTCTTTTAAAAGAACATCATATTTTCTAGGAAGTTCGCGTGTGGATGTGTAATATATAAGAACGTTATTACAGGTATCTAGTACCTTTGTAGACACCAAGGATAAAGAAATATTTCCACAAAACAAAAGACCACCATCTGAACTTATATATATTTTATTTTGTATTTTGTTTTAAAATTTTATTTTAAATACACGTACAATATGTGCAGGGGTGGTATGGTACATATTTTTGAGTCATGTAACGCACAATATGTTTTATGAGAAGATCTACAGAATATTAAAAATAGTGAAAAAGAAATATATATGCGGGAAAACATATTCTAGGCAGGGGTAGTGTGACATGTGCTTGAGACTTGCATCGCGTATTTTTATTATGTTAATTTACCCAAGATACTTTATATTCTATATTTGTAATTATATTATATTGGTGCACAATATAGATTAGATTGGACTAAAAACAATACATTTAACATACTCATTTAATTATCTACCGTCGGAGAATGTGATGTATCTCAATTTCTTCGCTTCATGCTCTGACTCCACATTAGGCTCACCCATTGCTCATACAAGTGATGCACTCTAATTTTCACTCTGTAGCGCACATTTTCCCGAATTAAGATCAACGATTCGGATATTTACAACATGTTTACAAGTCCTCACTTAACGACTAGGCTCGACTTCGTTCCACCTGATCGTAAAGCGATTTGATTGGCTAATGAACTCCACGTTTTTACTATTTCTCTAATCCTATCGTTGTACTTTAGAATTGGAGACGGTAGAATGTTCTAGGCCTCAGCCATGTGTCACCGGTCACTTTTTTCCTGTTCCGTAGTCATTAATAATCTTCAGTTACATCTCAAAAAATGGCGCACCTTTATTTGGCCAACACCCTGCGGTCACAATTGGTATTATTACAAATTTTATTTTAGTAAAATATTGAAGGCTGCGATCGATCGATACAGTGAACATATGACTGAATATAGGCAACACACAATGTAAATTAAGGAAGGGGCCTCTCTGACATCATCAACAGTGTTTATCGGCCGTTAAGTGAAGAGTGATTGTATTTAGGTACCCGGGGCATCCTAGTAAAGTTTGTCTTCAAATTAATAAGACTAAATATAATAGCTAAATAGTAAACAAGACTAAAATTAAGATAGGTGTGTTAATTCAAGAGAACTTCTAATAGTAGCTAAAATAGAAGAAGTAAAGAGCTAAATATATTTATAAACTATCATTTTTACATTTCATTTAGTGTAGTTTAGTTTGTAGTGAAGGACATGGACGCACTCGATTTAAATAGATGAAAATATTTGATTGTTGATATGAGAAAATGGTGTAAAGTCAGTGAGGAACAAAGTACAGTGAACAGTGAAGACGGCCGCAGAATGTGAATCTCAATCCACTGAAAGGCCAACACGATGTACATTCCTGTTGAATGTCTGAAATTTCAACGAGCAGTGAAAATCGCGTGTAATCGAGTTTCTCATACATATATTGCAGTTTAAATTCAATTATACTGGAGAATAAATCTTCGGTCTCTAACAGAGATGGCAAACCTGCGACGCGTGATTCTTTTTAATAATAAAAATAAAATATTAACGCTGTTCCGCTCACGAAGCGTCGTGGGCCACTGGCTACCTGCGACTGCGTTAATGTGATATGGAATCATCATAATCTTCATGACGTCAGTCCGTCATGACGGCGTCTGATGGAGATAATGTTATCTGCAGCCGCGATTTCATATATCAAACACAGATTTCTTCCAATTTTGCTATTAAACGTTAAGTTGTCCGCTTATCAGGTGCCAAATAGCAATTTCAGTACCAGACACTTTAATATGTTTTCACTTTGAAAAAGCGCCGCTAAAGAAATGCCGGCAATTAGGAATCAGCTACCCCTTTCTCCCGGGACACCCGTCATCAAGAACAATTACACATTAGTAATGAACCAATTTTGAAACGAAAACCATATTTTCTGATGCGAAATTATTTTATTAGAATTGGGCATACATTTTGACCCACTTGCAGAAAAAGGTACGCTACCGCCGGTCTGTAACAATGCTATTTTTTGGTTTCACTTTGATTTACGCGAGAGAGCTCGCGGATTGCGCATGTCATTAGACACACAAGATACCAATTAAAATGTGAGTCGCTGATGGCTTCACGCGGGAATTAGTGTCACACCGGAGTAGAGCGAGATCCCGATAATTATCTCAATAAAAGTATCACATTCACGAGAGTGTCGTGAAGTGTGATGCATTTATTTATTTATTGACATACATACTTTTGTTATAACAGAGGTGAAATATTATAATATAACATTGTAATATGTTTATTGTGTGGGATGGAGTGGACTCCACCTCTGATATATACAGAGTTGTCCCGGCTACTTTGCTAGACTGAATTCTGTGTTAAAGTAGCCAGATTTTTCCGTGCTGTTATTTAAGATTCGACAGAAATAAAAATAGAGATAAAAAAATAATTATAATATATATAGAATAAAAGAAAATGAAGTGGAGTGTTGTAGAATTAGTGTATTATTAGTGTAGGCACTGTACAGTTGGATAGCCATGCTTCTGATTGATCTCAACGATATTATTTTCTGTTTCACAAATTATGAAAAATAGTAGAAAGTACCTACTATGTTAGACCGGAAAACCATGCAACCTAACATAACCAATTGAAGTAAATTCCTTAGTAATTAGTAGGTACCTATATATAATATAATGATAGTTTTTTAGCCTAAATACTTATTATACAGATAAAATGATTCTTGAGCACTGTATACGAGTATTAGTCTATGACAATTTTTCATTTTAACAATGCCAATTTGGCAATGAAATTTATTAAAATTGAGGAAAATAAACGTATTAAAAGAGAAAATAATATTAAATAACATTTTTTCATTGATATATAATAATAATTAGATTCATTCTACCGCGATTATTCCTATATATCATATTATTATATTTAAAGCATTTCTCGTAATGTGATTATCGAAAGATGACTTTCTTGTCACTTTTGGCAGATGTAACCTAATTGTTTTCTAATACTTATATACGTGTTGAGTTGGCGGATGAACGTCAATAAACAAATGTTTTGTTGGTAGAATACTCTACATCAGTACCTAGCACAACACGATTAGATTTGACAGAAAACTATTTTGCTGTTTTTTCTCACTTATCATTGGTTATTCATACCATCTTCTCATATGAGCTCCATATAGGACCATAATAGGACCATTTTACAGTATCTGATTTACCTGGTCGTGCCGAGTCTTCCGCTATTTCTGTCTTTATTCTGGTACCACCAACACTACTTGCGTCATACATCTTTCTTACGAATGCTGGTTTTTCGTCTGTTTTTTCTTACTAGTAATAAACACAACGTAGATACATCCCTATCAATTGAATCCCGCATTTCTACTGAAGAAGAAGAAGAAGTAATATTCAGTAATAGATGAGGAAAAACAGCGTGAATTCGAGAGATGGTGAATTTGGAAAGGAAGCTTCGTGACTAGCGACGAACTTAGATGCCATAAGTCAGGAACGAAGAACGCTGAATTTGTACAATATCATGGATATGCTTCCATTCTAATGTGTTTCTTACTAGAAATATGTACTCATTAACATTGTTCAAACTTTACCTCTCGAAGTGGGGATTATTTATTCAGAATATGATTAATGTCATTAAATGCAGCGCACAGAGCGATACCACGAACCTTGACACGTCTCTTCCTCTCTCTGGCGCAGTACGGGCCAGAGTCCTCGGAGACCAGACCCAGACCCAATACCGCTGCGCTGCATCGCGATCTATGTACCGCGTCTTTCACGGTCACGAGTACCGTCTGCGTCTGGTCCCCGCGGCAGGCCCGCCTCGGCCGGTTCGGGCCTCCGCTTTATTAAATCTTTTCCATCCAGCAGGCGTCGGAAAATTTTATGTGATTTTTTAAAATATTTGAGTTATTTATTATTATTATTATTATTCAGCTTTACAGAACTCAATAATAATATTTTTTAAATTAGATTTTTAAAATTTCATAAAAACTAAACATTGTACAAACTAAACACAATAACAATAAATTATTTATTATCGTTTTGATTTAAGACAAATAATTAAATTCGCTCCAGAACGCATTAAACAATTTGACAGATAAAAGAGCTAACATTTCTTGATAAGAACTGCAATCTTAAAGATCCGTGTTTACGATGATCTCTCAATGAAACTTTGATCTTTGAGAGTCAGTAAAGGTACGTGTGTACCGGATGTGTGTAATGATTCATAACTTCCTTCATAACAACTGTACTATATGCGAACTCTAGTCGAATTTCCGAGAGAAAAAACTCGAGTCGAGATGAGATTTTCGACTCGAGAAAATTTCTGAGACAGGGATTATGCTTCCGTGAGATTTTTTGGAGACAAACCACCGCTTGTTATGCGTCCAATGTCAGCTCATAGGTTATTGATAATAATCATTATTATATTGGATTATTTTCGTCAAACCTTTCATTAACTGTTTACAGTCCCACATTATCATTGGTTTTAAAATTAAAAATTATGTTGTTTCGTTATACCAAAAAATGCGCACTCGCTCGTTTGGCAGATATATAACGAACGTCATACCATAGATAAGAAATCTTCATATAAACTACAAAATGATGTTGGAATATACCATTAAAAATGCGTTGTCTGTAGAATTAGTAAAAGTTGCCATTGCACGGAGTTTTCAGTCTCTCGATTAAATAGTGTAAGGAAAAACAATTGTTTGAAAACAGCAGCAAAATACGTAAAGACGTAAAGATGCCCCTAACATAGCACAGCTTCAGAAGTGAAATATTTCATTCGGTAAGGTTGGTACCTTGATTGATTTAACTAATTGTACGAATTAAAAACTCTAGCCGCGGATTACGCTAATATGTGTAATAGTAGTTTTAATTTATATTTATTTCCCAGAATCTTTAGTAATGCATAGGTTTTTTGTTTGTATGAAGTGCCCCTGGTGATGCAATGTTCCCTGTTCTATAGTATTGTTGTACTGCATTCTATAAAATAATGTTTAGACTTGTTTAATGGCACAAGTCACTCTTGAAGGGTGGATTGCCTATTTGAAAGAAGAAGAAGAAGAAGTGCCCCTGATAAATAGGTCACGGAGAAGGGGGAAGGAGAGAAGTAAAGCTGTCGATGTCTAGCAACGAGAAATCGGTTTTTGAAGGATGTAATCGATGGCTCGGCGGCGGCGGTGCGGGCCTGGCGGCAGCCTCGCAGCCGGCAGGTCGGCAGGTAGGCAGGTAGGCAGGTACAGACCGCGGACCCAGCGTGTAATGCTTTATCGGAATTACCTTGAAACTCGGCTCGCGAAAACGTCTCTGTATTTGCTGACCCGCACACGCGCGAGCCGCCGCACACACAGACGTCTGTTGCCAGGCGGGAGAGTATTTGCCCGTACCATTACAGAGGCGTGTCATTGCGGAATTGGTTTCGATCTGGCGATTTCCAATTGAAACCTCATCGCGGTCCGTAGTCTAGACCGGGAATGGACAATGATAATTAAAGTTGAACTTTGTCGGACGCAAACACCTCCACTCCAACACTGGCGGGGATTTTGAAGAAGAAAAGACACAAGGGAATCTTTAGAATCAGTAGAATTTTTAAAAACACGCTAAATCTCAGAAAAATATAAAAATTGGTTTGACAGAAGAAGAGGAAAATTCATTTGAACCAGAAAGCCTGTGGGCGACCATATTGTGGCAGCTGTGCTGAGATATATAAACATTTTATACTTTTAATATAGAATTTTTCAAAGCCTACCTCGTTAATATTTGTCACAAAATTAACATTAGAAATAGCGCAATAAAAATTTTCATAACATTTTTATTTTTTGTATTTTATTATCATCTTTATTTCAAAAAGCTTTTGAAAGCATCGAGTATCTATCCCGGCACCGGCACCTCTCGCACGCTAAGCGGACGCTCTGCCATTTCAATTGGTTGCCGTTTCGAATTGTCGTATAAGAATATAATGTTTATACTGATTCATAAATTGTCAAACGAATTTATTAAAAAAGTAAGAAGAGATGATAATTTGTTTCTCCTTTAACGTGTAATATTTATTGGAGTCTCCCCCAGATTGTCAAAAATACAACTATAGAATTGCGCCATTGAAATTGAGATAGAAAATTTTGTAACATTTTATAGAAGATTGATACGAAAACGTAGTTGCGTGTATCATAGTAGACACAAATGAGAAATGAAATGTTTTTTGAGACAAGCATGCATATGCCACTTTTTAAATGAAAATATATATATATTAGAAAATTTGAGTAATTAGATATTTTACAGCAGTATAAAATAAGAGTCTGTAATATGGGCCCGAACTTCAGATAGATACTTAAGAGAAATAATCTAACAGAATGAGAAGGATATCACTTTTATATTAAATTATTATTTAATAACACGATTATTTAATAACATTAAGGTCGAAATCAGTTGTTAAAAAAGACCAGTCCGAGAAAGGTGATGGCCTAGTGCCCTAGTAGAGCTGTTTCATCGATTAAGGGTCTGGTTTAGAAGTGTAAACAATAATATTGAAGGTCCTTCTACCCAAACTTTCTAATAATCTAAATAATGGACATCTATCGAATCTTATTTAGTTCAATTAATTTTTTAAAATATTACTGTATCTTCGGATTTGGTTTCGGAATACTTAAACAAGTCAAAAATGTATAATATTTATTAATTAAACCACAAACAAATTGTATACGGTGTATGGTATGGCAGCCGATTGGCTGGTTTAATGTTCGTCATGCTGCAACACCGAGAAGGCTGGATGGCATGGATCGATGTAGGGGCCTCGATGACCATATCACCCATCGAGTCTTGTTATTTGTCTATATTGTTTACTTATAGACAGGTAAAACCCAAAATATGATATATGGAGACAATAATCAATACATTTCATTGAACTCATTCTGTGGCGGTGTCTCTAATGACTGTGAAGAAATATCACCTGAGGCTCCGAACAGGATCGCTGGACACTGGACCTGAGATTCCATTGTGACATCATCGCCCCAAATACCACGTAAATGAACAAGAATCCATAACTTCGGATGTTAAAAAGTAAAGTGAAAAATTAAATAAATGAGTCATCTCAACTAGACGCATGTGTGTCTGTATCTAAGGCAGTGTTTTTTAAACGGTGTGACGCGGGCGTCCTCCGCATGTTGCGAACATTTTCTTATAGAGCAAGTTAAAAGTGGATCTATTAGGAGCGTAATAGCTAGTGTCCACGGAATTAGACCCAATTATATAAATCTAGGTGATTTAGTTGAGATGAATCTCAGTACCGTGTGCATGTTTTGATCTGGAGATAAACTCAGAGATCAGCTCGAGATTGGTAGAAAGAGACAACAACTGTGAACATGACACTGGATTTGATAGGGAGATAAACGTCTCCTATAACTAGTTATTTTGAAAAGTTAGACAAACATTTATTCCATTTTATCTGCTGCAGGGGGAGATTCAAATTCACTCAACTTGTGAACGAAATATAAAATGGTCTAAGGACTGCATTTAACGTTTGACAGCAAACGTGAAGTGAGGCGCGAGACGCGAATTTCTGAGACTGGACGTGTACGCGGGGACTGCGAAAGCCGAGAGTCGCGTCCGAAGCATCTCGCGGGAGCAAAATCGGTATCTCATAAATTCTCATCCACGGACACGGGCCATAAAGACGTAACACGAAGCCTTCAACAATCCAAAGATACAAACTTGCGAGCGATAAGTAATTTGTGCAGCCTGCCTGCAGTCTTTTGTGCCATTTTACTTCGATTATTACAATACCCTACCGTCGAATTGCCACGAACTGCGTTGTGAGGTGAAGCTGTGCGCGTCACTGAACTGTGTCAGCGAAAATTGTAACAATCTCACAGCATTGCGCCGTGCTCGGTGTGCTCATTTTGTCAAATATATCAATTGAAAAATATTCTTTTTCATTTTTGTTTCAGCTTTTTACCAGACGATAGTCTCTCATCTGGTCCATTTTGCTACGGGTTGGAATTTTTGGGCCAAATTGACGCGTGCCGGGACGCGCGAACTATTTATATGCGGATGTTACATTATATGCTACGCGTATTTCTGCAGGCCGTAGAGCCATGGAAGAATAGTCGTATTATAGTATCGCGCCTAACATGATTCGTCATGTCGTGGACATTGTCTGCTTCATACTAATCTGTACGCTGTATGCCGTCTAATATTTTACAAAGCTGATTAATTAGGAGGACACATTCTTATTGTGGAGTTGTAATTATTCAGAACAGACGGTCTGTGATATTTTAAATATGAATTAAATACATTAATTAGAAAGATATACATATAAAATCAATTGTATCGAAAAATATTGTTGTTGCGCCACCGGGATTCGAACATATAGGTAACAAAAGGTAACATATAGGGTCGAAAATTGTCGCTAAAAATAATGTCGCTGTAGCTTAGTTGGATAAAGCACCTTCCCCGGTTAGGAAAGAGATCCAGGTTCGAATCCCGGTGGCGCAACAACAATATTTTTCGATAAAATTGATTTTATATGTATATCTTTATAATTAATATATTTAATTCATATTTAAAACTGATTAAAGCCATATATTCACGTGATACAATACACGTGTCAGACTTGTTGTGTGAAACATCTCTGTGGAATTATTTTTATTGAATATAAAGATATTAATTTCTTTAAATATAACTTATTTTAAATCATTATACCTTTGTATTTTATAATTTAGTCGATTTGGTGGGACATAAGATATGCCGCAATGTTTCCCAAAATTGACCAAACCGGCAGAGACTGCATTATAATTTTTTTATTAGGTACTTAGGATCACTTTAGTTATTCGGTGAGTAGAAATATTTTCTAATATTTTATGAGAAGCCACTCTGAAAGAAAATAAAACGTGTGGATGAATTGAATTGTTTCGCGTTGAATGTTCAGTTACGACATGTTTACGTACAGATCCCGTGAGCCCGCATTCATCACACGCAGCGCGCTATTCCAGAAGCTACTTCTTCATTCTCTGTCATCTCTTCCCAGTGCCACAAAATAATGTGCCAGCTCGCTAAACGTGCCGCGGATACAAATCAACTTGTCATATTTCTCAGTCTCTCGTCTGATCCGTACTTTCGGAGAAACTTCTGGAACAACGAGCTTGTCTATCCTTTTATTAAAATCTATTTTTGGCTTATGGTAATTTGGAAAAGCCAATTGCTGCTTCTCATTCGCAGAACGAATTACGCAATAGCTATAAAAATAGCTCCATAACAGTAAAAATACGTTTAGTTAGTTATTTTATCATAGAGTAGAAACCCTCCAAATTGTTCCAGAGCCTCCATTCTGCAGAGAAAGGTGAACAAGAATCTGCAGGTTACAGCCATAACACATATTTTATTGTGCCAGCGATTTTTTTCAAATTAAAGACAAATTTTACCGATTGAGTAAATTCGTATTTAGCTCTCCTCCTTCTCGAATACCATCACTTTCCATTTGTTAACATTCATCATGAGGTCGCTTTCCTCGCATACATCGTACATTCTACTCACTAGCCTCTGTAGTTCTTGTTCATTATTCGCCATTAGTACTGCATCGTCGGCGTATAATAAACAGCATACAATCAAATAGCGATTTTCGTTATAATAACTAACCTTTTACAATACTTTACAAAATTAGAAGCAAAGCGCAGGAAAAAGGGAGCCAAAAAGCGAGACTTGCAAAAAAGTGAAAAGGCATTTTATAATGATTTAACATTATATAGGCTGACACGTTTGCTCGAGTTTTAGCTTAATTATCTAACAACAATTGTGATAACTGATGGTTCTGTAGCATTCAATATTTCCATAATATTGATCGCTTGTAACCGCACTGTACTCACTACCTAAATATGTAATATATATGCACGCATTTCCGAATTAATTAATTAAAGAAACAATTTTTAATTTTGATTTTTCTGACAGCAGAAAAGAAATGGTTTGTTTTTACATCTAAAAAGAATCTTAAGTCCACCCGATTAGAATTAGTATTGATCAATATGTGTTGCAAGAATGTGGTCAGTTCATTAATGGATCAATAACGATTCCGCGGCATCATTTTCTTGAACTTGCATCATGCTCGATCTGGTTTCAATTTACCACCGTGGGTTTTACCTGAAGCTAATTAATGACATATTTCGGTTTAACTTGCATTTCACGATAAGTGCGCCACAGCGGTGACGCGATTGCTATTCACGATTGCTATTCACTATTGCTATTTTTTAGCGATGCCGCAATGAGGGGATTTGTGCCAAATAGTATTTATTTATACATAAATTATACATTATTTTCATATGTAAACATACCACGTGTTTATTGAATGATATATTAACTAGTGTTTAAAATCCATACTAGGACAGGCGCCCAAAAAGTACATAGGATAGTTTCGTAGTGAAAAATGCAACAATTTAAAAAAATAATAATTTCCCAATCCCCGCCCGTTGCGCGGGAGACCGGATTCGGTTCTCCGCTCGAGAGATTCAAAATAAAATATTACAACGCAAACACTTTGTGACTATTCACGAATCATCACTTGAATAACAAAACAATTTGACATATGGTTATAGTTTGTTTTTTAAGACTCTGAGGAAGGAAAAGGTATTTTTCGAAACCGGTTGATAAATATAATTAACTCACATCGGTTAAAAACAAAGTTAATGAATTATTTATTAGATTTTAATTTTTATTCTATTTTTATGGATATTTTTTTGAACCATAAAACATATTATGTCTAGAGTTTGTATTTGTTGATGCACGCTTCTCAGATATGTAGCGCACTCTTCTTAAAATATTATATATTCCTGTGTCCTGACATAAACATTAAATTTACTTATTAGTTAACTAGCATTTTCCTTTGAATTTTCTATTTTAATTTTTCAAATTCTTAAAATACATTTTCAGTATTTTGATTAAATTCGTTTCATTTTCCAAAATCATTGGAACTGGAAATGATATCCGTCATCAGTGACGTAATAATATTTCTGTCTACACGAAGTGCAATGTGAGGAAATTACAACTGCAATTTTTGCAAACAGTCAAAATAAACTGCGTCATCTTAGATTGTACAATCTAGATTGTTGTTTTAGTACTGGGGAGTATATTGTACAGAACTCGGCGATCTTTGATGCAGAATCATACTCTTCATAAGGAGTACTGAAAACACGACAATTAAATGAAGTCTGTGTTTCGCTGCTGTCATTAGGTGGCTGGCATATTATGCCGCCCGCGCAACGAAGACCCGAACCACCAATTAAATTCAATAAATTTCTTTTTAAATAATTTAAAATGTTATTTTTTATAAATAAAAACACAATGTTACCTTGCCTCCAAATAATTTAAGATAACTTCTTAATTAATTTTACATGACAATCTATTTTTATGGTTACATGAAAAATGGAGACTTTTGTATATTTAATTTAAAAACCTGATACTTTTCGAAAGGGCAGCGAAAAGTGCCAATTGCATAATCAACTGAATTCAATGACTGACCTGGATTCAGAAGGCGACTGTGTTAGTAGATGAGCACAGAGTTAAGGAATTATCAAATGTTGCCAATTCGCTATCTTGGTTTAAAAACGATGCATTATCTTTTTAATTATCCGCGGACCTATTTTTAGATTTTCACAAAACTAAAATCGCTCTTATAACGTGCAAAGAGGCTTACGATAAATATTGACCCACAGACCAGCCCGCAAACATGTCCCGTCGCCATTTTTAGGCCCGAATTTTTAAACCTCCAATGACAAAAACCTGACTTGTTCAAACGTAGGATCGTATCCATTCAATTCGGGCGAAGTTTAAAGAAAATATAAATTGGTTAAATATATTAGATTATAATTTTCGTTATTCGTTTTATTTATTTAATTAATTATGACAATCGTATAAGTGAACACAAGTGTTCATAGCATGAAGTTACACGTCACATTTATTAATTTATTTATTAATGAAATAAATAAAAATGTCAATTAATTTTTTTTATTCATATTTGTTATTTGTATGATAAGCGAGCGTGGTGTATAAAGGGACCAAAATGACCCAAATTACTACTCACATAATCCACATTCGTCCCTATTGACTATGCTCTACCACTTTTATCGGCATCCTGCAGAAGTTTCTTCAAGCTATTTTCTCGGAAGATGTTTGAGAATTGAAACTTTTCTACATATTGCACAACAGCCTATTCCAATTATAATAAAATAGCACAGATTCGCAATTGTTTTCCCTCTTCAGTTATCTCGAAACGCTACAATGAAGTAAGGTTAGGTTAGGTTAGGTTAGGTGCTAGAAGCAGCCGTCACACAGCTGTACCACCATCGTTGTAAAATCTCAACTGCAACTGTTATTGGCGCTAGGCTAGCAGGTGAGCAGATTGTCTTCAGGACACAATACTAAATACTACATTCAGAACAAGTATGACATTGTACATATTCAGCAAAGGAAAAAACATCAAACTGCAGAAAAGAAGAAGTGAGGGCAGGCTCTTGACTAAATAGTCAAGTCAGTCAATGAGGTCGGAGACCCACAGAAGATTGTTTCATAATTAAAATATAACTATCCTTGCATGTTTTAAAATCATTAATAACAATAGTCGTTTCTTGCAGAATATGAAAAACCTAAATATTATTTTGAAGAAATTACAAGTCTACCATCTCGAGGAAGCAGGAAGTAGGAAACAATTGTGCGGTTCAGTTAGCACACGCTATCCACTCTCACACACACATTGAGAATATGATACGTATAAAAAAAACTATCAGGTTTGTTGGCACCAGCCCATCAGCTGACATGAGCCGACTTGAGTCGCCAGACGTGACTGAACTCCGCGGCCATCGCCCGATTCTTATTCATCGTCGAGAATATTCCCGAACTCGGTCGCCATTGAAAACTGGAGATAAAAAGATTTTAAGGAAATTGGAAAATTCGCAGAGATTTTCGGGGCAGAGCGGCTTCTTTGGTTTTATCTCAAGTTCACTCCGCTGCATAGAGAAGCAATCACTTCGTCGTTAGACATTTTAATAACAAATATGATTGAACTTTTATAAATAACCACTTTGTTTTTCTAATATCCGGTTTCAGAACCAATTGGGGTTAAATAATACAATCCAGGTGATTATTCACTCATTTTATTTTGTTAAGAGAAGACGGATTGATGCCTTTGAGATGTGGTGATGGAGACACGTGGACAGCGAGACTCACGAACGTCTCCATTGTGTGGCAGCTGAACGTCAAGGACCGACTCTCAATCTCGCCTGAGTTGAATCTATCCATTTTTTGAGTAGTGAGATAGCTTAGAGAAGCTTGTGTGGTGGGCCACGCGGGACAGAGAGGAAGGGGGAAAACACTTATCTGGTAATAGCGCTAAGATCTGCAGGATGCCGAGAAAAGTGGAGAAGCACGTCAAGAGGGCAGGAGGTCGTGGAAATCACGATTTTATTTTAATTATACTTTAATAGTATTTAATTGATGTAATTTAATATAATTATCAGCTAAATATATGATATACTAAAAATTGATCTGAGTTACTCCCAGAGGCGACACCTATTGCATCCAATTATAAGCAAATTTGAAAATACTATTGGCATGATTGTTCACCTCTCGTGTTAAATAATGTTTAATAAAATTTAATGAACAATAAATAAATAGTCTTACACCAGAAAATGAATATTAAAGCAAATTATGTATAATGCTTGAGAAAACCTCGTATTTTCCAATTTATATTTGTATATCTATAATATTTTTATATCTATAATATTTAATTTATTGACACAAAACAAAATACGCCATTGCTTGTTTACGGATGAAAGACATTCTCGAAACTCGGCTTGAGATGCAGAGTACTGTATTTTGTGCACAAGACAGAATTTCCAAATGATTATCAATCTTTATTTATAGCCACATGTCCGAGCTGCGAGAACAAGTTTAATCCGTGATCCCTGTTCACGCACACCTGCAGGAGGACGGCCGCACAATGGACACCTTAAAGTGTTGAAGAAAACCTTGGCTGGCCACTTCCATCTGGGATCAATGTGTTTTAGTGGATTCTGTACTATGGACATGAAAAATCATGTCTAGGTATATTACATTTACGAATATGTGCAACTCTACAACAATCTGATAATGGAACAGAAAATAATTTAGCTCAATTAATAGATGTTGCCAAAGTAATTATTTTTAATATTGTCAAATTATGTTTCACTTCAGAATGATATCCCTTCGCTATATTTTGTGATAAATCAATAAAATGTCTATTTACAAATACATTACTTCTTCATCATTGTCATATATTTAATCCTTCCTTCTGCCGTTCCCTAGATGAGAAACTCATCCACCGACTGCGGTTCTCCAGCGTCGAGTAGCTCCGCCGAGTGCAACATTTGTACAGTCGTGAGTTGTATTACACGGGGACTTGTCTCATTGGACATGTTAGTAGTACAATAATAAAGTAATATCGCAAGAACGTAAACTATGCACAGAAGTACACAAATACTATAAAGATGATGTTTTAAGTTAAACTATAATACAAATAATAACAAATCTGAAGCCTAGAGCCGACTGCGATCACAATCTGTCCTGCCAGTATTTTTAGAGCTAAACAGTATATACTTTAGTTTTGTTTCTCTATTGCTCCTGGATTTATTTTCCTTTTCTGTTATTCGGAGCCTTCTGGAAAGCGGCGCTCCTCGCAATCATCTGTCTCTGCGTGTGTGGAAGTACGCTCCGAGCCATGTGAATATCCTCCCGTTCGCACATTCGTACGTTACGTCTAATCCACTCCGCTTCAGGTCAGGTGAAAATAACAAACCTAAGTTATCCAAGTGTGATTCAGCGTCAAATCTCAATATTTTAGAAGATAATTAATAAACACGACATGATGCAAAGCGTTCAATGTGAACAGGCCTCATTAACACGAAACCGTGGGAGAGGTCAGGGCAGGAGTGTGGCTAAAATTAGAAGTACCGGTTCGCGCGTTCAAGACTCATTTTATTTCCAAGGTCTGTTCTCTCCTACACCGAGCGCTTTCCAATGTACTGTCACCGGTGTTGGTGTCACCCGGCGACTACATTCAAATGGTTTCTTATTACCGATGACTTCTTAGAAAAAGAGAATTACGTACAAATATACCTATGTACGAATTAGTTGGAAACGTTTATCAATAGATAAGTAAATAACACTGGGAGATATGTAATAGTTTTTAAATTTCAGTTAACCGATTAGAGATTAAAACAAAACAGTATTGAATTTCTTTTGAATTCCCCCCCAATTTTATGCTAAAGTAATCTCAGAAAAAATATGTGACCAAGAAATACGCCATACTTATTACCATGGTGATTACATATCTTTTTCAGTGCCCATTAATACATTTCTTACGTTTTGACGCTTTTTATAAATTGGCGTGCTCAAAACATAAGATTGGACCTTTCGCGTCCTGGTAGGTCCGTTCATAACTTTACTGCTTATTTGTGAATTCAGTGCCTGTGCGGTACCGATCTAAAAATTTGAATCCGAAAAATAATACATAATATATACCTAGAACACAAAATACATTGCTGAATGACCGTTATCTAACATATGTAATGTTAAAATGTCTAAAATAAGTATAATTTTCTTTCATCCTTCCTAGTGAACTGTACACATAAAATACACACACGCACGGTGTTTACACCTAACAAGAGAGTACTATTTAAAAAAATGGAGATGCGTTTCAACGTGCCACATCAATATTCTTACTCTTCAAACTAAACTCTGCGCTTGTGCCATCAAAATGGGACTAATTTGGTGGTTTCCTGGAACGAGACTCCAAACACTAGACCACTAGGAGAGTGTCTTATTATAAGACGCGTCTAAATTGTACTCGAAATGAAATTGGATGATTCTAAATCATTTCTGGCCATCAGACTGTTTGAAAGTATTTTTGGCAGTATCTATACAGTTTCGTATATTTACGCAAAAGGCTACATGCGCGATGTGCTCAACCCCCACTTCAGAGGGCTCATATTGCAAGTCATAGTCAAAAGTGAAGGTAAGTTACGAGGTGGCGAGCGGCAGCCGAGCGATCGGTTTGCAGCCGTGAGAAGGCGGCCTCCCGCTGCATTCACACCGACACTGGACATGTATTCAAGAACAAACGTGTAACAGCGATACAATTCTTTTAAACAGTTGAGAGATATCGAGTGAATGTTGTCTCTTTTATATATTCTCTGTCTGAAGAGCACGCAGTGATCCCCTATCGCAGAATAAGTTGTTCAACAGATTGAATCTCTCGATGAAAGCCTTCATCTTGTAAAGTATATTTTTTTTAATAAACTCTAGCAGCAATGTAATTGACGTTCACGTTAAAACCCTTGAAGATTATTAAAAGGATTGGCGAATTAATTGTTAATCGTGTTTAAGCAAATTTTTTAAGTAAAACCTAGGTGTTCTTTGTACCTACAGACTTTTGAAATTAAAAATTGTTTTCAAGGCGAGCTTTACGAGTAATAAAGTACGTTTAAATATCTACTAACATTATAATATTCAATGTTTTCCGTTGACAGATGGCAGATACAGAAATTAAACATGAAATTTTAACTTTCCTCATATAGATATCTGAAACTGTAATTGTACCTCAAAGCTTGAGAAAGCCATTAAAACTACTATGCATACCAAAGAGCGAAGCTGTATGGTATTTGGATAAGTTGAAATCTCGTGCAAGGTTGTCGAGTTTTGCATATTAAATAAATGATCGTTTTTAGGAATATATTTAGCGTCACGTGATTAGCTTTGATTTGAACACTGGTGCGATGATATATTCTCGCACTCAGCATTTATTTACAGAATTGTATTTTAAAATTTATAAATAACGCAGAAGAACGCATAGAGTAAAGTCACCAAATATGGCACAGTATCCCTAATATGGAATACCGCCATTTCTAAAAATTTAACAATTGAATTAACATTGGTCCACTATTTATTGTTTCGTTCATTGATTTCGGAACCATGATCGTTGTAATCGTTAATTATGTGCTTGTAGTTTAGTGGTAACGATACTCGCCTAGTCGTTTAGTGGTCGGGGGTTCGAGCCTCGTTCCAGGAGCCAAGTTAGTCATATTTTCATACTACAAGTATTTAGTTAAGTTTGAAAAAAGTATGAATATTGATGTGACACCACGTATTCCGTGTACGAATCTCTATTAAAAAAAAATCGTGTGAGTACCAGCACCGTAGTGGAAAGGTTCTCTTTTATTGTTGCTTGTAAATTTTTAAGGTCATTAAAACTTAATATTTTCTTTGTTTGAATAGTAATTTCAATATTCCGTCTACTATGCGGTTTGTTATAAACATATTTATGTATCGTATCCATAGGGTTTCTAATGAATATACATATTTATTATTAAAACTATGGTACAGGTTTGTGTACGTTGAAAAATTTCAAATATGGAATACTCCATAAATGATACGTTACGCACGTTCCTGTCCTGAATCAGAAGAAGTAGCAACTATCAAATTGGGAAGAAAAACAGTACTAAGGAAAGAATTTGAAAAACAACTTTGAAGCTTAACAAGAAATGAAGTGTATTTGTTGGCGAAATGCAACGATTTATCAAATTACAGGTATAGCTGGTAAAAATGAAGGCTAGTGAAATAAGAATATTTTTGTAGATATTTCATACTTAAAATTAACGTCCATATTTAGGTACCTATTCCACATTAGGTTCCATTTATATATTTTTTATTTTACGTTTACTTTGGAAAATAGTAATTCATTAAAACTGTAAGACTGACACTGAGTTACGTGTTACTAAATGACTGATTACCAATAAAAATCTCTACCGGTTGTAACTGATATTGTACGTGTAAAAATAATGGTATTCCATATTTGGCTACTTTCCTCTAAAGATTTTAGTGCCTCATTGCTTCTTCAGAAACCAATGAATGTGCGTTAAATGAAAACGGTAAGATTATTTTACGCGAACTTCATTGCCAAAAAAGGTGTCAGTAGGTACTCCATAATGCTTGAATACGAGTATTTATTTTTAGTTATTAAATAATAACCATACATATTATGTTCACGTTGCGTTCATACTTTTGGCGAAAATGACATATTTCAAAACTATGAATCTATTATATATTATTATGAAATATACCAATAATTGGATGTCAAATATTTCTCACAGAAGCGCCATTGCTTTTATTAAAATTGGTGTTCAAGAAAATAGTTTTGGAATTCCGCCCTAGTCTAGAAAATCGTAATCTGGAGACGTTTCCCATCTAGCGGTATTTTCCAAAAGCTTTCCGGAAAAATCTGAAAAATGTCAAACACGAAAAAAATATTTTAAATTAAGCTCATGGCATACGTGTGATTTATTTAAACAAGGGATTTGAAACATTATAGTTCACATCGAGAATGTAATATTATTATGCATTACACACGTAAGCAGAAACTGCTACTGTATTTTGATTGTATGCGTACTACTGCGTATGTAACAAATATCTGTTTTATCAACTGATTTTTTATAGCTAGTTGCGAAATTCAACACGAGAGCGAAAAATATAATGGATAATGAAAAATGAAAACAAGAGCAGCTGACATTTCCGCCGACATTCATTGCTCATTTAAAGAATAAGATACCGTTGTTTATTTATTCTACACATACGGGTCACAGTGCAAAATGCTGGCGGTGAAGGGAGCTCTTTGTGTAATCGTGGCGCTATCAGTCTTTATAAGGTTAGTGAAAGTGAAATAAATAAAACATTGTCACAGATGTCTTCTAACCTTTTCTCACAAAGAATTCCGCGTCGGGAGGTCAATAAAGATAAGCTATAATCGTTCACCTGATATAGATGTTTTGTTTTAATACATTGTAACGTTGAGTTTTTTTTATGACATCGAGTTTTCAATTGCGAGATAAAAAAATTATGGACATGAATTGGGTCGTTAGAGATAAAATATTAATTCTACAATAAATATTTAAACTATTATGTATATGTTTGGTAGTTATTATTTGATTTCGATATTGATCGACGAACTCGTACGAATGCGAATGAGGCGAGGTGTATGTCAGGACAAAGAGTGTGGCGCTCTATGCTCTCTGCCTCTCTCGCGGGAAAATAGCGTAATGGTAAGTTAGTTATCTAGAATTCACGAACATGGGATCTCTTGAGTTTTCTCACAACCACTATTTGAGAATTGATAAGTAAAGTTGATAAAAATATTCCAAGGAAATCACCAGTGGTCTTATATTTCTGAGCACTCGACAATCTAATCAAATACGCCTTAAAGTGCAGGAAGGAATATACAAAGTTACAGTGTTTTTCCATAAATTTCACTATTTTGTATAATTCAATATTCCTTATGAGGGGATTGCATAGCAATCTGTCAGTAGCTCATTTTATTGTTACTCTAAACATTTTTGAGATTGGGCCTTATTCTACTAAATTTGTGTCTGAAGTAAAAAAAATATGTACACAGACTAGTATATACTCATTTTCTATACAATAGTCTTACTCTCATAGAGAAGAAACAAATGTTAAAATATAATAAATAATATATATCCACTGATTATTCAAAATTGTATTATATTTTTAATATTAAAATAAATTTTTTAAAAATGTAAAAAATCAAGGAAAAAGAAAAGTCATCAAAGAAGAGAAAAATTATTACATATCCAAGCAGTTATATATTCAAATTGTGTAATTAATGTAATTAAAATGTTTCGCTATTATAAACTGGGGCTTAAAGCACTGCTGATAAAAGGTTTTCAAAGCACCTTTTATTGAGGTTTCGTTAGGAATAGAGCAGCAGTTTTTGCATTGTAGAAACTGCTGTGACTTGAGTGGTTATGTTTAAAGAAGAAAAATAATCATTCTATAAAAAAATATCCCTCAAGTATCATAGTTGGAAAGCTAAGTGAAATTATTTTCTTCCACTTTCCAGTGCAGAAGATGACATCATCGAGGTGACAGACCACGAGTGGGACGTGCTGATATTCACTCAGCACTGGCCCGCCACAGTTTGCTCGGATTGGAAGAAGAAAGACCCGTCAAACTCGTGCTCGCTGCCTTCTCAGAAGGATGCGTGGACAATCCACGGGGTATGGCCCACCAAATACGGCACCATCGGCCCGGGGTTCTGCAACAACTCTTGGCACTTCAACTCTACTTTGCTTCAACCCATCGAGACTCAGCTCGAACAGTTTTGGATCAATATTGAGAAGGGTAAAGTCTTTAACTATTTTGCAACAATGTATAGTATATTTTTGATCTGTATTACAATCGAAATCAGGATTCGCTGTGAGGCTTTCATTATCATTTTTAAGGTTGCTGAAAAATGAAAAGTTTGCCGAGCATAACATTGCCAAGACAGTTTCCTAGATGCATGTCATGTCTGTGTGTATTACATAACATAATAACTATCTTCGCACCTACGTAAATATAAATATGCACCACCTATGTAAATAAGATACGTTTTTGATACTATGATAGATACTACTAATTATTATTACGTATAAATATAATTGTGCAAGTATGCGAACCTGAAAAAATACATTTTGTATATTAGAAATGAATTTCATATTATTTTGTAAAAATATGGAAACATTCAGGAGAATAATATGTGAAATGAATCACAACATTCAAGTAGTGAGTGTACAATGCATCAGATTAAACATCTGTGTCTGTTTATGTATTGTTAGTGAACGTGCGCGCCTGGCACAGTTGCTGGCACACTCCGGCTGACTCAGACAGGAGGTACGAGTTGCGTGTGGATAGTCCCCCAGGTACAATGACCAGCTGTTGTAGCTACATACAATATCCTTCCAGTTTGGATATACTCAGTTGCACTCGGACAATAAATAGAGTAGTGTAGATAGTGATGACAAATAAAGCTTTTAGGCTCAAAATAATTAGCCGTACGGTCACTCTGCATTCATCCAGCTCGCCCTAGCCTAGCCTATTGCTCGGAAGCTGCAGAGTCGCCGGAAGGTTTGCATGCCGGCTGACTAATCTCTTATGTAAATGTAAGATGTAAAATTCACTCATTCATTTAACGAGAACTCTTTATTAAAAGTAATTTTAATTTTTTTCATCTATGTTCTATGTATCTAGCTAGACTATGACTTTGTAGTCCAGCTAGTAGATCGCAAATGGTAGTCGGCTGAATTGGAGTTCTACGAGTTATGTCCTCCTATAGTTGATGAGAAAAACTGTAATAGAGGCTATTTGACTTGTGTTCGATTGAAACAATGGTAAATGTGATTATTCACAATTCTAATTCTCTGACCTTTAGATCACAGTTACTAATCATCATTACATTCAAACGCTAAGTCACGCAATCACAGTTTATCTCATGACTACCCCCTGCAGTACGCAAAAGTTTGCACTGACGGGTCCTTAAAATTGTATACCTCTCGCTGAGCCATTTCTTGCTGGATATTTGTAATAAAATATAATATGATTCATAAAATTGAGATTGGTAAGTTCAGCCCATGTGCCATACTGTTGAAATTCCTCTCAAAACAGAATAAATTGTATACATACTCACTTAACACGGGAATAATAACAAAAAATTCATTCAGTATATGCAGGGGAGGGGTGCGAGAGTAGTAAACAAAATTATTGTTTAATCATTTTTTGGGGGATTGCTGGAATCCAGCCTTTTGCTATCACAATTATTTGACATTCTGTTAAATTAGTGGATATATACTAACATTTTTATTATTATTAATATTTTAGTGTATTTGGCGATCCAATCGATTGGTATTGGATCCCCATCCTCGCCTATTCTGCTGGAATAAAATCATATTCCTCTGATGTATAATACATTACAAATAATTTCACAATCATCTACTCAAAATAACAAGAACCAAATATTTCTTATCTCATGCGTACTATTAATAAAATGACCACAACATTAAAACAATGCGTTTAAGTGGTGTGCGGTGGTGCTGTTGATATATGTGTGCGTCAAATGTGACTTCATTAATAGTTTAATTTAATAATATAATTAGAATTTAATTCATCGCCAGCAAAAATTATTCATTGTGTATGGAAACATTTATTTTGTTGTGTGTTTTAGATACACCTTTATATTCCTTATGGGAACACGAGTGGAAAAAACATGGAACTTGCGCTGCCCAACTGCCCAATCTAGACAGTGAAACCAAATACTTCACGCAGGGTCTGCGATGGCTCCAGCTCTATTCCATGTCTGACATCCTCCAAAAGTCTGGATTCACTCCGGACGCCGACAAGACCTATCAAGCTGGAGAAATTTACAACGCCATAAAGAAGAGGATCGGCAAGAACCCGGCAATGTATTGCCAAGTGGACACGGAGACCGGGAAGTCATACATGTTCGAGATAAGAATCTGTTTTGATAAAAGCTTGGAGCTGGTCGATTGCGACGGGATAAAGACCAAAGGAGAGTGGATGTACGACTCGCTGCTCCACTGCGATCCTTCCAAGCCCGTCGTGTATACTGACATTGTACCCAATGTTCAGCAAGTACGCTCCGAAGAGGATTGGCCACTCGTCGAACTGTATAAGCTCGTCATGTGGGTCCACTGGCTCACACTCTAAGATTCCACATGATACAATGAATAGATATTGCACGGCAAATCATTACACAAGTTGATGCGATCCACACGAGTCATCGAGTCATCGAGTCAGTCAATAAGAGTGTTGACATATTTCTTCAGAATCTCGACCGGGCATCCGCTATTTTCATTCTTGTAAAACATTATTTTATTAAATTGCTAGAGATCTCTGGAAATACACGTAAAACTGAATTTAATGAAATGAAATGAGATTTGAAAGTTCTACTTATACATATATAGTATTTTAAAAAGTATTCCAACTGTCATTAATTCTCTATTAATGATTCCACAAACTGAATATTCAATTGCAGGTCCACTGATAATAGTGGAATCTTTTCATGCTGTGGCTTAAATTCTATCAGTTAAGTGTTAAAAAAGGTTTAGATTACTTTGTAGGTGAGGTAATGATATAAATGGCGCATGCAAGAAGTCTCAGAATTGATTTCTCTGCCCGCTCCGATGAGAAAATGCAATTTGGTTATAGGAATTCATAGTGTAAGTTGAACATTCAGAATTGTCGAACCGATTGAAAGTCGGCGTGATAAATTTAAATTGGCATTGTCAAAAAGGTCGTAGATTTCTCTTCATACGCTGCGAGAAATATGTTAATTGATTTTTTTCAACTTGCGACATTATATTTTGTAATTTGACACTCTTCGCTACATATGCTACGTTTTCCATTAATCTGCAAAAAAACATTTGTCAGTTTTTTTTATTTAGATAATTCTTTAATGTTATGAAATAATTTAAGCTTAAATAAATTTTTGTATGAAATATATACAAGTGATTTTATAATTCATAATATTGTGTACTTTGGTACGTTTAACTTATTGTATTGTAAATATGTAATTGTAAAATTCTCTAAAGAATTGCCTAACATCGTCAGTAGCTTTTATTAATTCACATTTTATTGAGAAAGTTATACAAATTTACTTTAGTAATACATTTTGTATAAAAATAAAGCCTCATAGTATCTATATGGGCTGATATACTGGCCTGAAGTATACTTACTTTCCCGAGTGACAATTTTGTATATGGAAGATTCTTTAGGACTCCTAAAAGATTGCTGTAGTTTAATAAGAAAAGTCTCGGTGAAATTTGGCCTAAATAAATAATATTAGATAAATAAATCAAATTTATTTTACTTAAATAAAATTAATTGTTACGATATTCAATTTGGCTTTACATATATAAATGAAACCATGGTGTCCTAGCTGCGTTGGGCCATCGCGCACTAGATGTTAATGCTAAATAAATTGTACAAATACATTCAGTATTACAGCTTGTGCTCAAATTAGTAAAATGTAGAACTGATTGTATATACTGAATTGGTATTAATGTTTCAAATTTATTCAAATTAAATTTTTATCATGTCTGTTATGATTACATAAATCATCTGGTTATAATAATAAAAATAATTGTTTCATTGCAAATTTGTACTTGTATTCCTTCAATAGTCCCCTCTGAAGACGACCGTCTAACCGAAGTGTTAATACACACTAACCTAGTGTCTGTATTTTATTTATTTTAAAATTAACGGCTTCAATTGAGCCTTTTACACTAAACATAATAAATTACAGTAATACATTAAGTAAAATAAAAACAATAAGTATGTGATAAAAGTTAAAATCATTAAATATATTGCAAAAATAATATAGGAAACAAAAATTATATAGTTTACAAAGTATAGAAATTTTATTAAGCACCACCTTTAAAAATCTATTTCTTATATACATACATAATAATTAAATATACATAAGAAAAATTAGATAAAATTTTTATTTCTGTAAATATTAATTAACATTATTTGTAGTTTGTGTTGCTCTCAAATCAGTCTGTCCGATG
Source organism: Eubasilissa splendida (assembly GCA_031772225.1). Classification (NCBI taxonomy): domain Eukaryota; kingdom Metazoa; phylum Arthropoda; class Insecta; order Trichoptera; family Phryganeidae; genus Eubasilissa; species Eubasilissa splendida. The sequence goes on from CM062849.1 coordinate 36,401,763, forward strand.
TGTCAGTCATAAACAAGCATGTTAGAATTCCTCTGTATTTCGGTAACGCTATGTTCCATACATCGGCAACATCCGTTTACTCCTTACCCAGGTTTTGAATTCTGCGTAATGGAGAATTAAACTAAAAATTAAAATGTTCAGTAATAAGAAGGCTTACCATAATTATGAAGCCCTAAACCGGAAGCAAGTTCTTGTTTGAGCCGACTGTAAACATTATTTTTCCCTCTTCTATATACGCCTCTAAAATTCATGTAACCACAAAATGCAGCTATCTTTTTATCAATCTCATGATGATGCAATGTTGAAATTATGTTTTCAGTCAATATTTTTGATGTCTCACTATGAACAGACTCAGTTCCAGCAGTTTTACGTGCACACTTTCCAATGGTAAAAAGTATCTAATAACAGCAGGCTTTAGTTTTACTTTTCTGTTTGAAGTGTTGTTAGTAACACTGATGTATGGAAGTGAGGCCTGGAGTTGGCAGAAGAGGAACAAAAGTAGACTGAATGCAGTCAGATCTATTAATGACAGTAAAAAAGGAAGAAATAAGGAAATAATGTAAAACTGAACATAGTATAGTGAGTAAGATTAAGAAAGGATAATTTTAATGGTTTGGTCATATGGAATGGATGAATGAGGAGAGAATGATATATGACGCAAGTGTTGATGACATCAGAAGTAGAGGAAGTCTGCGAAAGACTTTTCACAACCAGGTAAACCAGATACTGCCTCATGGTCCTGTTAGAAGCCTCAATAATCGGCGAGCTTGTATGAATGTGGATGAGGCGAGAATTGTGTGTAAGGACAGAAAAGTGTGGTGCTATGCTTACTCTTTCGGAGAAAAAGCTTGATGGTAAGTTAGTTAGTAACACTTACAAAATGCATATTCTGTAAGTATCATGTAACTCTTCCACCGACAAAGGTGCCAGAACATTTAAAATTATCACTTTGGAATTGGTTCTCGCAACACCAAATTTTGGTTCAAAGGATTTTGAGATTAATTTGAAATTCATATCATGCATTACTATGTGAAAGGCAAATGTGGCCTCTTTGGCCGCAATAACTAAAAAAAATTAATAGATTACGGCAACCATTACACCGGCCTTGTTTCGCACACTTTAAGTGATCTTTAATATCCGCTCACCCACCGTGAGCAATTGAAAATTCTGAGGAACATTGCTAACCTTTCATTTTGCTGTCCTCACCACAGCTCTTTTTTATAAATGGGTTTTTTTTTTGCAGTTCATTTGTAAATTTATTTTCTGAATTTTCCGAATCCAGTATCCGATAACTCAGGCTCATGTACGTTCCAATTTACACTAATATATTACTTAGAACATTTTAAACTAAACCTGTAATCTTTAAATCAGTTACCAATCATTAAAATCGAACACCAATCACACAATCCCAGTTTATCTCATAAGTAATTTCAAGCATCTAATTAAGGTGTACATATTTATACGTCATAATGGATCAGATGTATTAAAATTATATATGTACTAGCAGAAAGTGAAAACCAATTGTTTTTTTCTAGGCCACTCGGGCGACTATAGTGACGGCCACTCTGCGGCCAGTGATTCTGCAATTCATAAAATGGAAAAAATAACAATTTTATCCATTGCGCGCAGTACATGTCTGGTGAAAAATTTATATCTAATAAAGTAAACTAAAATAATCTTCAAATTACAAATCAACGCTTTGCGCTTTACAAGACACAGCCGCCCATGTCCAAAGAACACGCAATCAACTGAATAATATACATTATCCTTTGACTATAATTATATACTGCATTATATTGATTATAAGACACATGTTTTTTTCTATTTTAGTGTCTCTATATTCATGGTGTCTTACAATTTCTGTCAAAAATGTACTTGCCATTGACGATCCTTAGAATCCATCTCCAGTGAGCTAGCGGCCCCCGCTGCACAAATGGGATACATCGCTCGCTCATTGACGGTTATTTTGAATAAAACTGTGCCCCTAATTGTTGCATAACACGTCCTCAAAAACAATTGACTAGGATGCTTGCTGCACTGAAACTAAAACTTATTGTGTATGCAATATTCTTTCTTTCAATTATATAATACCATTTTTTAATCTGCGCCTTGTTCATCTGACCTGAGCTTAGTTTGAATGCATAACCCGCGTGGCATAAATAGAGGAATATATTGTTACGGTGCTTCCTAGCTCTGGCGGATCGAGGTCAGAAAGCACTGTCACCGGCTAGGTGCGGCGCCGGATGCTTTCTCAGACAGGTGGGAATGGACCGATAAATGCAAACACGTTAGATTATAGTTAAACAAAAATTGTACAGAAATCCCTACAATAATGTGACGACCTATACCCTCGCACTGAAATCCTACTCAAACGGTTTGCCCTTTTCACAGTCGGACTCGGAGTCACTTGACATGATTCTAAATTACACTGATCCAATACTTGACTCCTCTATCGTTGCGGTGGTGTAGGTCGTCCTCCCGATTGGTCAAATATTTCACGGTAAAAAACCGACTGGCAATGCTAAGCGGCTCCGATATATGCAACTGCAGAATTTTGCGGAGCTAAGGTTACTCGGGGACTGTTGCCGGAAGATACGAATCTTAATCAAGATTTATTTAGTACTCAGCACATCTTCAGAAAATTACATCATTTTCTGTAATCACTGAAACTGCAGATAAAGGTAAAGCTTATGGTAGATTATTATTTACAACATCTTATTTGGAGATTTATTTTATACCTCTTTAATATTGTTCAGTACTTAAACTTCTCAAGAAATTGGAACTGCAATTTATCATAATTCAAATTATGCCTAAATATTTTTATTTTTTAAAGATTCAATTGTTTTAGTTTTGTTTCACCGTTTCATCCAACGTCGTTGTCAAAATTGTTTTCTCTATTGTTAAATGTTCTTATTTGAGTGATAACATATCTGCTTTGCAAACATTTTACTTATTATTAAACTGGCTTAGATTTATAAATCGATCCCAGTTAGCAAAAGTGGCCAGGATTAAACTGACAGAACTGACTAAATTTCAAATGATGCACCACCATCCCACCTGTATATTTGTTGTTGATAATTCCACATTCCTAAGAAGAGATAGAACTAGAATAAGTAGTCCTTATTTCAAATGGTGTATCTGAAGGAAACTGCATAAAGTAATTTCATTTCTGGAAATTATTAAACCTTACTTACAAATGAGGGATTTGGATTAATGAAAGGGTATGAGAAAGACACAAGATTGTTAAATTATAAAACAGTAACATAAGACACTTTATTATTGAGAAAAATTCATTTGAGAGTTATTCATCCCGTGCCTAGCGGGCCCGCACTCTGCGCTCGCGTTGCACTCTGAGATACAGATACCATCCGTGGAATGACGTGGCGCTCACGTGAACTGGGGCTTGGAGACTATCACAACAGCCGATGGAGCTAAACCTGTAACACCAAAATTATTGATAAATCTCAGTTGTTAATCTGCAAATAGGGATAGAAATAGAAGAAAGCCACCTATTCAGATTAATCGGAGACGAGCATTACAGTAAAAGAGATAATTTGAGTGTTTAGCCATTATTTAGCAGTTCCTTTCTTTACATTTCTTACAGTTCTTACAACATTATGTTAGTTAGCTTGAAATGAAAATGTATAAACACCATTAATCCATTGAGGAACTCTTGACTCGAAAATGTAATCCATCATATGTATAGAAACCGAGTCATTATATCTCAAAAATACATTTAAAATTAACCCATCGGCCGCGGGCAACTTATACATGAGTGGCGTCTTACATGCCCACAGCACAGGTGACTAATATATGAGTCACTATGTTTCGCCCGCCGTTAGTACGTACATACGCTCTGAGGAGCGGTAAAAATTATACCAAAATGATTAAGAATTTTTATCCTACTGACATCTATATTATTAAGGGCGAGCTTTCATTTTTTCAGTTTGAAATTCGAAAAATTATACACAAAATGCTTTCGAGATGAGGTTAATAGTTAAATTCTTATATAATAATAATAATATTTTATTTTTTTGATTCATACTACAGTGTGTTATTATATTGTTATAATCAGATAACATTGCAGCAAAGTAAAACATATATTTCGGTACCCTGCCTGCTACACTAGTATTTTACTGTATTATAGCAGACAGTACCTTTCCGGTACAGTAATAAACAAAGTGTAGTGTTCAATGTACAAATAAATATATATAAAGAGTAAAGCAAGATGCGATTAGATAGCATATAAATACATTGTAGAAAAATATATAAATATTTATAGATAGCATGTAAAAAATATATAAAGAGTAAAATACAAAAGCATTCACAGCATATAAATACAATGTTCAATGTATATAAAAAGTAAAAAAAAAATTATATAAAGAGTAAAATTATTATATTATATGTATCAGATAAATAATTAATGACATTATTTGTTACGTAAATCATGCGAGAGAAGAAGGTTTGAATAGAAAGAGACGACAATAAAAATGTTGACTTTCTCGCATTCGATACAAGTGTCAAAAACAACTCGTATCTGAAGTATTTTCCATATTGATATATGGAATGAAATAAAAACGTGTTGTCATTTGAATTAATTCATCGAGTACCTAATTCATATACAGTCGAATCTCTTTGTAACGAATACCGAAGTGACGAAATTCCCAGTATAACGTATCTTCAAAATGTTCCTGAAAAACTTCTATCATCTTCCTTGCATATATATAATATGTATGTGCAAACTTTTTATTTATTTATATTATCCTTGATTTTCTTTTCATAACATAAATAATATTTCGTAACTTCAATGTATTATATAATATGTATTATCTTTATGGCAAATTGGGTCTTAAAAAAAAACCGAATCACGCTGGAATAAATGTGTTATTATTATTATTCTTATTATAATGAATTTTCAGCAAAACAAAACATTTTCTTCAGTAGATGATCACCCATCATTTGTGGGCATAATTTTTTCCAAGATCCTTTCATTATGGATTCTTTTATTTTGGCCCACGAGTATCCTATTTTGTTAAATGCATTCCGTATGTTGTAGTTTCTCCAAAAGTCTTTTAGTGTAGGTCCACCTTCCATGTCAGTTGCCTTGATGGCCTTTGTATTATAACGTTTAAATGTAGCAATTACTGTTCGGTCCATAGGCTGCATGAGTGAGGCGGTATTGGGAGGAAGGAATATAACTTTAATATTTGGGATGTCCAGAATCATTATCTAACATTAATAATGCTTCAAATTTCAAATTATTATCATTACAATATATATTGCTTAACTGTTGGCAAGAAATGAAGGATGAAACATTCTTTGAAAATGAATGCAGTAACCCAGGCTTTTTTTATTTGATTTCCAAATGACCGAAAGCAAATTTTTATCTTTCGAAAAAAAAACGAAAAAAACAATGGTGGAGAAATGTGCGAAATAGCGAATTGTGCGAAAGTTGAACATGTGAAAATAGAGGGCCACCTGTATATTATTTAAAGACGCATGTTTTCACTAAAAAAAAGTTTTTTTTAAATGTTGAAAATTGATAATATGTCCTGCAAATTGAATGGTTATAACTTTATTAATTTTTAACATTTTGTTAATTTGTCTCAATTGAGACTTGTTTACGTAATCTTGGCTTCAATATTATAAGAAAATATATTTCATATTAATATTAATTCTGTGACAAGCGGAAAATGTATTTAATGATCACTGAATTATTTTTGAAAGCGCACCCTTAACCATATTATAAACAAACACAAAATAATAAAAATCCTTGTATGTATGGCGGGAGAATTTGACCCCACGGATACAATATTTGGGCGCAAATGAAATATTGTCATAAATTCACCAAAATTAGTTTATAACATGTTTCTGTGTAGTGTACATATATTTTTCAAGTTTTTTAACTTTTTTAATTGATGAATTTATTTCCTTGTTAATAGCGTGATCTGAGAATATCATTTAAGAAGTTTTTTTTTATTGTAAAAATATTTTGTGTTTGAACATTTAAAAATTGTTTAAAATTAATAAACTATATATGATAGAACATCATTTTAAACTTTGATATCAATAAAATAAATTACCTTTATTCAATTATGTTACGGCGCCGATTTATTGCAACTGAAGTTTAAACGTCACCGATTTGGCATAAAAATATTTGTTTCCTGTGATGTCGAGGCACATTTTATTTTATAATTTATATCAGCAAAGAAATTGAAATAAATAATGATAGTCAAGGTCTCGGTATCTGGTGCAACTGTTGCTACAACTTTATTGGCTAGATTAAAAAATCTACAGCCAGCTAACATATGCCAGTTCTATATTCCTCCGCGTCGTAAATGGTGTGTAACTTTAAAAATGATAGAAACATCTTAGAAAACAAATTCAGTTTATGTGCCTAGAATGTAATTCGTATCAAAAATTGTTTCACACTATATGGAGTTAAATTTAATGTCATTATTTAAAAACTTGTAAATATGTATTAGTCTCAGAAATCAGCGCCCGCACAGATCACTGCTTCACTCTAGTACGCATGAATATCACCACAAATGGCGCTAGTGTAGCACTATTGTGTTCTCTCATGGATAATTTTGTTTACGTTATTTTATAATCATGGTTCTGATTTCTGTATTTGTTTATGTTCGTCAGAATATTGAGAACCTTTGCTATCAATTTCTTAAAAACAAATAATAAATTTGGAGAATTATCATAGTTTAAAGTTGTAAATTATAATGCCGCCAAATGGTGCCGCATATGAATGATGTCATGCGTATTTATGATTGCGAACATTGGGTTAAATGACAATGTTGTCACCCACAGAGAGTACAGAAATTATATTAAAAGAAATAGTGCACGCAGGAAAACATATCATATCAATACTCTGATAACTATATGCCAATAAGGCCAAACAGAATCAATATTAGCACTAGTGAGATTCAAACCTCTAGCCATTATCGACAGTGGTATACACCCTGACTCCACTTCACATTCATAAATAGAACATTCACACATTGAGACTTATAGACCTAAATGATGTGAAGTTAGTTAATAACAGTTTGTACCTTTTGAAAAGTTATAGAAACTGTTGAAATAAAGTGAAACTAATTACGCATGAAATAAAGAATTCCCTTTTCCACAAAATAAATGTAAATGCAAAGGTAAATACCTAAAACATCTAAAGGTTTATCATAATCTTCATCCACAAATACGCGGCGCGGGAAGGTGGTCATCAGGCCGAATGGCCTGTCCTTCATCTCGGTGATCTGCAGGTACAGGCGCACGGCGCTGAGCTGCTCGCGGGCACCAAAGGTTTGTGTGAGGGCGCGGCCATCGGGTAGGCGCAGCTGCAGGCGAGCCGAAGAGGGAGCGGGTCCGGGAATCACTTGAGTCGGGGCCGCCGCCGGTAGGGGAGCCACTGGAGGTGCATCCTCTGGCCTTTTGCCACTCGCTAACAACCTAAAATTTTAAATGATATATTTTTATAAACATTCATACGTCTGATCTCAGTGTAACCCTGGGTTTTCTGTTGAAGTTTGTTTTATGTGGTTATTAAATAAAAGTTATCTTTATTATATAAATATTTGTAATTTAACACTGATACTCTGCTCCTCATCAAAGCTAACATAAGAAATAATCATATCTCAAATTTCTTGCATAACACTGAATAGTGAAATTCCATCACAGCGGACGGCACTCACCTCCGGGCTTCCTTGTCGGCCTGTATCTGTTGCCTAACCCGGTCGCGCGCCTTCTGGTCTTCCAATTTATCCCTCTTCCTCTGCTCTACAATTTTCTGCATTTCCTGCTCCTGCAGGCGCTGCTTGGCATCCTGCATGTCCTTGCCTGACTGTATCCTCAACCTCTCCCGCTCCAGCTGCTCTGCCTGCCATCATTATACAAAGTTAATACTCGGCCATTAATATGGTACCTTGCCTACTTTCAATACTATTCAAGTCATCTTATTGTGATTTTTACCCCAAACATGCAATTTTGTTGTTAATTTATATCATTAGATATATACATATTTGGTTAAAGTTATTTAATATAAAACTATACAAAAAAAATATCATAAAATCATAGTTTGCTTAGCTACTGGTATAGTTAATTAATTAATTCAATTATTTACTTATATGTTTGTTAAGATTAATCAGAGATAAAACCTAATTGGTAAATTACTATAAATGTATATTATTGTATATTCGACTTACATCTGAAGTTTCGGAATAGAACCCTGTCGTAAGTCAAGAAGTGACTGTATCTGGATTTTTTCAAAGACCGTTTCAACCACCAATTTGATTTGCTAATACAGAATATAGTCTTTTACACATTCAATGACAATAATCCAATAATAAAAATGAAATAAAGTAACTGAATAATTATTTAAAACCAATTAAAAATCATTAAATATGCACAAATTTATTAATTTTATGATGCTTTGAAAATGCTTCATATAATAACTCAGATGCTTTAAACATTTAACAACTATTTAAAATTAAGTTTTGAATTCAAATGTGTATATTACTGAATATAATTATTTTAATACATAATTGAATAATTTAAACAGCACCCTTCCTCTAATGATTAATGTTTGTTTTAATAGTTTTTAGAAAGTGGGCTCGAGCCACCATTAGATGTGAAATCTGTTGCTTCACTATTGAAAACATACAGTTTATTAGTAAATATGAAAATCAATAAAAGCTAAACAATAACAGTTACATGTTTTCTCAGAAGATACAAAATATGATACTTTATACAGTGAGTACAATTTAAAATTTAAGGACTATAAAGCAGAAAAATGTGAGAAAAAAGTTGAGAATAAAAATTTTAACTTAGAGAAAAAAGTTATAAATAAGAAAGTAACAAAATATTTCAGGGGAAAAAGAAAAGGAAAATGGGATAGGGAATAAAATCTGAGTGATAAAAATAAAAAGAAAAATAAAGGGCTTGAAAGTTTATGTGTTGAATTTAGATTTAATTGAGGTAACTGAAGTATTGAAAATATCTAGTTTGTTTAGGTGTGAATTGAAATAAAATGATGCTCGGTAGAAAAATGAGTTTTGTTTAGCATTGGGGTTGCAATGTGGAAGATTAAATGTAGGATTAGTTCTGGTTAACCTGGCTGGCACTCCAATGGATATGCGTCTGAGTAAATCAGGACAGTTAGTCTACTTTAGAGTTGGTTATTTTGTGTAGGAAAATGACATCGTGCATGTCTCTTCAAGTTTATAGTGATGAAACTTTGAAAATAATAGATGACTCAGCAGTGCTTGTTAAGGTTCGATAACTACGAAAGCGAAGATATTTGAGGAAGCTGTTCTGTATTTTTTCGATTCTATTGATGTATGTGGTATATCTAGGATTCCAGACTTGGGAGGCATATTCGATGATACTTCGGACATATGAGAAGTAGAGTGTTTTCAAGGTACTTATGTTATTGAATTGTTTACATACACTATTTTATAGTAGTTATCCTTAAAATAAATGACAAATTTTAGAAATTAAATGTTAATGGCAAATAACATTTCATATTGTTTTTTTTCATTTCATATGGCAGTACACATACAGTAGACTCTCGATTGTCTGGGATGGAAGGTAAAAAAAAATCCTGGATAATTAGTTAATCCAAAAATGTAAAAAAATGTTCTACAATATACAAAAATCACGCACTCCGCGCATCTATTGATGTATGTGTGTATGAACTTACCAAAAAAGGTGCATACGTGTGCATTTATGAACAGCGCAAAGGGGATATTATTGCAGGGTTGTCAAATAACTTCCATTACATACATTATTTTACACAATTATTTTTAAATTAAAAGTCTATTCATCACCATAAATAAGTTCAATTAAATTCAAGTCCATGTCAGCCGCAAAATTTAAAACAATAATAATAATTTAAAAAATAAGATGAGTAAATAAAATATGGAATCATTTAGAGAAATAAGAACGTATTGAAGATTATTTTTTGCACTTTGCTGTTTTTTGACGAATTCTACTTCAAATATTTCTCAACATCATTTTTTCAGCCAGTGTGCTGTCACCCTGCTGCTCAAGATATTTAAGAAGTGATTCCGCGTGGTTTAAACCGACACCATGATTAATTTTTTTCTGATGCAATCAACTTATCTTTCTCTTCATCGTTATCAGGTTGCACAGTATCATTCGTCGCGCATTGTAAAATGTCTTGGTCATTTAATACTTCATGACCAGCCTCATTGTCATCTGCGTTAAGCCAATCACGTACTGATTGCTCATCAACATCCTCGCACCCATTAATTTGTCGCAAATTTTTAACACTTCGTGGTTTTCTTCAAATCTGAAATTTTTTGAGAGTAATGCTTCTTATAGACTTTCACGCCACTGAGATTTCATAAACTGCATCCAAAACTGTCAGTTTTTTCCAAAATGTTAATAAGTCAGTTTCATTTTCTGTTGCTAACTTAAGTAGCAAGTTTCTGCGATAGATCGCCTTTAGTTGCTGGATGACACCTTGATACATCGTTTGAATTAAAGCTTTCACATTTGGCGGTAAATATTTCACGAAAATATTTTCATGGCCTGATCTTAAAACTTCCGCGTTTGGATGACTCGGTGCATTGTCCAATAATAGAACAGCTTTCTGTGGCAAACCTAAAGATGATAAATATTGGCGCACTGATGGCATAAATTTGGTTTTGTGCTCCGGCATAAGATCTTGGATTTCAATAAATGCTGAAGAGAAAATGTAAAGATCAATGAAGTACAAGAATTTCTTACTAAGCACAACATGGGACATGGGAGGGTGGAAGGATTTATGTCTCTGTTTAAACCGAGTTAACCATCCAGAAGACGCGTTAAAATCGCCCTGCAACTTTAATGTCATAAAAATATTTTGCTTTGGCTGCGCAAACAGTCCCAGGGACAGGAATGCCTTCTGCCCTTTGTTGGTTGAACTACAAAACCATGGCCTTGTCGAGATCCTTATGTGTTGACAATTTCATCGTTTTTCTGCTGGTCATGCCTATAACACTATCTGATGTGCCTACAAAACCTACCAGTTTTCTCTTTTTTTTCATGATGTTGTGAATGGTTTGGTCACCAATATTATATTGGTTTATTAAAAATTTAACCGTTGCACCGTTTTCAAACATTTTCTAGCTTTTGTTCAATTGAAATCACAACTCGTTTGTGTTTATCCATTATTAAAAATAAAATACCTTTTTACAATAAAAAAAAACTGTGACACCCCTGAAAGAATATGGAGAAAACGCAATGCCGCTTTCGTAATTTACCGAAACTATTGAAAACAAGTGACTTAATGACACAACCGGATACAACCAACCCCAATAAAGCTTGAAAACAAACTGAAAGCTATATAATAACAATAAATGTTTTCGGACACGATGACAGCTGATGTGCTTTATTCTAAACACCTGTTTAGCCTTTATGAGCACGTGGAACATTTTAGTTTTTATAAAAAAATATTCAATGACTTTCGAAATTCGAAACATCCCAGAAAATCCGCATCCCGGATAATCGAGAGTCTACTGTATATTGTTATTACACACATAATGTTATGATAAAAACATGATTTTTCAGACAGCTCATTTCGTATGTAAAAAAATCAACCAGTTTATTCAGCTTTAGCATTTCCTGTATCAACATTTACATACAAAATAACACACTTTAATGTTTATGTGGTATTGTTAATAAACAATTATTGTGATATTGAAACAGTATGAAATATCTGTAATATATAAAATATCCTCAAATTTTAAAATGGAAAAAATAAATGTTTAGGTAATCCTAATTGTGTACTTGGAGAAGAACACTGTATTCCTAAAAGTAATGTTCTAAAACATATGTTGAAATGTTTATTACCAGGTATATTCCATTCTTAAATCCATATCAAAACCAAATCAAACAATAGTGCTCACAGAGATTCAAATATAGAATAATTAATGTGGAATAGAAAAAGGCAAAAATTGTATGCAAGCCAAATGTTGTAATATGAATAATGTTATCAGAAGAAATTAATATTATTGATGCTTACATTTTAATGTGTAAAATAACACGCATCACAGGATTTTTCATATTAATCCTCATTTTTGAAAAAGAATATTGGTTCAAAAAAACACCCCAAGCTTTATGAGAAGTTATTTAAATAAAATATCCATAATATTCCTATGGTGAAATATAATATTATAACATTTGCAAACCTTCTCCTTATCTTCCCTCTCTTTCCTTTTTTCCCTCATCCTCTCTTCTAACTTGACCAACATTTCTTTTTTTTCTTCCTCAGTGAGTGGTTTTTTCTCTTCGGTTGACTCGCAAAAGTTACTATGACCAGATTTTGCAGCGTGAAATTCCACTTCTTCCTGACTCCTGAATAGTTTACCGCAATCCTCGCATTTCAGAGATTTGGCCACATGATCGGAAGCTTCGGAGCTGCTGGCCGGCTGCTGTGAGCTGGTTGTCGGCTCCGAAGCGCTAGGAACGGCTTCTACTTCCGCAGCGGCCGTGGAAGGCAACGGATCTGGCTCGCCAGCGTGTGCGAGGAGCCATTCCATGGCAGGCTCCACGCCCTTATTGTTAGTGACGGCGAGGGCTCTCTCACTATACAAAACAAATATAAATTACTATCCCGAGGAACTTTGAAACTTCGAAGCAGCGAGATATATTGAGGAAAAAAAATAAAACTTACGCCTTTGCTCGCGAAAATCCCATCTCGATCAATGTTTCTATTTCTTGCGCCATCACCTCATATGTTATTAGTTAATTTTTATTCACTATACAAAATAAAAATATAATATAATACAAGATTACTTATTCACAAATCATCGAATATCTAAATTCTCGACCATAGACTCAAAATTTATATGACAGCTATTAGTAATAAATTTTTCATGAGTTCAGAAAATAAAAATAGGGGTAGGTTGTGTCACGCTCCTTAATTCGTTTTTCAATTTTTTTATTTGTACAATGATATTTTTGTATATTCCAATTAAATAAATAAATTATAGAATTGAACACAAAATACACGCCCGATCAATATTCTTATTTTTCAAACTAAGGTGAGAGCATGTGTTATTAAAAATGCGACTAACTTGGTGGTTTCCTAAAATAAAGATCAAACCCTTGACAATAGATCTTGACCCTGGTCACTAGGCAAGCAAATTACCACTAGACAACACAAGAACATATAAAATGTGTATATTACATATTATAAATATATATATTTTTTAATGTTTGCATATTGAACTTATAATTAATATTTTATCCGTCTCTTTAAACTGGTTACTTTATTCATAGAGAGGTTATATTGAGGTTAAATTAAACAGTGAGTCCACGTGTCTACATTAAAGGAACCGTGATATAGATTTTATTTTATTGGCGCCATCAATATCGTTACATAATATTTAGCATTGATAAAAAATAAATCATGTTTGGCATTCTCTTTAAAAAACTCTTTAAATCTTATATTTAATCTTATTTTATGTAAAAATTTAATTTGTAAATAAGCCCAGCGTTTTTAAATGGCGTTTTTAATAAATATATAATGAGAAAATGATGTTTTATTGTTACACAAACACTTCTGTAATAAAGTATATCTATCTATTTAACTATCTTCACACTATCTACAATCATATTACTTCAAAAGCATCGCGTATGTGTACTGGTGCATACTTTTATTATAAAAAATAGTAATTCACCAGTGGTATTATAAATGACGTTTAGAAATAGATATCTTGTGTAAGTATATGATGACAAAACCCTGACCCCGAATATAATCTGTCGTGCAGTGTCGCAGATCATCGCCGGAACGGTATGTTACATAATATATATATATATATATATTTTAAAATAGAGATGCGTACACGAAATACATGTCGAATCAATATTCTTACTATTTTCAAACTAAGCTAAACGCTTGTACTATGAACTTGCAAGTGTCCTGGAACGAGACGTGAACCTTCGACCACTAGATCATTAGGCCAACGTCTTGACCACTACACCAACAAGCTACTCATATCTGTACCTAGATATTTATTTGCTTTAATTGATTAAGTTACGTTGTGGTGTGCCCTTTTTGGTAATAAATTATCATTTTAACAATGGAAAACAGGGTTTATGGAAACACAACATAGTAAAAGCAATCGATGATAACCGATTGTTACTTAACTGTTAATAAACAATAAAATGTACTATGAAATTGACTTGTAGAAGGTAATCACAATAATAGAGGTGATGATAGAGACAGTGGCGTAACTGAAATAAAAATTGCCTCAATTCAAAACCAAAGGGCTCCTATGCATATATTATATATGCTACAGTGAGTGTGTATTACCAGTGAAGTTATGTTTTCACAAGTATAAATATAATTTCACTAACTCAGCCACTGTATTTGTTCACAAACGGATGATCTGGTATACGTACATAGATATATGCCGAGCAAATGTTATACGTTTGTGTCATTGATGCCGTCTGATGTCGGAACATTTTATCCTCAGCTGGTTATGTGTCGCCCTACAACTGTGTTTTGAAAGTGAGTTATGTTATTATTATGCTTATTATTGTTTATGTTATGTTAGTGTTAGTATTAGAACTTTAATTTTAATATAAATTAAATTTTTATCGAAATTAAGCACTTTTTTGATAACTAGACGAGAAAATAACTCGGATTGAATACTTTTTTAGAATTTTAATCGACATAAAACATGTATTTTAAGCGAAAACATAAACACGCCAATGAACGTTTCACAACTGTACAATTTACACTTTAGAGCAACGTATAATTTCACTAGCGCCCTTTCAGTTAAATTATACTTTCGTTAGTACAAATATATATTTTCAGGTGAAAATGTATTCGGATATGATTTCAATGAAACACTACAGAAAATATAAATTCCCTGGTAATAATAAACATTCTTTGTAACATATTATATAATATATATTAACTACTAAGCTAATTTAGTCTTTAAATAGAAAATAGTCTGGTCTCTTATCCGACGATTAACGGGATACTGGTGCTGCTGTGTAGCAAAATAGTTTTCACGTGAGAAATTATTTTTTTCTTTTGATAATTCCATTTCTTGCTACGGTGATTAAAAAAAATATTAGTCCATGTTAGTGCCGGGAAAATAATCGATACTAAGTGTATTGTCGTGTGCGGATCTTTTGAGATCTATCTAACATGGACCCCGAGGCACTGCATAGTTACGCCACTGGGTGTGGAAATCGAATCGAATAGGGATAAAGGATTTATAAGACTAGATATATCCTGACAATGATGACGGAAAATTAATAGTTTTTAATAAATTTACTTCATGTGAAAACACAAGAGCAAAATCATTTAAATACAGCGGAACCTCAACTTACGAGTATTTCGAGATACGAGCAAATTAAATAAGTAATTGACTCGACATACGAGTAATGTCTCGATATACGAGCCTAAAAACGTATTGCGTAACTTAAAAAAAACGGCAGAAGAAAAAACAAAGTCTGGTCATAAACCCATGAAAGATCACCTCACCCTTTTGATGTGATTGTAAGCGGACCCTTGCTCGCGTTTCATTCTGAGAATCCAGCAGTTTTCACGAAATTCAAAGTACTAAAGAGTCAGTTAAATGTAATGTGGCGGCCCAACAGCAAGGCTCGGGTCACCCGTATTTTATTCGTTGTGTAAATCAACGAGGTCTTTGGTCCTGCAGTGAAAACTTGCCACTCAAAGTCTTGATGGTTGTGGCACGAGCGATTAGTCTTTTCAACAACACTGTGATGTCACATTTTCATCAAATTCTCAAAAAGAGGCAAAAGCAAGCGTCAATGGATAGATTCCTGGTTCAAGTTTCACGAATACATGGACTATTGAATGTATTGAAGTTTTTAATTAATTAATTTAAGCCGTTAATTAATAAATAACTATTTTTTATTATAATAATACATATACGTATAAAATTATATATACCTATACTCCGCATCCGCGCGTGTCGCGTAGCGACGAAATTATACAAGAAAAATATTTCAATTATTTTGCAAACATTTATCTATTTTAATATAAATTATTAATAACTTTGTTTTTAACTACTTTAAATGTAAATATATCTAAAAGTGGTTAAAAACAAAGTAATACATAATTTATATGTATTTTCGTAATTTAAAAAAATATATTACAGTTGTGGAGACTCTTCATTATTGACGGAGAAAGTGAGCAGCTTCGACCCTGGCGAAGTTCAAACACCGACGCGAAAATATTTTTTATATTTTTATATATAGAGAAATTTGTCACCGGCTTCGGCAGCGCCTTCACACTCTTTCGATCAATTTTTATACCCAGCGTCCGTCCACTCAACTCTAGGTTAACCGAAAGTATGACTCACCAGCATTTGGTGGAAATACGAAGAACAGCGAAAAGTGGAGTCACTGAAAATGATGTTAAACTCATCGGAAAGGTCATCAGGTGCCTTTCCTTCCATGTGCGAGTGCGTCAGCCATGTTCACTTGACTGTTTTTAGCAACTTTGTAACTGGAAACGAGCGTCAGTTGGATCAATTGAAAGGTACCCCCGAATGAGGAACTCGCCCGCTCCACAGATACAGATATTCAGATAAATGAATACAAACAAAAGTGTTAAACTTTGTGATTAATATTTAATCCGACCGCCGGCGGTTGTAGGGGAAGGCTACACGGAACGATGCTAAATGTTATTGAAGCTATTTCTCAAAATACAAGAACAACGCGTGGTATGAAGAGATAAATTATTGCTACACTTGATTCTACTGATTACAATTTCGACATAATTTTTAATTAACATAATTTCATTAAAAGTTCAAAAAAGTTCGTGCCGTTTCGGCTTTTGTCAAATGTTGTTGAGACTCGTCAGGCCCGTGTGTTTCATAGAGCACTTTGTCGCGGCATTATTTGTTGCAGAATTGTGCGAATTTCACCCGTTTAAAATGTCCGTTAAATCGAGCTTGATTCGAGCACGTCTGCCTGACGCATTGTAACTTAGGGCGAGGGCTGCAGAGGCATACCGCGAGGTGTGTCTAGAATTTGGACCACAAACTGCACACGAGTGTTTTAATTTGCAAAGATGCAGCACGTTCAGAAAGACCCTTGGTTATTGATAACGACCGGTTAAGAGACGCTGCTACTGCTCCGCTGTGAGACTCGAGTAATGAAATAATTCATTTTCTGTATCGCACAGAAATATATTAGTAGAAATAGTAGAGGCGCAGTATAATCGATACGATAAGACACGTGTTAATAATTTAACGGTGTAATCATCTGCGTGGCGCCAAAAAACAATATAAGCAAATAAGCAAAACAAGCATAACAAAGCAAATAAGCAAAACAAAGACGTCTTAGTAAAGCGTCTCATAGTCTAGGAACTTGCAAAAATAACTGTATGTATCGTAATGAATTTGAATAAAACAGAGTACTCTACTGGCGGAAGGCATTCACGATTTCGCAGCCGTAGTGTGCTTATATTGAACATCTTTTGTGTTTCATTTCTTTCCACCTTATTATCATCATCATCATCGCCGGTTGAGAGAAGCTGAGATCGGCGAACCGCCCTTGTCTACATTCTTGATTCCAGTATGGAACATTTATCAATTGAGAAAAGCGTGGAATCTGAGCAAATGCAGGTAATCTTAGTTATTCTTTCAGAATGATTAGATGCTAGAATAGCAGGATAATGCAAGACCCCCATACTGCAAGACACATCTTAGAAAAATTGGTTCTTTATGATGGGAAATTCTACTTCGCGCTCCATATTCTCTCGAAATTTTCCCAACCGAATATAATCTTTTCAAGAAAAGATTATAATCGCGTTATAATCCAAGGCTCTAGATAATCACATGCCAGATAGGTAATTTCACAATAAAGAGGAGGTCGGTAGATTTTTCGCCTCTAAAGATACGGTATTCTAATCAACAAACAGGTATCTCTCGGGAAGGGTAGTAGATTGTGATGATGGTTTTGACAAATAAAAAAACTTCTGTAAATTTCTGTCCTTGTTTTATTTTTAATATACGAAATAGCACGAGATTTTTTGGTTGCCCAATATTTTACTATTTACTTTAAAGACCCAATTTTAATTTCGAAATTTAGAAAGCTGAAATTAAATCGTAAGCCAAATACAGTTGAAAGTTCATTTATTAGACAGCAGCTGGCATACAGAGTATACTGAGATAGCAAACATTTATTAGATAGCAGCCTGGCATACTGAGATAGCAAACATTTATTAGATAGCAGCCTGGCATACTGAGTATACTGAGATAGAGAACAACACGGCCTCGCTCGACCGTGCAAGCCGCCGATGCTTGTCCCGTCCTGACCTATTTCCCGACGCCACGAATGAGTTCAAAGAAAAAGGTGATTAACTGTCGACCCCCCTCTCCACATCCTCTTCCCATCGCCCGCAGAAATGTAATTTCATCACATTATTATACTTCTACATTTATTACCGGAGCTTTACAGTTAATCTGAACCTAACCTAGATTTTATAATGATTAAATAGAGGGCGCAGCGTATAGAGTAAATGGCGACTAAATGTTCACCTATAATTCCATTACTTTTTAATGTAAAACTAGGAAGAAAATTAAGCCGGAACAATAATAATTGAATTTTTTTGATCAAAGGCGGATTAGAGACCAAAGACCGCACCGGGAAATGGCGTTTACAAATAATAAAGTATGTATTTTTAATAGGTATCGAACATTAACGATCACTATTTTATTTGCATGAGCTCCAAACAGTTGGATTGTGACCCATTCCCGAACCATTGCCAAACATCCTTCTTCCAGGGTCTCCTCAGCTAACATCCTTCGTCACCAGCTTATTATCTTATTATCAGCTTATTTTAGGGCCTTTCTACTTTCAAATGTATTAAACATTTTATATAAATCGGTGTTTACGTGGCAAAGCGATCTATCGAAAAAAATGTTTTCAGTCTTGTCTTTTATTCCATCATGTAAAAATGTTTGTAATGTTTTCGTGCATTCGATCAGCTTTACCGCAATGGCGGCGGAACACTCTCTTGCCACGAGAATGAATCGCGATTAAAAACATTGTTTTGAACCCAAAAACAAATATATTTTTATTCAATAGTTCCCGCCGAAATATGAAACAGTTTCTCAATGTGCGTACTTTGTTCCGCAATTAAATGGATCACGATCACGTCATTACAGATCTCATTCAATATACCTGTCAATGGATATTAACTCGAACAATAAATGTGCACGAACAATAAATGGCTTTTGCAGGACGCGATACAAGTTGACGCTTACTCGGAATACAACTAACAACAGCCAAGAATCGTAGAGCAGGATAGAAATTCGCGAACTGGTGCTTGAATTCTAGCAGGAGTGGGCTGGAGGGGGCTCGGAGGGGATCGCGTGAGCCCCTTGTTAAATTAAGAAAAAAACAATATTCTCAGATTAAATCATTACCTAACTGTGATTTCTGTACATGGTTTAAATGTACAAATTATGAAATATAGGACTTTGTTGCCTTTTGAAGTTTCTAGTAAAAATATATTTTGTCTAGAGTCTAAGAATGCTTAAAAACGCCGATGTTTGATATTTATTGCTCCCAGATGTTCTTACATGTTCAACGCAACTTTTTTGTGAACAATGCTTTGAACGATTATCCTTCATACTTTACTAATGCACGTTTTTTTTACTTTACCGTAATTGTGCACAGTTTTGAGGACATTTCCTAATATTCATTACTTTGTTCTAGTACTTACTTCTGCGTCGATTTTGAAACTCTTCACTATTGCAATCTAATGTAGGCAAGTACATTTTTCAACTATAATTATTTTACTGTATATTGCATATTGTTACATAATATAAGTATATTAAGTAACATTCGATTGTTTTAATAGTTATTGCGTATTGTTACACAAGTAAGTATATTAAGTAACATTCGATTGTTTTAATAGTTATTGCGTATTGTTACAAAATTAAGTAACATTCGATTGCTTTAATAGTTATTGCGTATTGTTACATAATTAAGTAACATTCGATTGCTTTAATAGTTATTGCGTATTGTTACATAATTAAGTAACATTCGATTGTTTTAATAGTTATTGCGTATTGTTACACAAGTAAGTATATTAAGTAACATTCGATTGTTTTAATAGTTATTGTATATTGTTACACAATTAAGTATATTAAGTAACATTCGATTGTTTTAATAGTTATTGCGTATTGTTACACAAGTAAGTATATTAAGTAACATTCGATTGTTTTAATAGTTATTGTATATTGTTACACAATTAAGTATATTAAGTAACATTCGATTGTTTTAATAGTTATTGTATATTGTTACACAATTAAGTATATTAAGTAACATTCGATTGTTTTAATAGTTATTGCGTATTGTTACAAAATTAAGTAACATTCGATTGCTTTAATAGTTATTGCGTATTGTTACATAATTAAGTAACATTCGATTGCTTTAATAGTTATTGCGTATTGTTACATAATTAAGTAACATTCGATTGCTTTAATAGTTATTGCGTATTGTTACATAATTAAGTAACATTCGATTGCTTTAATAGTTATTGCGTATTGTTACATAATTAAGTAACATTCGATTGCTTTAATAGTTATTGCGTATTGTTACATAATTAAGTAACATTCGATTGCTTTAATAGTTATTGCGTATTGTTACAAAATTAAGTAACATTCGATTGCTTTAATAGTTATTGCGTATTGTTACATAATTAAGTAACATTCGATTGCTTTAATAGTTATTGCGTATTGTTACACAAGTAAGTATATTAAGTAACATTCGATTGTTTTAATAGTTATTGTATATTGTTACACAATTAAGTATATTAAGTAACATTCGATTGTTTTAATAGTTATTGCGTATTGTTACATAATTAAGTAACATTCGATTGCTTTAATAGTTATTGCGTATTGTTACATAATTAAGTAACATTCGATTGCTTTAATAGTTATTGCGTATTGTTACATAATTAAGTAACATTCGATTGCTTTAATAATTATTGCGTATGATTATAAAAGAGTGATAAAAAAATCCCCGGAACACCTCCCGCGAGTAGCTTTGGGATTAAGCGAGCCTCTTGTATTGTTGTCCCACCGCTGAATTCTAGCACTGAAGATACATGCCACACCTTAGATATGCTTCATTCATGTCTTATATCATATCATAATTAGTGTTGGCGCGCTGGATCTTGTTCCTCCCGAGAACACCAGATGTGTGTCTTCTTACTCTTCTCATTTTCCATTTTTGAGCATAGACTTCACGTATACACATCGCATGGACTTTCCACCGAAGCCTGACTTGTCTCGATAAATGATCGTGAGTATCTGCAAATCTCAGATAATGTCAACCAATGAGGACAAAGGCCACCAGACTAGTGTATTACATTTGATTTGACAGCCCCCCATCCCACCTTGACACATAATTGGACTATAAAACAAAGGATTACTTGGGCGAACACCGCCCGGCTGGGTCGACACCGTGAAGTGTGAAGTGGATCGATGCACTGTTCAAAGTTGAGACGACATTGACTCTCACTCATTGACGGAGAAAAGTTTACTTAGAGAATAGTCGGCACTCTAAAACAGGTTAAGGTTAGGGTAAGGGCAGCAGAAGGGACGGAACTAGGTGTCGTAGCGCCCGGTGCATTAAAAAATAAGCCAAAAGGGGTCCAAAAGGTCTGCGCCATCTACAATACAGTTCATATCGACACTTTTGCGAGTATAGATATTTTGCCCAGCACTAAAAAGGACGAATAATCAGTTTTAAAACCCACGAAATAATATAATACAATTGAAGAGATTATTTCTCACATGCATTACGAAAACATTATCGATGTATAAATTAATAATGTTACATTTCTATATTCCCGGAATATAATTCGTACACAGAAAGTAACACCGATCTAGTTCAAATATATTTTGATCCACCTGATTAAATGACGTCGATTTAAGTCGAAAATGTTAAAAAAATATGTAAAAATTCTGTACCGTTACAAAAAAGATATTTACAAAATCATGTCAAGCTACGTACTATTGTCTATGTATCTGCTTCAAAATAAATATTTGCAAAATTAGCTCATTGCTATTCTATATCTTTGCTTCAGGCCCTGAATCATCTAACAATAATTATTTTGTATTCAATATATAATTTGGAATCGATCAAATATTTTAATTAACCGAAATAATCACTTAACTAAGACATTTAAAAAAATCTTAGAACATTTTAGACTTATTCTTTTAATATGCATACTGATATTGCCTTTCTTCAGTTTTATACTGGGGCTCAATTGGCTTAATTACGCTCGTGGGTAATACCTGTAACGCTATCTATGACAATAAGCATACATGTCAAATATTTTTGCCTGGAACAAATTAATTCTAAAAATGTGTTTATTACTTTATATGGCCCAATGTGCGCAACAGCAATTTTGTTAATAATGTTGCTCTTTTTTTGACATAAAAAATTAAAAATTGTGCACACATTTGGTAGCTAATATTATTCAAATAAATGTATCGCAAATTTCACTGTTTTGTCATTGAAATAAGCTCTGGGCTGCCCCTCTCGCCCAGCTCTGGTCACGTCGCCGGGAATGGCACCTCGGTGCAGGGGCATTCAAAAGTCATCACATATTTCATTACTGGCCTCTTATCGGTCAAATAACACTAGGCAACTTAACGAACACAATTGAACAACCTATGAAACTATTAAAAGTGAAAAATGGAGCCCTGTATTCAACACTGAACGCAGATCGGCAGAACATGATTGGAATATGCGTTAAAATGATTTTAAAATCCCAATGTATAGCAAGCAATCTGCAAGCAAATTCTGATCTACTTAAATATATAATGACAGCGCTAATTTTGTACTGTCCTTTACTCAAGTTCCAGGAGCGAAATTTCATTCATAAACATGCACACTAATGGCGCAGTAAAGTGTAGCAATTAAATAACAGTTCAGAGTTGAGCGCGATTCACTATAGAATAACGACAAATCTCGTCTCATCTCAAGTCTTATCCGTGTGCACGCACCTCGAGTAAGAATCGAGGTTGAAAGTAATATGATGTACGTGACAATCTCGTTTGCCTCCCTCGAACTAATAATTGAAGTAACATGTAAGTATTTATTTAACGTATGGACAAATATTTACGTAAGGTGACATATTTTGATAGTGTTATTAGTATATTATACATAAAAAATGATTGATGTAATCTATGTGGGACACGGCACATTTACATAGGTTTAAAATAAATATTTTACGCGTAAATATATTTTTTTGGATACGTATAACACTAAAATAATGCGTACTATTTTTAATTTATAATTCATTCGAGGATTGTAAATTAAAATGATTGACTATAATCTAGGAGGTTCTCACGGCTGTTGGGTGATAATAACTATAAATTGAAATTACTTCGGCAGCGCTATGTACATTCACCGAATTATAAAAATATTTTAAGTTTAAAAAACAAATGATATAAACTTGAACAAAATCTATCAAATTCAGTTTAATAATAAATTAACATGTCCCATTGCGAGTATTGCGATCGCAAACTATCTTCAGAATTCTTACATACGGAACCAATTCTAGATTACGCTCTTCTATAGTGAAAATGTACCGAGCTTATAATGATTTGTTCACCGACATTGTTATATTTTCTTTTTCATTAACAATATCTAAAAACCTTATTGATAATATTCTTCGATGCAATATGTAAATGTTTTTTTCTTATTTATGTTTTTGTGTTAATAATTTTTTTAATTTTTATATCATGCTGTGCTTTTTTCGTATCATTTTCTTGTTCATGTCAAATATGTTAGGATTTATTAATTTGTTTTTAATGTTAATAATTAATGTTAATTAATGTTGAATGCTCGTGTACTTATATCAGTATAATTTCCAATAAATAAAGATAATTTTTTTAGGGTTACGGAAAAAGAAAGGATATTTCTCCCGCGTCCCTTAGTTCTGACGCTTTGGCAATGTTTCAGAAATCCGAATGCTTCGTGCGTTAAAAATCAGACAACTTAGTCACGAAATACGTGACAGTATATTGAATGCAATTCATATCTTTATCTCCATTTTTCATATTCTTTATTGTTTAATTTTTCTTCTTATTTACAGAAGAAAAGAATTCAAAAGGTGAATTCTTATTCGGTGAATTTAAATGAAATGCGATGCAGTACATGTGCGGATACTTTGGGCATTCTAATATACATTTGGTCCACCGCCAACCGAGGACACGGGCGACACACGCGGCAACGGATTATTAGTGGATTAATACACATTCCTTTAAGATAGGTTACCTAATACAAAGTCACATCAGCAGAGTAGCAAATGTCTACCGTTACTGTCGTGAAATCGAGAAATTGGTCCACCGCTGTGTCCATAAAATAAATAGAATCCAGCCAGAATAAGTAACTTCAACATTCGTTAAAACGTGGAGCTTAAATGTATGTTTTATTATTTAATACATGAATAATAAACCGGCTTAAAACAAATATCACCACATTCTTTCTAAAGAGCATAATAGCAGGCGCATCCTCCAGCCAGTTCAAGAGGAAGGCATTTGGGCCTGCTAATCACGCTCATCACACCGGTGACTGCCGACTGTGGGCAGGAAGCTCTGAGACGATTTCGACTAGCTATAGTCGCTACGAACCAGCTATAGAGAGTATGGACAGCAGTGACGGTGGCATCGAGCAAAGTAACCAAAATAATGTCGGTTCACACTCTTGGCTTTCAAACCTTCATGACAATGGCGATAAGCGGAGAAAAGACGCGCATTGATGGACAAGGATGGATCCAGCCAAGGCGAGATCTAACTGCCATCAAATTAAACTTTTGATAATATTAATGAATTTTGAATAAAGTATAAGTTATTTCCATCTTGCCGAGACATTTACATTGGTACACGGCTATACTTAAGTATTTAAATACTGAAAAGTTTGTACGCGAAAATAATAGCCTCAGTTATTAAGTGCTAAATTTGTCAGGTCGTAATGGGAACACCTGTACGCTAGAGTGTGTCCGGCAGGGCGGGGAGGGGGGCGGAGAGAGGCGAGGGCGGCCGGTGGTCGATAGGCGGCCGGCAGTCAGTCCGCTCCCCGGCGGCGCCCCGCGAACACGCGCCCCGCGAGTCGCATGCCCGCCCCGCCCCCGTCGGCCCCCGCCATGGAGCTGCTGCCCGGGCCCCGCCACGGCACCGCCGCCTTCCAGCTCACGCCCCTGTGGGAGCGCGTGGTGAGGACCCGGAGGCTGCCCGCCGAGGTGGACCTCGCGGAGGTGCTGGCCGCGCTGCGCCACCGCCTGCGAGACCCCGAGCGCGAGGTGCGCCAGCACGCGCTCCGGGTGCTGGCCGACCTGGTGCCCGTGTTGCGCTCCTCGCTGGATTCGCTCCTGGCCCCGCTGCTGCCGGACCTGCTCGCCAACCTGGGCCACCCGGCCCCCGCCGTCCGCAAGGGAGCCCTGGACGCGCTGAGGATGTACATATCGCACAGCGACAACAAGGAATATGTCATTTTAGAAATATGCACCAAATGTTTAGAAAAAAGCTCCATTAACGATAAGTTTCAAGAAGACGTCACGATGGGAGTCATCCTGGCGCTTCCGTCGCTGTTGCAGCCCACCATGGGCTTCCTGGGGAACTCTTCCGAGGCGATTATCTCCGTAATAAAAGCCCTGTCGTCCAAGTTGTTCCAGGTTGTGTACCAGGAAGTGGCCATGAGATCGCTGATAAAATTGAGGGAGCTCATCGGGAAGAAAAATTTTGACGAGCACGTCGACAGCCTAGACTCGAGTGTTTCGGAAAATTTCAATTTGTTGTGCAACGTGTACCATCTTTCTGGTTCCCCCAAGGACGAGAAAAAGGTGGATCCAGAAAAGCTACACGGCAATGTCGACGCTGAGCCGGAAGACGAAAAATCGGAAGAAATGTTCATATCCGAACCATCCGAACAACTACTAAACGCGCATGCTGGGAAGGAAAACCACACTTCGATCACTGTCGATATGGATGACTCGGAAAATCTACCAAATGGAAAAATAATTCTAGAAACGGAATTCACCTTCGATTCAGATACTGCCATTACTATGACCATACTGGAAGAAGATGAAAACAATACAAACGCCAATATCGAAAGCGAAGAAGAATCCTACGATTACACCAAGTATAACAAAAGTTTGGTTAAAGTTTTAACAGACAGCGAGATTGATGAATATGAAGAAGTACGAAGAACTCCGAGAAGAGTCAGATTCGGGGGGGAAATCGTCAAGATGAGAACTCCCGATAGCGATACTATACAGAACAGCGATGCGGACGATACGGCGGAGGAAAATTCTAATTCCCTGACGTTGGAGCCATCCAGCGCTTCGGAAGTTGAAGATGGTAGATCGAGAGAGCAATTTGACGGAGGCAGACACGGCATGAGGAAGTCCCGAATGTACAAGAGTATGATCCCCTTGCCCGTCGAGCCGAAAACGACTTTACCAAAACACAGGAAGTACGGCAGATCGGACCCTCTGAGTCCGAGCAAAAAAAGAAAGTCGAAATCACTGAACGACCTTTCCGAATACTGCAAACAGCACTTTGGCGTTCTGCCGATACCGAAGGTAGCGGTGCAATCGGAAAAGGGCGGTATTGAGCAGAAAGAATTCCCCATCACCGTGGCCGTGAGACGATTGAGCCGCGATGATGACGTACTGAATGCCTACCGCGACCGGCAGTCGGAGGTGCTACGCATCCAGCGGAGTCCGCTGGTGTCCCCTCCGCGGTATAACGAGAAGTTCGCCGCGCAGCCCCTGGGGGAGATGAGCTTCCCCCAAGATGACTATCTGTCGGGACAGTCAGGGTCTGGCTCCACAGGGTCCGGTTCCAGTAGTGATAATGCCCTGGAGGACACGCTGGAAGAGCTGAACGTGTTCGATGACGACATATTCAAAGACCTCTACAAAATGGTAAATTATTTTGTTTATCAAATTTGATTTTTATATGTGCATATTATATTGATACTAATAACTAAAACAAGACTGCGCTGCTTTGTGGTAATTAATTAATTACCACAAACTGTCATCATTATCCAATATGTTTGATGAACTCATATTCTGGAACCTTCAAGAACACTTCCATGCCTATAAAATAACAACATATTTGGGCTGAAATTGAGGCGACTGTGATTCTTTGTTTTTTAAATAATAGGTACATTAATTTCTGCATACACATCCATTCCAAATTCTGTATCTTCCCAATATTACTTTATTCTACGAATATCATTAGAGAAAGCAAAGGTAGGTACTTCCCAATTATTTTTAATGACACCCTTCGGAATTTCTCCAGACCGCAAGTTATTTCTCATCGCCTCAGTTCGCTCGATTCGTCTAAGTAAACATTTTTTTACCCAGTCTGTCACTCTAGCTGAGGTTTAATTATTTCTCATTATTATAAATATGTTTCTCGTATATAAAGAATACTTCTTAATGCGGGGTCGTTCCTTCATTGCTAAGTTTGACTGATAATATACATAAACACATATGCGTGTATGTATATTATCAGTATTGTATGTTTTGTTTATGTATATAAATTATGTAGTTAATCAGAGGCACCCTGATGTATTTCCCGAAGCTCTCAAATCGAAGTTACAAAAATTGCGAAAGATATTTGTAAATGAATAATATTTTTAACAATATAAATATAACGTACGGAATTAAGGTTATATATACACGTACAGATTTTTACATTGTATTATATAGTTAGTTACAAATACAAAATATACGTAGCTTTACTGACGCTCAGAGATTATTGTGCACACGGGCTATTAGAAAATTACCTGTCACTGTATTGTTGCTGTCTGCATCATCATTTAAATCATTTAATCAGTCCTCGCTGATTTGCTCAAGGAATAAACCTTACAATTACACGATTAAAGGTTTATAAATAATACAAGAATCAAGATCGGGATCCCTGGGGAGGATCCTCTCCACTTCTCCGAAGCTGACACCCTCTCTATGATGTACCTGTACCGTGTACCGCGCGGATCCCGCTCGACCGCCCCCTCCCTCCAGCAACAGGTAGGGTGGACAACCGATCACCCGTCACCCATCACCGTGTTATTGTCACGTGATGCGTCAAGTCCGGTTTATCAAACATTCGTTTGCCCAGACTAAAAGGGACAACTTTAAGACGCAATTTTTTCGGTGGCAAAACCCTTCAGCACTAGATTTGTTGGAAAAGTGAAACTTTCTTATTGACGTAATGAATAGTTCGCTTTTTAGTTACATCATATAAATTAAGTTCGCGAATCGTTCTTAGAAACAGAGCTCTGCACTGTGAAGTATAATCGTCAACATTTTAAAATGTTTTATTTTTAAATCTTCCATTTCAACTCTCACATTAAGCAGATACTCAAATATTTGAAATAAATATACAGTTGAGCAATACTCGTACTCTATTTTTTAATAACTTGAGGATACACCTTTAAAAAGACCCGTGTCCACGGAAGGAAACACGTTGAGAACAATCTCAAAGATTTAGTTGAGATATATCTTATTACCATGTACCTATACGTGCCGATATTTCGATTTAAAGATGAACTCAAAGATCAGGTAAAGATTGGTAGAAAAAGTCAAAAACCTTAATTAGTGTACACGATATTCGATCCGACAGCGAGATTCGACACGTGCAACCATAAACTTCATCTAAACCACCATAGATCCCTACAATTATCTATTCTGAAAGTTAGGCGTTAAATTACAAACATTTATTCTGTTTTAATTTAACGCTGCTGGGCAGATTCAAATTCATACGACTGACGAACGGCGATGATCTTCAAAGTTTGACATACGTCATACGACAAATGTGGCGCGAAGGCGGCTAATCTCTGAGATATGGGGCGTACACGGGAACTAGTGTTGTCCTGAAAGATTCTGCAGGGAGCAAAATTCATATCTCAGAGATTGTCTCGAGTCAATCTCATTATTATATATAAGGGCCATTTTATAACTTTTTGAAATTTTTGCCATGCTCGTAAAACGCTCCAACATCCAGGAACTTCATTTGAATTCAGTTTTTCGTAATACGAGTACATTGGCGCATCATACACGGCTAAAACACTGTTCTAGCCTTTTAAAATTATTTTCTTTCTGTTTTCGATGTTGCTCCTGCTTTTACTTGAGGCCCCTCGCAATTGCGACATGTGCGACTATAAAGCCGCCACTGGATTTAAATATGACAGACAGAAGGAGAAAAAAAGTAACATCGTATTGCATGATAACACTGTCATAATACATATTTTGGTGGCAGCGATTTTTTAACTATTTCTAGGTAAATTTTGGGTGTAGAATTCAAAATTGCCATCACATTTTGTCTATCAGATCTAGTCTTTAAGAAATTCTGTATTGGCCTCTTTTAGAATAAAATCATATTTTTATCATTATTTTGTACATTTCACATATTTACTCCAACTGCTAGTAAAAACAAAAAATACAAAGGAAGGTATTTATTTCACATAGTAGATAAATATACTTTTATCACTTTTCACTTTTTTTTCTTTTATACGACTTTATGGCACGGAGTTTACCAGGACAGTCTCGCTGAAGACTCCAACAGTAGTCGGCCATCTTCCTTGATATCGACCTTCCATAGTTTTAATGTCTTGATGGAATATTTCCCCCTGTTCTTCACTAGAATATCCTGGGTTTTCTGGAAACCGATCTAAGTGATTGTGGAGGTGGTGAATTTTTATGCTAATATTACAACCGAGAATATGAATGTTGGAAAGCATATTTTACATTAATTCTATGTAATTTTCTGCCTTATAATTTCCAAGATTTTTTTTACTACAAATGAGCACCAAGCTTTAGATTTAATCTCGTTCATTGATGCAGTATAGTGTGGATCTTTAATAAGCTGCCTTATTTGAGGACCATCAAATATTCCAACTTTCAGTTTTTCTGTGCTAATCCCAGGAAGGTTTTTCTCGATTTAAAGCCTTCACAAATTGCTTCATAAGCCCCAACTTGACATGCAAGGGAGGAAATATGATTTTCTCTCTCGCAACCAAAGGTTCGTTGATTTAGTTTTGTTTTCCTTGAATTGCGACATTTCTTAAAGGCCAATTTCTGTTAACCCAGTGCTCAGTGCGGATCCTTAACTCTGCTGTCCCAAAAACATAAAAAACAAGGATATTTTGAAGTTGACACAGTTTACCATTAAATACCATTAGTATATCCAATGAGGAAGTTTACCATTTTTAGATAGACACACTAATGTTCTTCATACTTAATTTTTTTCAGGACCAGTGATATTGTATCATATTCCTCTTTCACTTCCGCTTTTCAATTGTCCGCTGTCGCAAATGTTCAATGCATGTTTTACATACGAAATGTGGAGCCCAAGATTTATCCTGGTCTCCCAAGTGGGCGCCAAAATAGGCCAGATAAGTCCTTTTCACAAAGTCAGAAACAGGTTTTTTATTTTATTTCAAAGCGTATTCGAGACATACATAACAAAAAACGTCTGGAAGATTGACACAGCTATGTCTGCTTGTGGATGCCACTTCTGGGTTTTAATTCTATGTTTTATTACTAAATAACGCCAAAACTTTACACAAAATGACTCTTATTAGACCTGAAATCAATTAGCCTGTATCTCAAACACTAGAGCCGATACGAAAAAAGCCAGGTATTTTTGGAATCAGCACATCAAAAATGTCCAAAATCAGTTCTTACTTTTTCGATAAAAAAAAAAATTCGTTTTGTTGCCCAATATAATCATTTTTCGGTGTAGATCAAATCTGTTTTGTTTCCACATTCAAAAACATGCATCCATCATATTTGTTTTCCATAGAGAAATTGTACAAGTTTCAAAGTAGAAGTAGGTAGAATTCAGACTGTTCGGAGCTTTGACCATCCGGTTTGAAATGAGCAAATTGATACAAATCACGATACCGTTTTAGGGGGTCAGCACAAAACGTCGAAAAGTGCTTTACATTAACATGAAACCATGAAACAGGCCGTGCCGCAGGGGCTTGCATCGTATTTACATACCTGGCTATCGATTGTAGACCGCTGAGGGCGCGGGCTCCGCTTCAAGACGGCTGCAATGGGGTTAATTGTGACGGGGGTGGGTGGCTATCGGGGTCACCCCTCTCCGGCGGGAAATTGCTGCCACACCTCCCCCTTCCGTCCTGGCCGGCTGGACGTCGTACCCCGCGAGCACTAAAGGAATGGATTGAATAATAATTCATCTTTATTACTTTTTTCGAGACCTGGCCATCGTGGTTCGTGGCAACGTTTTGTTTAAATTGTTGTGCCATCTTTTACTTTTCGAGAGTTGTTCTTCCGACTCAATCAGTGAAAGTCTAATGCTATTAGAGAGTAAATACGTAATAAATTCGTGTCCGTAAGATCTTCCGACAACTCCTGACTTTTCCACTTTGCTGCTACATCTACCCGGACTGCCCTCGTTGTCTCTTCGTTGGTGATGAAATAAACTGTGACTGGCGTTTTATTTGAATAGTCAGTGTCTTAGTTTCTACCGTGCCGTTATAAGCATCACAGTTCTAATCACCGTCATGCCACGTATATACGGATGAAGTTTCTAGAAGACTAGTCTCGAAAGTGCATAAAGAACAGTACAGAGTTGAGCGCGAAGCATTCTAATCACCATTGCCGCGTGTATTGTACACAAAGAGTAGTACACATCGACCTTTAGCGACAAATCTCTGAGACGAGATATCAACGTCTCATTCTTTTTTATGTTACATGCTCACCGCCTCCTCGACTAGACCGAAGTCTGCGCTAAAGCAGACAGATTCATCCCTTGTATCTAACAATACTAATATCTTAATCTAAAAATCTTAATTTAAACTTAAAATATTTTCTTATTCTTTATTTATTTTTTATTTATTATTCAAAGAAGGGAGTTTGAAAGAAAATGGAAAGAAAAAAAAAACAGATAATTACAATCAATAAATCATTCACAGTCTATCTCATCAGTCAGATATATCCTCACAGAACACCTCAACCTTACCTTAATGAATAATACAGTCATTTTATATAATTTATAATGTATTGAATATACTATACATTTGTAATCAATAGCTAGACCTTATATATATCTTGGTGCAATAAACTCGTGTGCAGTTATTTGAATGAAATTTCAAAATCGCGTAGCGCTTAGAAAAAGTAGGGAAACGAATTAAATGTTTGATACATTGCCTGGTGGGCGAGTTTTGCCACCCGGTACGCGGTACGCGGTACGCGGTGAGCTGCAATACAGCGGCGGTACAGTGGCCGCCCACACTTCGCATGAGCGTACAGCGCGCCCTCTTTCGGCGCCAAGTGTTGAATATATTCTTTAATTAAGCAATACAAATATTAGGACTCGAAAAGGTAACGGATATCATGGTTCATTTTTATATTGTAAAGAACATGGTCTCGTTTACAATATGCCAATTACTTAATTACCTAGAAATAGCTGGGTGTCAAATAAAGAAAATTTGATCGTTTTTATTTCCTTAATTAATTTAAAAATCAATAAATATAAATAACAAAAATATCTTCAATATTTAAATTGATTACTGTAGTCTACTGAATTTAGATATTTATTTAAAGTAGGTACCGTCTCATTTATTATGACGGTTAACTGTATTCTACATTCACCATTATTCTGACAGATTCCAACTCCACTTTAGCCCGATATTTTGTCTAATTCGTCCACTATCATTTTTAGAGGACTATCCATACAAGTCCTAATTGTTTGTCATCCATATACGATATATTGCCCCAAAAACGCTGCGTATGTCGCCAATACATTGTAAACTTAGCCAAGATACATAATGTATGTGAGGTATAAAATCAAAATCAGACAGGCCCAGTTTTCGTGGTTTTTGAGTTAACTATGTACAAATATAAAGAAAATTAATATCTACAAGACTAGCCTATCGAAATTAAACAAATATTGCTGAATTTCGTATAAAAATGCATTTAAAATTTGCTTATTACTTCAATCGCAGATATGTCCAATAGACAATTAATTCAAACCCAGGCAAATATGTTTTCAGCTAATAAGACGACGGTATTTGGTCATGTGACCTGCGGCTACTGGCCATGTTCAATATGATCCCAAATGTAACAGTTGTGCACTATGGTTTTTTGCATTTTACTCGAAAACAGGTAAAGTGGACATGTCTGCTTTTGATTCTGGACCTCACATATATTCATATATATGTGAGGCAAATATTATGTTTGTTTTGTGGAAACATTGTAAAACTTGTGAATTTTATGGCGAGACTAACTTGTCGAGATAATATTGCAGGCACGGATGTAGGTTAAATCTCTTGCGTTTGCGGGAAAACTTGAAATCTTTTATGGCTTTATGACATTGTTGTCTTACCGATACAAAAATATAAATTAATGAATAGTAAATAAGTATAATGATGACGATGATGGTTATGAAGTGGATACCTAACTAAATTACGAGTTGAAATTGTTCAAGGAATATGAGAAAATTCTGCGCCGTTACGAAAAATATTATTGTTCGAAATTTTTATAAGATGATGTTAAGCTACGTACTTTGAAATAAATATTAATCTATATCTTTGCTTCAGGCCCTAAGTCATCTAACAAATAGTCTATAAAATATTTAAATGAATCGAAGTAATCGCATAATTACGAATATTTGAAATGCGACATGGTTGAGATTAGGTACATATTCCTTGAATATTTTCCACTCGTAATTTAGTCAGGCGTATACACACAAATTTACATCTGTGCCTGCAATATTATCTCGACAAGTTAGTCTCGCCATAAAATTCACAAGTTTTACAATGTTGCCACAAAACAAACATAACGTTTGCTACACACATGTATTATTTCATAGAAAGAAGTTCATTGGATATTTTAAATTGATAGATCACATTATAAATGAAAATATAGTGCGCTGACAATATTTTAGGTGAATTTTAAAGTCATATAATGCACAAACGGATATTTAAAAACTGACTATTAAAAAGAGAGGGTATAAAGTGAGCCGGACATCGAACCGCTGTTGTCTACCAACCCCTACCCCTACCCTGGCAGTGGAAAGTGTCCCCGGTGTGCAGCCCCAGCCACTACAGAACTGTAATCAGCGGAATAAATTAACTCGCACACTAACGTGAACAAAACGCAACCTCTGGTGCTATTTCCCACGAGTAATGTCAGAAGCGGTTGGTTTCGATATCCTCAACAAGTATGCAGTTATGTACGATGATGACTGACATGAAACTGCGCAGTTATTGAGCATGTTTTTGCAACAACGGGTACTTCAGTGTAAAAAGTACTTTCTACTTTTATTTTAATATTAGAAAATATAATACATTTTTAGAATAATCAGTAGGATATATATATATCTTTTAACATTTGTTTCTTCTCTATGAGAGTAAGACTCGTGCATAGAGAAGGAGTATATACGAGAATTTATATTTTAGTTAGTCTGTGTACACATTTTTTTACTTCAGATACAAATTTATAGAGTCTGTAATTTTTCTAATTGTGATGGGGAGATTCTGAAAAATGGTGAATTATGTCATTTGAATGTGAATATAGACATACACATATTAAATGGTGAGTTATCTATTGATCCGAGATCAATCTCGAATATAACACCCACACTCGAGATTATTTTCTGACTTGCGCTACACATTTGTTTACCGCTATACCGTGATGATATACAACTTAAAACTTTCAACATGCTGGAGAGGTTTAGTCGTTCTCCAGGCTGACAGTTAGAAGACATTCACTCCATCCTATCCGATTATACATATATCTAAATTATGTTACGAAAAATGATTCAATGTTTATCCTTAAATATATAAAAACGTAGCTTTATACACTCTTCAATTAATATTTGGAAGGGAGTCATACCTCGTTAGAATATTGGACTGTCATCATGTCATCATACCTCTACTAAGATAAAGTATGTAAGATATAGTATAGGGCTAATAAATTATTGATCTCAGTTAGCAAAGTATATGGAAGAATTACAGTAAAAGGGTAATGGCGGTGACAAAAGAAATAGTGATGGGAAGGAATGCGTGGATCAGATTTAAGGTTCAGAATTTGTTATTTTATTATTTAATAAGGTTATATTCCGAAATATATGTCTAGAATTTGTTCAGTTGAAAAGAATGATTAAAAAGGAATTTATTATTCATCCTTGAACGCTTATTCAAATGCACGAGTTTGATGTTTTTGCCCTTTGAGATCTTAACATGTTGTTTTCATAGTTAACTGTTTTATGATTACTAGAATAAGTACTCTAACGAATTCCTTAATGAATGCGGGTGGAATAAGCCTCCCTCCCTGTCGCGAGGATGAGGAGGAAAAGCACAGCTTGAGACGCGAGGTCAGCATTCTTGCGGCGTGTTCCGTCACACCCTCGCTAATAACTAACATGAGGTCTTTATGCGCGCGTCATCTCCCCGCACGTTCTTCTACTCACCAGACCGATACACCATTCTCCATTCCTACAAATGCGATAGGCAATTTATCACTTTTATTGTTATGTTTTATTTTTATTGGAAATAAAACTGATGCAAGTTATAGAGTGTATTGAACGTAGAAGAAAACGACAGTGACAAATTACATGTACCCTAACATATTTCATGTACCCTAACATATTTCATGTACCCTGACATATTTCATGTACCCTGACATATTTCATGTACCCTAACATATTTCATGTACCCTGACATATTTCATGTACCCTAACATATTTCATGTACCCTAACATATTTCATGTACCCTGACATATTTCATGTACCCTAACATATTTCATGTACCCTGACATATATCATGTACCCTAACATATTTCACATGGACAAGAAAACAAGACACAAATACATAATACGTTGTTGTTAAATGAGACTAATTTAGAGTTAAATATACCTACGAGAAAAAAGATGAAAGGAAATAAAAAGTTAACGAGGAAAAATGATTTGCATACTGCATCGTAAAGTATTGTTCGCTCGGTTTTTAATTATTGGTAATGAAACAAAAAATATATCAATGTCGGTGAACAAATTAATGTAAGCTCACTACATTCTCACTATAAGGAGAGTGTAATCTAGATTGGTCCGACTTGTAAAAATGCTGTAAAGAGGTTGTGATCGTGATTGAATATGGAATTATTATATACTGCGCACTACGCATTGTCCATATCAAAGTTTATATATGATATTATTATTCTTACTGTAAGGTTTACGAGCTCCATTTAAATGGTGGGCGTAAATTGAGTCTTACCTATACCTAATAATACAAAATATGTAACGATCATATGAGAGAAGGAAAGTGAACTAACCACGGGACGAATTGTTTTTAGCCCAAGATTTGGTGAATACAATAATGGCCAAACTGTCCATTATCACAGCCGACTAGTGATTCTAATTAAATTAAATAATTATTAAAATATTTATAATTCATGTGAATGAAGTGCAACAAATTTAGAAAAAAACACTGACGTTCCGGATTCAATTGCAGGGTCCATCATCAGGGCTGATGTGATGTATGTGTTGTGAGTGTGGCTTGCACTTCCGTGTCGAAAACAGGTGTTGAGTGAAGTGAGTAGTGTTGAGTTATGTTAAGTTCCATAACTATCAGATCACCATCGGTGAGAACTCTTCGACTCCTATGGTTTTGAAGGGCCGGATACCGCGAGGTTTTTAATTTTAGGCCGTCCCTATTAATGTTCACCAAGTGTTTGCATATTTCAATTGCTTCTTTGATCAGGCGTGCGTGATGACTCTTGGGCTTGGAAACGTCGACCAGAAAGGTCAGATATACACGGCAGATCGGCTCAGAAAACTATACACAGAAAATTCTGGACGGCCGAAACCTACGAGCATTCGTATAAATGATGCACTAACAGAAATTAGCAAAAAACAGCCCTCAAAATACAGTGAAATAAAACCATGGATTACACATGGCCTGGTAATATCCATTAGAAAAAAACAACAAATATTCATACAAACAAAGAAATAACCATATAACGATTATCTAAAAACGTACTGGAAAAGCTACAGAAACAATTGACTATCTCTAATCAGAAAAAGAAAAGGAGAATATTTTGAAAAACAAATTGAACACGCAAAAACAGGTAAAAAAAATTTAGCCAACAAAATATCACCGATGATACGATGCCAAACCACTAACCGCACCACCAAACTGTACATATGAATATCTTTCTCAATTCCAAACCATTACTGAAAATGATATTAAAAAATCATAAATTACTTGAAAAATGATACAACTTCTGGCTACCACCAAATCACGACTAAAATCCTTGGAGATAATATATTAACTCTTACCAAACCTGTAACACATATGATAATAATATATATCTTTTAAAATGACTATCCAGGTGCCCAACTCTACAGAATTCAAAGTACCAAAAAGAATAGACATATACAAAAAAAACTCAATCATCCAAATTTTTTAAATTAAAAATAAATGAAATATCAGAAGCGATTTCCAATCTGCAAAATTTAGAGACAAAATTAATATTGCAAAACTTAAATATACTGCTACCAAAACCACTTAATTTATATAGGCATTAAATTCTTTAATAATCTCCGCCTTACAATTTGAAAAATTACAGATACTGTGTGTATCTGAAACCATAAATATGTATACAGACTAGCAGAAACATAAATTATCTACTCTCTTATATACTCCTTCTCTAAACACGAGTCTATTTCTAATTCTTTTGTTTAAAAATGTATTATATCGTCTAATAGAAAATAAATAAAAAATGTTTGGAATTCATTAAAATGTTTATATCATAATAATTACAAATTCACAATAAGAATGTGTTCCCCTTAATAATATAAGTTGTATCAATGTGTCCAAAATTTAATAAAAATCAATTGATAATTCTGGCGTCTGCTATCAGTTTACTTAAAGGTATTTGAGATTCCGTAAAAACAATGTAGATGGCTTTCAAATAATGGAACGACAGATGTATTCATTTGAAAAAGTATAACATATAGGTTCGAAAATTTGTCATAAAAAATACTGGCGCACAATTGGTAGTATACTTCCCCGGATTGGAAATATAGATTCAGGTTCGAATCCCGGTAGCGCAAAAATATTTTTTTTCGACAAAATTGCTTTTATATGTATATATTTATAATGAATACATTGAATTAGTATTTAAAATGTTTATAAAATTGTGAATTAGTCCACTCTCAATCTCTTATACATTAATAGGTGTAGAGAAATTACAAAATAATCGATAGTATTCGTATTGCATTTGAATTTAGAATCGGTAACGGTCAACTGTCAAAACTGGGTGCTCTATTGATATTATTGTTGACTATTACAATGGCCGCTCACACTTTCTCAGAAACAGAATGCATCCCTTTCTCTTCGTACTTTTCAATTGGCGTTAATAATTAGCATTCTACTCCAGCACGACCCATTACTCAGCTTTTTTATTTGGAATTCTTGGAAAGTATAACTCATATATAAGCAATCTACAAATATATTGAGGTACACTTATTAAAATATAACATATTTAAAAACGAGAAATGTGTTCCAAATGGACAAATAAATACGTATTCTGATATTTCTTAGAAAAATGGCCAAACTATATAATATTTAGTTAAGGATGATTAGCAGATATTTAGTAACATTCGCGACCGACAAGTTTAAGGTCATATCCACGGCATGATGCAGATGATGAACACATCGTCGATCAATCCATGCGTTCTATGTAACGTGTATACTGTACAAACTGGTAGCAGATTTAAGATCCAGTTGTAATTGTGATCCCACGACCACACGAAAGGAGAATATCCTTTAGGCACAAAGCGTTAAAACACAGAGTTCATAAAAATCAATCTCATTGAGACTCGACGTCTGTACCTGGAGGCGGCCCCCAAAATCTTTTGTAAATTGATCCTGGTACTCTGCTCCATTGCTCTGCCATTTTAGACTACTGCTCGAATTCCGCGACTAGCTAACTCCAAATTATTACTATAAATTTAATACACTTATATATTAATATTATGAATATAATTTTTAATTATACATTCATAATCAATCAATTAAAATCAAATATTAAATATTTTTTATAAATTAATGAATTAAAATCAAATTAAAATGACTGCTGTACAATATATACTTAATAATAAGCCAGTGTTAAAATTTGATTGCAGCTATACGCGAAACTGGTATTTTCACGCCTTGCTTGATTCCTTAGCGGTGTAGTAGTTAGTATCAGGGTTCGGAATATATATTTAATTGTTTTAACTGATTTTATAATATATTATAAATGTATTTTCGAACCAGAAAACATATTCTATGAAGGACACGTGAGCAAAGCTTTATTTACTTATTTTTATTAGGTTGGCAGTTTTTATTTTTAAAGCGATATGATATTTTCTCGTAATATTATCAAGATCGTTGATCCTATCTATTGTTCAACTATTTAGGTACTCGCCCTTCGCGGGTTTTAAATATAAAACATTTTTCTAAGCTATTTAATCGTCTGGATAACAGGTCGAAACATAAAATAAAAAAATGGTCATAATTGAGTAAAGCGGCTGTATAAATATAAATAGCTAGAAACGGTTAAATGTCGAGTGCGTAGCGCCACGAACATATTTTTACCAAAATAAATTGTTGACGTCCTTCAACACCGTGTAAAGATTTTCCAAGGTATGTACTTGTTGATAGTTATGGTATAAAGCTGAAACTATCGTCTTTTTAAATGTTATCTAGTCTAGTCTTCCCAATCTTTATGTATGAGTTTGAGACTTGGACACTGACATGTGATGCTGGAGGCGAACAGGCAGATCCATTTCACAAGAGAGAGAAACCATCAAATGTGCATACTTAAATACTCCGGACATGTCGCGAGATTAGCGGATGTCATCATTGCCGAGAAGAACAAATTGTACTTTTCATTGTTCGTTGTGTAACAATTTCCACCGACAATTGACATTGCTCCGCGCCCGACGCTTGACATTTCTACATTTTTTGAAATAATACACATATCAACCGACACCAAATTGTAATTTAATGGAAATGCCAAATCAAAAAATGACCACATATTTGGTCGGTTCTAATTTCCCTCGTAAGTACCTGCGTGTCCACGTCTGATATTACGGTCGGTATTACTATCAAACATCATTATTGTGTTAGAATTGGACACTTTTTTAGAATTAATAATATTTATCATTTCTTCTGGCTTATTCCGCCGTAGATCAGTTTTGTACTTTTACTGAGATGAGATTATTGTTACGAGACAATCTCTATCTCAGAGCTGTCGCTAGATTCTTTGGAAACTACTCTCGGCTTTTGTAGTCGAACCGTAAACATATCAAGTCTCAGATATTCGAGCACACTTGCTGTTTTGTGTTTCGTCTCGTCATATCAAAATCTTAACATCTGTATATGGAACTGAGTCTGAATTTCAATGAAATCTTCTAAATTTATCTCTTCGCGACTCGAAGCGAACGACCAGTACCTTTCTCCAGCGATCAATCGGAACCGACGATACTATCGACAGATATCTGGATGTTCATATTTCATTTACAAGTTTTTAGGGCTTCCTCTGTGCCATCGGCGTAAAGGAAATCTGAACCCAACAAAGACTCATTTCAATTTTATGTATTTAAAAATTCCTTTGTCACAACCTAGCAATGTTTATGTTTAAAAAAATATACATAATTGTTTATGTTTATGTAATTCGAAAAATAATTTTAAAAATCCTGTAATCATAAAATAATTTCGATTAATCGCAACTACCATGTTGAGCTTTGCCTGGTTTTACACGGTCGCAGATCAGATTAGACCGTGACCGTGAGCTACTTCAATTGGCAAGTGCTGAGAGAGTCGTGTCGTTTGAGAGTTTGTAGAAATTAGAAACCCTCTCACTCAATGTCATCCAAAATTTACAATAATTTTGGATCATTAAGTCAATTTACACATCTTTCATCATCGTAACAATTTAATTTAGGTACCAGATTCATTTTTTAAATCATTATATATAATATTTAAAAAAAAATTGAATTTTAAAACATTAGAACAATTTGACATATGGTTTTAGTTAGATTTTGACATCATGATGAAGGAAAGGGTATTTTCCAAAACTGGTTTGTGTACAAGTAACGCATAACAATGGTTTAAAAATAATCTTAATAAATAATTCAATATTAAAATTAATAATCACAACGTAAAGTTAGCGTTAAATATTAAAAATAATATAACTATTACTATTTGGAGCAGAAATAAGTGAGGCGAATTCCAGTTTAATTCCAAATGACTACTAGTATGATATCAATTAGTTGTTGTGCAACTATAAAATAGCGTTAGTAAATTTCGTAATATTTTCCATGTTGTTGCGGGTTTACATGAGGCTTAATGGCACTGAAAACCTGGCTATAAACAATATTTCAAATAGTTTGCTGAATATTGATAGTTTTGATATAGGTCTGTAGTTAGTCACATTATTTTTTTGATCAGATTTAAAGAGAATAGTAATGTATGCATTTTTCCACTGGTCCGGAACAATACCTTCATCGAGAGATTTAGTGAATAGTAAGCAGAACGGAATAACGATACTAGAGCAGCCGCTTCTACAAATAAGGGAGGGATTCCATCAGTCTAGATTCTTAATATGGCTTTGCAGAAGGGTTGGGTTTACCGTTATGTGTTGAATGTCTGCCGGGCCAAAGTCGGCTTCGCTATGTGGATGCACCCCCAAACTACTTTCAGTGAATACTGATTTAAAGTACTGAGAGAATAAATTACAAGTCTGTTGATCATTCTCAGAGGTTTGATCAAGATATGATATAACATTTTATTTGGAATGGTTGGTGATACATTCTTAATATATTAATACTAAGCGAGCCCTCTGTCAATTTAGGTGAATGTGTTAGTGAATGGTGATTTAAAGTACTGAGAGAATAAATTACAAGTCTGTTGAACATTCTCAGAGGTTTGATCAAGATATGATATAACATTTTATTTGGAATGGTTGGTGATACATTCTTAATATATTAATACTAAGCGAGCCCTCTATCAATTTAGGTGAATGTGTTAGTGAATGGTGATGGTTCGGTGTCCGTGCTACGCCTCCGTCTTGCTGTGCAGCTCTGAGGCGTAGCATGGACACCTTTGTAGTGCCAACCTAGCGGCGAACGAGAAGGACCGATATAGAAGCTTCTGCTCGTAGAACGATCCTGAGTAAGTGGTGGGTTCCATTCACTGTCAACTTAGCTCT
The DNA here is from genome assembly GCA_031772225.1 of Eubasilissa splendida. Lineage (NCBI taxonomy): Eukaryota > Metazoa > Arthropoda > Insecta > Trichoptera > Phryganeidae > Eubasilissa > Eubasilissa splendida. Next base: position 36,444,029 of record CM062849.1, read on the forward strand.
TATACAATTATTAGTCAAATTATACATTGTGCTAAAGATGATTTATTACAAGAATAGAAGATTTGATACAGAATTATTACCTTTGTTCATCAATTATAACCGGATATTTTTTGTTCTCAGGAGGGTCAGCGCGGCGCCCTTTTGACCCTGGAGCGGCTCACCAGCCGTCTGTCCGAGCCGGGCCTGGCCGGCGCGCTCACGGCCCAGCAAGTGCGCGCGCTGGCCACGCGGCTGGGCGCGCTGGCGGCGCGCGTGCAGGGCCGCGCGGGGGAGGCGGGCGCGCGCGCGCTGGGGGCCCTGCTGCGCGCGGCGCGCCCCGCGGCTCTCAGGGCGGCGCTGCCCGCTCTGGCGGGGGCCGCGGCCGCCCAGGGCCCCCGGACCCCCGCGCTGCTGACGGAGCTGGGCCGCCGGTTGCCCGCGCAGGAGCTGCTGGAGGCGCTGCTGGACGAGGACGGCCCGCACTGGAGGAGTACGAAGGTATTAATGATTGTAGTGCAACTTCTCCTTCTATTTTCCTTCAATAGTTCCCTATTCCTCATGGGGTAGCTGTATTAAGGAGAAGGTGTCGAATAGGGGGTTGCAGTAAAGAAGGTGGGAGAGTGTCTCGGTACGTAGTTCTAATCTTTCAGTAGTAACCGGTGACGTCCCTAGGTAAAGAGTGGCTCTTAAGCAAATTTTAGGATGCCACCACTACTATTTTTAATCTATCCCTATAAATGTGTATTGTTTAAATTCGTGTCATTGAAATGGTATTTTTTTATAACCGGGTCCATAGGCTTCCTGGTTAAAAAATGCAATTTCCCTTGAAATTATCCAAAAATATTTTTGTCGGAATACTTTTGCATAATTCTGAGTAATGTATTCTTAAAGTGCCCATAATATTTATTTTATGATGAGACTTTTATTCCGCCCCTAATTTGCCTCCCTTTAGAATCTTCCGGCCTTAGGCACCGCCTTACTCGCCTATGCCTACGGGACGTCCCTGGTAATGGAGCTATTCAGACATATTTTACGAATTTATTTGCGCTGTTTGTAGCGCATAACCTTAAACTATTTCATAAATGAGTATCGAGCAGTTTTATTGTTGACGATATCAGTATCAATAATCAAATCAAGATAAAATGAGTAAATAAACAATTCGACGTCCATTTTTCAAAAAGGTGTATCTTGTTTTTTTGTTAAAATTGAGTTACGACTGGAGTTACATTGCCCAAACAGACATATCTCAATTTTATTCCAATGAAGTAATATTACATAAAATAATTTTGCCGAAACCGCTCTTATTTGGATGTAATTCTTGCAAATGACAGTAATTATTTTTATTATCATTTTTCAAGAGTGAAAAATTCCACACAATCTGTTAATATACCGTCTGCTGAAAGTCAACAAATTCGAGACACGCCTCTTTGAAAAATGGACGACGAATTATTGCGTGCATCTTGTTATTAAACATCTCTATCACAGCTCATGCCGGAACACCGTGGTTCTTTAGTCTGCTTCCACAGCGCGAACTGTTTACCTCCACTCTTCGCCATGGGCCTTGCCTAGTGAGACGTGTCGCGAGGCCAGTCCAGTCCAATCATTGCGCGGTCTTGATTCGTCCATCTCGCTGTTAGTTCTTGTATATTCCTAATGATCACAATTCTTCCCAAGTGGTTTTTGTCTTCTAGCAGCACCCGAACACACCCAAAGTATACCCAGCTGACGAGTAGAGATATCGGCTCATTCTGCTCAACTGGCACATGCTTTATATTAATCCATTATCCATATTTAGATTCTGATTGCTCTCAGAGAATTCTGTCATTACCCTTACGGAAGCACCTGCCGAAGAGTTTTATACACAAAACTTTAGAATAATGTTACTTTACTAGATCATTTACAATGATTGCATATGCAGTAGAGTAGTACTGGCCTTAAAAATATACATCAAAACCATTATATCATTATAATTAAATTGATTACGGTTCATTATTGTCTGCCAATATGTCAAATTGTCTACCAATATGTCAAATTGTCTACCAATATGTCAAATTGTCCATCAACATGTTAAATACTACATATATTATTTTAGTATAGCACGGCTTGTTTTTTTAATTTTTTACTCAAAGCTTTGACTATACACGGGCGAGAAACTGCCATCCCTCTCACCTTACCCTTACACACCCTCTCTTGTCTAACAGTATAATTTTTAATCATGTAAAATCAATTAATTTTAATCAAGTATTTAAATGTCATTTTCGGATGGAATACCATAAATTGCTATTAATGTATATATTAGCATTTAACCCTTTCTAAGACGCGATGGTCAGGCAAGTGGCAACAGAAGAAGAAGATGAAGTTTTAATAATAGAAATAGCATTTAATATCACAGAGGAAAGCATTAAAAAGGTGTGATAAAAAAATGTTACAGAAATTAATGTAATATTTCACAAAACACCACTTAAGATTTTCCTCAGGTGCAGCGTCACATGGCAGATATACATTCCTGGGCACTTATTATTATTAATGTGCATTGATAGTGCGGGCCCTAAACGCTGTGGCGCCCTCGAGTGATTTTTTTCTAGACGCCCCCATCCCTGATTTAAAAAAGACGGTGGACCTGTTGAACCATTCACTCAGACTCTTGCATTCCGCAGCTATACGTCCCTCCTGCGACCAGACCCTTCTTTTCGTGATCAATCTTGCACTGATGATACGGTGGATAGTGTTGTATTATATATATATGTAGCGACCATAATTCAAATCTACCGCCATCTCAGTCGGCATCGACGCTAGCGACAGCGCTGCCGGCTGCTGCCACAAGTCTGGCTCAATTCACCGCCAGGCAGTCTCTCCAGTTTCAGCGTTTCACAACGGCGGTCTTGCCGGCTCGCCTTTGCCGAGCAAGACTGCCAATTCATTTCATTTCATAATTTCCTACATCTTCATTCACTGTATTCATTTCTATCTGTCTTCATTGTTTTTATCATTTGTCACAATAAACCTCAACACACGCGCCAATCACACATGTATGTCATTTAACCACCGTCCTAACCCCCAAATATATATCTCAAGTTTCGCTTCACACGGGCAAAATATTCCAGTTTCCGGAATTCCTTTGATTTCTTAGCTCATTTCCCAGTTATTATTAAGATTACAGCCCAGTAAACGTTTGTAATTGATTTCACCACAATCAGTCAAAACAAAATGCTGCGTTCTAAATGCTTTCTGAGTCCTACTCTCCGGCAGCGAATCCTGGGACCGCACTATGAGTATGACCCAAACCAAACAGCTTTTGTAACACACGTTTGCAGAAAATTATTCGTGAGGAATACTGCAGTCTTGCTCCTCGTTCATACTCAGCGGGACGCGGGTTGTGACATGGGAGAGTTTTGCGGTAGTCGTATGAGAAAGGAAGACGAAGTATTATTAACAACATGGAAGAACTATAACACTACTAATAATTCAGTGAAAAGATGTTGAATTTACTATTATCTTTCGTTCTATCTTAACCATTGTTGATTGACTGTATGTTTTCCCAATAAATAAAATAAAAATAAGACAAGGAGAAAGAAGTATTATTTTCGACACGATATTGCAAGCCAGTACCTAACGAACACCAAGTACGTCGCATCTCGTTTTCGATACGGTATTGCAAGCCGATTCTATGTATATTATATGTAAATATAGAAGCATCTTCCACTCCATCCCATAATCTCCTCGATTCTCTCAGTATCAACAACTAAACTGGCAGATTATTCAATAATATTGTTTGTTGCCAGCTCCGGGCCGGAGCCCTCCGTGCCGTGGCGCACGCGGCGCGCACGCTGCCGTGCGCGGGCGTGCGCGTGCAGTGGGCGTGTGCGCGGTGCGCGGCGTGCGCGCGCAGTCCCAGGAGGCGCGTGCGGGCCGCGGCGCTGGACGCGCTGGCCGCCCTGGCGCGCCTGAGCTCGCCGCGCGCCGTGCTGGCCGCCGTGCACCAGGAGGCGGCCGACCACGAGGACGGAGACAGGCTGTACGACGCGGTGAGTCTTGTCACTGAAATGTTGTAATAAACGATGACCTGATTAAAGGGATTTAGAATCCAGAATCCATCCGATCCGATCATTGCGCTACAGTCCAAGGTGGCATCCTTCTCTCCTTGTCAATCTAGAAATCTTTTATTCGTATAGGTAGTATAAATAGTACATAATAAGAAAATAATGTTCTTCAAACACGATAGTGTTGCCATATTTTATATCAGTTACTTCCTCAGTTCAATATTAAATTTATTATTGTTAAATACTCATTTACTTTTTAACCATTTTAAGGCCTATCTTAACCCTTATTATACACGTGGATACAATAACAACTGCGTCATTAACAAAAGTAGCAACATATATTATGTTGTATTTCAAGCCCAACAAATAAATGTATATACCTATACTAGTACAAGAGTAGGTCTCGGTAGACTTCCTCGTGGAACACCAATGTGAGTAAATATAACTGAGTAATTTTCTGATCTGCTCTTATATTCTCCATAAAAACGGACTTAAAGGCGTTACGATATTATTAAATTAAAAAAATATATATATATATTAACATCCATTATTTATCCGCTTCAGGCTACGTGGGTGGTAGTCCAAGTGCTCTTTCTTCTGAGATTCCTTTTATATTTTGCCGGTTTAATATCATTAAAAGTTCTGAAGCATCAGGAGGGCACAGAGCTACTCGTATATCCCGAGGTATCCGTAATGGACCCCTCAGAATATCATCTCATAATTCTTGACACGGCACTGTGTATGGCTTTCAATACTTTTCTAAGTATAATATTGCAGTGTGACTTCTTCGCAAGTATATTCCGTGTTTGATATTTAGTAATTTAAAACTTCACTGTGACACGACGCTTTCAAAACTGTTGAGTTACCGACGTAAAAAGCTGTTATCAACACGAGCTTTCCGGGGTAATAAATTCAAGATGACGCTTTCGAATTTCGAGTTCCGCTTGAAAGGGGGGCACACAATCGCCCGTGTGGGCTTTCATCATATCGTCTCAACCACTTTTTCCTTAATAGCTTCCCAGATATTAAGATCGTGCCAAACTGCCATAAATAAATATGGCAATTTTGTGCACGATCTCTTGTGCTTTTTCGTATACAAAACTTGGCTGAACTCCTGAATGAATTTAATTTGGAAATAATGTTACGCGACTGGAGTCTGTTTTCCCGATGCTTTAATATTTTTTTCTGTATTAAAACTGAATTAAATAATAAAATTGAATGCCCCAGATATTGGTTTCCACACACTGTTTATAGGAATTTAATTTTACCATTCTATTTTCGAAGGAAATAGATGGCCCCAAGAATCTGAGTAATATTTTAGTAATTTTTCGTGGTGAAGTAAAACTGAGCGGCAATGAGATGGAAACACTCGTCACCAATCATCGAAAAGTTTGCTAAAACTCGCAGGTATTTGATGATTATTGGCCTTGCCACACTATTAGGCGTGATTACCCGTAAACGTTTTTTTAAATGTTACAATAGTAACAATTAACAAGTAATAGTAACAAATTTACTGCTGATCACACAACCGGCCCTTAAAAAAATATTATTAAGAATATAAAAGTACTTCGAAGAAGATCAAAACAGCTGAGCTTTCGTTATTACTCGTTTTAAAGTTATCGCTGAAGCTTCTCTTGTTTAATAAATAATGATGTACGGAACGAAAAAATGGTTTTAAAACGTGTCAGGAATATTTGCATTTCTAAAATCCTTAATCTATATTTTGACATCAAATACGAGCTCACATGCAGGTTTTTTTTTCACCTTTACTTTCTGTTAAGACAAAATTAACTTAATTAAAACGATGTATAAATACAATGTAAATAAAAGTGTGTATTTATTTATTATCTACAGCTGAATTTTATGTTCCAGGCCGATTTTGTTTGGCCGCCATTTCAGTTTGGCAGGCATTTGTCAGTTCACATTTGGTAGTCGTAAAAAGTAGTTGATTATTATTTATTATGGAATATCTAACGCCTCAACAACGTGTTGAAGTCATTAAAACAAACACAAACTTGACTTTTGGAAAAAATCATCATGAATGCTTATTTCGACTTGACGGGATTTGTTAATAAACAAAACGGCCATTATTGGGGCATTTAAAATCCTCAATTGATACACCAACGATCTTTATACCCACGAGTTACTGTATGATTTATTGCAGAGTTTCTTTCAGGGTGCAAGAGGCAATGTACAACCGAATTGAGTCGATTGGATCTGCAACACATGTAGTTTAAACGGTACCACCTCACACACAGCCCGAGCTGAAATTCTCGGTCATCTGATTTAACGGCTCCCGACTATTTTCTGTGAAGGTACTTGAAAGAAAAGGTCTACACTAATAAGCCAACAATAATTTAGATAATATTCTAAATGAAATAGCTGAAATAACACGCCAAGTGTGCGAGAATGTTATGAAAAATATGGTTAAAAGAGCAGCTGTGCCGCTGTCAGATTCAACTGCTTGGCCGATGTCATATTTAATATAATTGCAATAAACCAAATAATGGATAAATTAAAAAAATGTGTTTTATTTCTCAGTTATTCAAAAACAACATCGGCCTGGAACAAAATATTCACCCTGTATTTATTTAGCCGGCAAGCTCTCCAAATAGGCCACTCATTCATGGCGTAGTTTGTCGTTCAGCTCGCACGGCCTCGGGAAACTTCCGTTCTACAACTGCTCGGAGTACAACGCGGTTTAGGCTCTGAATATAGGCTGGTCAAGGACACGAGGGCGGCCTCGAATACAGAGGATATTTACAGGCGGCAGGAAACCATTAGGAAAACAATATTCCGAGTGAAATCACGCCAGGAATGTACCCGTACTGAATGGTAAACTCGATACATTCTTAATGAACCGTATCAAACACGTAGTCCGGATTGAAAGTTTGAAAGATTCGGCGAAAATCAATATCTGGTCGTTCTGCAGTATTAGTTGCATAATAGAGTGCATCGTCATACTTCGAGTTGAACAGTTGCATTGCAAGAGGAGCAGAGTGCACCGGCTGGCACGCGGGGGCACTTCCGACTGCAGCCCTTCCGATCACAACCTCCACGATATTAAATAACACCCACTTGTGCTATTAGAGCTTATCGTATTGTATTTGAAAATACTTATCAACCAGAACACCCCCAACGGACAGGCATAACCTAGTTTCATCTCTATGCGGAACAGCTACATATTTACTGTCAGTAGTAATTTAAAAATAATTTTAGGTAAAATTACCACTATTAAGAATATATCGGTATCAGAACGATACGAGTGTAAGCTATTAGCTAAATTGGATGAAAAACTAATTCATCTTTTCGAGTTATTTTCAAAAATGTGCGTTTTTATTATTCATTTATATAATACAAATTAAATTAATCAACTAGATAGATATGTAACTAAGAGTTATATGTATGAGAAAAAAATGACAAAACTAAATAAAAAGTTGTAAAATCATTTAAATTTAATATCGATAATAAAGCAGGTAAGATTAGAATAAGTATCAAGACGTCTATGCATGAAAAACAAAAACTGTACCGTGCCTGTAACCGAGAGGAAGTGGGTGATCAGAAAGATTGGTAAATATGGTGTAATTGAACAAATAATATTACATTTTGGGTTATTGTATGAAGTTAAAGTCTATATTCAATATTTTAATTATCTGATAAAAGAAGATTTTTTAAAAAATTGTTTATATATTTTAACATATTTGTGGAAAAGGGTTTTCCATCGCCAATCTAGTGGGTATCTTTATGTTTTACTTGATTGTGTAAAATTTTCGTGATAGGATGAAAGTCTCATTAAAAAAGTTGTCGGAGATTTGAACCTCGTCCCAGGAGACGAGATGCTAAGTTATGTAGAATTCTCTCGCCAGGTAGGCGGCACCAAATATTTATTGGACAGATAAATTTTTCCACATACTTTCTAATCTATCCATCAATTTGTTTTTAATATTAAAGAATTATATTGTCTTGTAATTGCAAGTTCACAATAAAATATGTTTTCTTTAAAATGTACTCATCAGAAGGTTTACTCATTCCATCGGTAGGCGGTTAGATGACACGATCGCTGACGTTCGATAACCGGACAAGCACTAAAATAAAAACATTGCTAGTATTAGGCCCAATTAGGCATAGTACTAATAAAATGGAATAATATAAAACGGATCATCTGACGGCATTGTTTGCTTTAGTGAGCGTACACACCTTGTACTAATCAGCCATACTTTACAAAAGCCAACACTTTTCAGGTTTCCCAGTATTTCCCACCCCGCCACACTATCATAAGTATCAAGTAGTCTAATTTTCACGACGTCAATAATAACGTCGTGTACGTCAAAGTGACTCATACACTTTTTTTGAAGCTGTTTAAAGCCTGGCTAACAAATCAACCCGGTTCACAATGGGTTCGACCGAAGGCCGAAGATCAAAAGGTCCCATCGAACCGAGAAACCGATAAATTGCGACGTAAAATGTGTTTCAAAAATGGCATGGAATTGGAAATAAGTTACCAGCAAAACATTGTTTTAAATATTAATTAAATATATTAATTAGAAATATATACATATAAAATATCGAAAAATATTGTTGTTGCGCCACCTATGTTCTGAATAATTACAACTTCACAATAAGAATGTGTTCTCCTAATAATAAAGTTGTATCAATATGTCCAAAATTTAATAAAAATGAATTAATAATTCTGGCGTCTGCTATCAGTTTACTCAAAGGTATTTGAGATTCTATAAAAATAAGGTAGATGGCTCTTTCAAATAATGGAACGATTAAATGTATTAATATCAAAAAGGTAACATATAGGTTCGAAAATTGTCGTTAAAAATATTGTCGCTGTAGCACAGTTGGATAATGCACCTTCCCCGGTTAGGAAAGAGATCCAGGTTCGAATTCCGGTGGCGCAACAACAATACTTTTCGATAAAATTGATTTTATATGTAATATCTTTCTAATTAATATATTTAATTCATATTTAAAATATCACAGACCGTCTGTTCTGAATAATTACAACTTCACAATAAGAATGTGTTCTCCTAATAAACATTGTTTAGTATAATACAGAAGATGAAAGCTGCCTCCAGCGCGTCATCTCTTCACTCAAACAATTGTGATTTGAAGCGAATAACTTTCAGGGCCAGCGCTCATTTGTTTCTGCAATGAAGGCCCTCGAATGTGCCCGCCCCGCCCCGCTCCGCCCCATTGTAATCCCCGACATTGAATACTTAATATGTAGAACGACAATCGTGGATGGCATTCCCTTCCGACCTTCCTCTCGCTCTCTCTAAGGTCGATGGTTTTTAGTTTTAAATGTCTGGAACATTCAAAAGTATAAATGAATGTGGTCAGATGATATTGCAGTCTCTTCAGATATTTCATTCAGACAACCGTTCTGCCGTGATCGGCCCGAGTCCATGGTTGAGAAAATCTCCGAGATACGGATTATACTCTCGTGAGATTCTTCGGTGACAACTCTCGGCTTTCATTAGTCTCCGTGTACACACCGAGTCTCAGAGATTCGCCGTCTCTAGCCTTACTTCACGCTGATGTATCTCAAAGTCAGTCCATTGACAATTAATGTTGTTCCTTTCGTAAGTTGGGTGAATTTGAATCTCCTCAATAGCAGTAAAAAAACATAATAAATATTTGTATTTTAATATCTTCTGTTGTCTAGTTTTCAAGATTAAAATGATGTCGCACGCGTCGAATCTCGCTGTCAAATCGTCGTATACATGGGTTTTTGTCTCTTCATACTGATCTCTGAGTTTATCTCCAGGTCATAATCATACATCAAAGATTTATCTCAATTAAATCGACGAGATTTATCTTATCGTGTCTTCTTCCATGGACACTTGTCATAATGGTAGCAGGTTATTGGATTGGAATTCTTATGTCTCGTTGATACGTATCTTTCCAACTAATAATGCCATTCTAACAAATATTTTAAACTTTGAAGTTGTCACTTTGTGGTTTAATTTACAATATTATTTATTATTATTAACAATCAGTTTCAGAGGAAAGTGTTCCAATACGGAGTTTCTTGTAATAAAATAATTGAAGGAAAGTATATACTTTGATTTTTGTTTTCAGTTTCTCATGTAATACGCAAAATATTTCTAAAATAAATAAAGTATTTCTGAAATACTCGGACATAATAACAAGTACTCAGTTGACAATCGGTATTTCTAATAAATGTTCAGTGTAATTTGAATTCAAAAGGCTGTTAACGCTAAACACGATTTGGAGTAATCTAAGATTTAGATTAGGTACGTATTGTGTCGTTGAATCTAAAATACAGGGTGGCCTACTTATTATTATTAATATTAAAAAATTCTCGGCTGGCTATGAAACAATATTTTAAATGAATGACTTGATCTATGCGCATCCAATTTAGGTGGGCACCCACTGTATAAGGGTTGAATAATAATTAAATCCGATGCCTACTACCGCTTATACTGAAAATGCTTTATTTTATTAACATTGGAGATGCGCCGCAGGGACACTGAACATTCATATTCTTTCAATTACAATTACAATCGTTTTTGTATTTGTATCTATTTTTAGTAATTAAACTATAGTAAATATATCTGAAAAAATGGCGGCAGCACTGTTTATTTGTCCTTTGCATTTTTTTTGTGACATATTAATTATGATTTCATTAAATTTTAAACTTAGCAAAGCGCCTTGCGCTTCGAAGAAAGGATTATCTAATTTGAAAAACTTCCGAGACAATAAATTAACCAATTAAATTAATAACCAGTTAAGTTAAGTAATGCACACTACGGCTAGAATTTATTTTTGATATTTAGCATGTTCAACATTTGGAGGTGAATTTTGGAAAAATATGTACGTAATATCCGTCTGTCACACCTTATATCGTACCGTGTTCAACATGAGTCAAGGCTAAAGACTTTGTTTTGTTTGACTTTGTGAAACTTATTACTGAAGTCAAAGCTGGTTTTTTTGTAGTTACCGTCATTTAGAAATGTGTACAATAATGTGTGTCATGATAAAAAGGTGTGGCAAGAAAAATCAATGTTGGCTATTAAGGCAGAAGGCCCCGGAGTACAATACAGGAGGAACACGGTGTTTAGGCGGTCATTTTGTTTCGGGTTTTATTAAATCAAGCCATGTTAGGTTAGTTAGATTATTAACATCGTTGTTACACCTTTCTGTGATTATGGAGTAGTTTGTTAATTGAAATTAATGTATCGTGACATTTGCTACATTAGTTTATCGTCATCGTTATCGATGGTATCCTTAACATGTTCTGTGTACAGTTTTCTAAACTAGTCGATCCTGAAAACCTGCATTTTTAATCCTTCGTATGAGTGGCCAAACTTGTAGTGCTCGCTAACCCGGCGCCCATCCATGTGGTGGACTCCGTATACTATGTTGAGGAAAACCAATCGTTGGGCAAATATCATCTTTGTATTCTCCACAACTCTTCTCGCGGTATCTTATTTATTTTATGCACCCGAGACCCGACGGTGTTTAGAATAAGACGCTTTGGACTAAGCAGCTCCTAAATATTCCACACTCGTCAATACGAGAGATTAATAAACATTTAAACATTTAAATAATTGAAACCCACCCTGCAACAACCCTTGTATCGGTTTTTACAAATGTTGATAGACAGATGAAGGACTCGGATGACACAGTGGTGTTGCAGGTAAGCCCACTTAGAAATTGTTTAATAGATTTTTATTTACTTTATGTGATTGTTTAATATACCATTCGCTCTCAAAGAAGATATACAACGTTGTGGTATTCATAACTCAGATCTGCCCAAAATCGATATACCTACAGTGTTGTTGTTGGCTTCTCTTCTAAGTATGACAGATTTTATCTCTTTCTTGGCTGACGACTGAATGTGTAGTTAATATATAATTGATAATTGACCATGTGTAATAAATGTTTGTTTACGTGTGCAGGTGCTGGCTCGCCTGTGCCGCCCGGGGGCGGGCGCCGGCCCGGAGGGGGGGCGCCGGCCCGACCTGGCCTGGGTCATGGCGGGGCGGGGGGACGCGGAGCCACCCCTCGAACACAAGTAACTATTGAGCACTCGACGGTTCTCCTCACCTCACCTTGCCTCGCACAATGTACAACACAATGCACAATATTTTAGGCATAGATACATATTCAAAATATGGATCGAAAATGTTCATGCCGCATGTATCTGATTTCAACAATGTCAGAGTTATAAGCATTTTAATATTTCATTGATTCCATAATATAATAATATTTAAAACAAAAAATTAAAAGTTAGACTATTTTTTGTTTGATTAATTAGTGTCTGAAGCATTAATATATAATATTAATGGGTCAATATCGCTAAAACATGATTTTGTAAAAATCTCATACAGAAATATTTTTCTATAACGGTATAGAATGTGTACATACTCGTTAAATATTTTCGACTCGTAATTTAGTGTCCATCGATGAAATATTGTAGACTAGGTCTGTTACGAGAAGTATTACATTTCCAATATCCAAACAATTACATTTTAGGACAAATTAGTATAGCAGTACAAACAGTTGTTTGTAGTATGCATTACCTAATTACCTAATTAATTAATTAATTAAGGGTGAGTACCACTAAAAAATATATATTTAGATGTGTTCTTAGGGAGGGCGAAGAGTTCAAGTAATTTGTTGCTACGCCACTGTATAAATTAGAATATATTTTTTGCTTCGTTCTCAAGTTGTGGGTGCATTCAGCCTCATGCTAGGAGCTCATTAATATTATCTAAAAGGGTTGTACATGTAGCTCTTATTTATCTATTATTATTTTCCGTGTGTATTACATTACACTCGTCGAATGTGAAGTAATACACACGGCTTTAGTGTCGTAAACCGTAAATCACGTGCTTCGTACGTGACGAACGCTGACAGGTCTTGCATAAGATTGGTATAAGATTTAATTAGTTTTATTGAGGTTGGGCTCATGAATTTATTTATATAACACGCGATCTGCGATCTGCGATCTGCTATCTGCGAACACAGCGATTGCTGACGTAGTTCCGCGGATCGTCCGAGCTGGTCACGCGTGCTGATGCAAACGTGGGCGTCGCCAATTCCGTGATCTACGAGAAACACTTCGGACAATGGCTTCAGAGGCTCTGATCTCCCTACATGTGACCCGTAACTATGAAAGCTGATAATCCAACTTGTGATACCTCAATCATGGACGAAAATAAAAAATGATTCGGAATATTTGAATATGTCCAAGAATATGTACGGAGATTGATTAATGGGTGAGAACGGGAATCGTTATATTTATATAAAGTGATCGCTTAAGCCAGTTGAAGACAGGTTATAAGCCCTGTAATTACCTGTACTTCCATATATTTCCATTAAATATAATAAAACATAGCGTCGTCTTTGTGAGATATGTATTATTTGTTTAAAAAAGGATTCATTCATCAGTATTAAATCTTAATTTAAAAACTAAATGCGATAGGTTTATACTGTTTCCGAGGTACATTTATAGAACTCCATAATCACATATGTAAAATAAAATACTTGTTTTTTGATTCTGTTTGTTGTTGAAAATGCCTTTGCAAGGTGAAACGTGTCTCAAGTAAATTAAACGAGTAGAATAAAAAAATAAGTGTTTTATTTACACATATATATTATTATTATTCAATAGGCTTGAACAATACGTACCTACGTATTAATTAGTAGATCAATATTAAGGATATCATTTTATAACTCATATGAGCTGTCTTTGCTATATCATTTTTATTTTTTATTTTAGGGTCCATCATTAAATTTGACTTAAAATACGTCATATATGAAGTGATACAAGTCGAATTGAAGGTCGCAGCCGTCAATTGGTTACGAAAAATGTTTGGGGATTTGCGCTTCCATCTATTAGATTGTGATTGGTCGAGGATATCGAATGTGACACATAATTGAATTATTTTTATATCTCAGCAAAGGTTCTTAAAATATGTTTTAATCATCTCTCGCTTCATAATAATTAAATAGCATTGTCTTCGGGATGTATTCAGAATGAATCAGTGAAATAATGGCCAAATCATTAGCCCGACTTCACGTCAATAAGAAATATCTCGGATACACTCGATTCTTTAACTCGGCACACTGGCGTGTTCCTAGACAATCTTCTCCACCACTAGGCGCATTGTCTACACGTCTTATGTCATTACTATATACGAGTATGGAGTATGTATTATTGATCGTGTCCAAAATAAATACGTTACAAAATAATACCTTTAATCAAAATATAAATAACTTTTTCACAGTACAAACCGGAGGTACATAGACTAGCATCTCTATTCATAAGTCAAATATTATAAAAATAGATTATTTTGTTTTAATATTTTATGTAAATAACATCTGATAATAGTATTTTTTTATTGAATATCCAACATCCAAGCTGATTATCACAGAGAGATCGCGTCTAATATCAGCCAAAATTGCGTGTCAATATTGTGGGTCGGTTCCGAGTGAAAAGCGAAATGTGACGTTAGGTGCGTGTAATACTGGCCCTGAGCAAACCCGACGGCGATGCGCCTGCGGAGCACGCTATCTGCACAACGCCAAATGTTGACGTTAGAAAAAATGTTTGCACGTGTCAAAGCACGTTTATATATCTCACCTGTCTCATCTTCTTCCATAAGAATAATAAATTACAAATACGTTTGTATACAGATTGATATATTTATAAATCGTGTATATTTAATAGCATGCATTGTATGACGTACAATTTTTTGAGACCATACAATGCATGCTAAACAAGAATTTATGCATTGTACTGATATTAATGATTTTCGATAAAATCAACTCTCCACGATGATCTGATATTTGATATCTGATGCTCCGTAAAGGTGCGTGTGTACTGGAAGCGTCATCGTAATCCGCGAGCAAAACAACGATTTATGAATTATCAGCCCATACGCTGAAGGCACAAACGTACCTTCAGAGACTCGCAGAGATCGAAGTCTCATTGTGAGATCATCGTGGACACGGGCCATTTTAATCAAGATGAGTGTATATTTTCGTCAAATATTGTTAAATATTTTATTTGATAATAGTTATCAGAATTGAGTGTACACTACGCCCTGTGCAATGTACAGGGTGCAGTGAGTTATATTCCCTCACGGGTTGCAGGTACCCCCAAGAGCGGCCGCACCGCCCGCACCGGCCGCCTCCCGAGAGCTCCCAGCTGCTGAGGGGGCCCACCGCGGACCCCCGGATGCGGCACGGAGAATACGACTGGGTGAGTTCCATCATCTTCCCTTCTACCTCATGTACTCTATGGCAACACACCTCGAGAGACTTTCACATCATGTTGACATGCCAACTCAACAATACCCGCAAATATATTTTTTCTTACAAACCCTCGTCCGATCGCATTGTAGTAAAATAAAAGTAATCGGATGTAGCTGAGTTTGTTACAAATATATCAACAGGTGTTGAAGTTCTTCGGATAATATGTAATATGTGTCTTTTCAATACCTAATAAACGTAAAAGGTAGAGAATTAAAAATGTGCATACGTAAGTAATATGCCTTTACATTGTTTTTTGACTATTGATAATCTATTGTGTTAAAGAAAAATAGATAGTACTGTCTAAAATATACATGACTAAACCGATGAAGAGTTATTCTATTTAGAGTAAGATGTCCATCAATTCAGTTGCCAGCGGGCACCAGGGGACTAATGAAGTGGAACTGGCAGACTCCACGTTGACAACTGGACCTAAATAAGGTCTCTAGACCAGCGTTTAGTACCTCATGCTCGCGGACTTTTTTCAATCGCCATTGATTACAGGGGTACCTTCGTGGCACAGTAACCGCCAAAGGAAATGAGATTATTTAAGTTTGCGTGAAATATAATTGAAAAAATATAATAAAAGTGTGTTCGGTTCGGAGTATGTAAATGCCGGCAGCCATCGGGGTCACTCCGCGGAGTCTCGCACTGCTTCAGGCGTCACCCCGTTTATGGCCAATCCGCCCGGCCTGGCGTGCTGCGATCATATAATACCTACTAAATCATTTGGAATATTTGGGTTACGTCATAAACAGAATCACGAACAACTCCAAACATCGTTTCGTTTTCCCCACCCACATTCCCAAGCCTCGTGAAATATAGAAACACTGTACAGAAAAAGTATAAAGGGGTCGACCCGTACAATCGCGGAAAAAAATGCACTCAACAGCATACTTTTCAATAACATTTGATTTACGTATGTACATCTTGTATATTACAATTACAAAACCAAAGGTCAATAGAGGGCCGGGTGTCTTTATAATTATTACTCTGGCATTCGCAAGACGCGTCCAAAACACTTCAATTCACTACATCGAGGGTCATTCCTGTCGCAGAAACTTCTCACTCGGTCGATTAATATCACCTCTGCTTCTCTTCTCACATTTCAGTAGCCTGGGTTTTTGATCTCATCCTTTTCGTGAGAATCCATAGTAAATACGTATGTTGGGGTGTGCCCTTGCCTCCTATTTCTTTGTCGCCGGAACTGATCATCACATTTTTAAAGTATAGATTTTTACAGTTTTCCAGACTATCGATACATTGTTACGATGGATACACATCATAGATCGGCTCCGAGTATATATGCTATATGTTACGGTAAACATCTGAAAATTATTAATAATTAATAAATCTATTAATATTGTTTAGAACGAGTTATCTGTTTGTTTTTTAATATCATTATTAATATTATTGATAGTTTATTATAATTCTAATTCGTTTGTCTGGTCGAGATGAACCACTCACCAGCCAAGGAAAATATATGTATTAGCTTAATCGATACTTATAGAAGTAATGAATGGAGCACATGGATTGAAAAATAAAATCGATGGTGGCAATCACTACAAACTTTTTTAGATTGATTTAACTGTACAAATGTCGTCATTCGATTAATATTAACTGTTGAATATGCCAATAATGATTTTGGTCAGGTAAAATCCTTCGGTAATAACGCGTTTTCCTCAGATACAAACCACTTAATTATTATTTTTATTTTTTCCAAAGCAATCCACGAGCTTTATGTCTAACCTACATTCAAAAGTATAATGGTTTATATTGCAGTAAAAATTATTTGGTGTACGCTAGTGTGTAACAAGTCTTATAAAAAATACTTAACGGGGGAGCTTTCAGAGATATCAGTATTAGTAAATATTATGTCTAAGCGCCCAGTTAATATTAAAAACATAATACGTACATAGTGAATATAAGAACCAAATTACAAATTGACTAAATAAGTAGTGCCTATTTCTACCCCGATGAAAAAACAGTAAGTCACTATTGTGATCATCAACTGGGGGTGAAAAATATCTCTCATAAACTAAGCGAGAGTGTTCAGCGATTTTTGTTCTACTTTTTTGACAAATTACGTCGGTTGTGGTTTATTTTAAACCGTGGGGGGCGGAACTCAGTTCTGGTTATCGCTGTATTATATTTATATTAACCTGTATTTTACTTAATTTCATACACATTTAGCACAAATACAGGGGGCTGAATGTATAATAGTTGATCGTAATAGGTCTTTATCTGAATGGTTGGTGTTGTAAGCCGCGTGAACTTAAAACATACCAATAAATACATAAAGCTCATCCAAAAAAATACTGTTCATCCGTTGGTCATCAAGCTTCTGTCTTGATGCATAATTTTATACGAATAGGTACATTGAAGAGTCGGAGCTTGAATTACACATCGATGCTATTTGAAGAACTTCTGATTCTGTATCGTCAGATGAAGAAATACAGGATATCCTAAAAATGTATAAACATTTGACAGGAGTTCCAAAATCGAGGGTCTATTGAATTTAAAAGTCAGCCCATTGGAAAAGTTTTACTTGTTAATGAGGAATTTTACTTTCAGCACACCCCACTACTGATATGAGGACCTATTTTGATGAATATTTTGGCCAACAGATGAATCGGTCGAAGAGATAAAACTCAATATGCCCCGCCATCTCCGGACCGTAAAAGATAAGGTTGATGGGGCGAAGGTGAAATAAATTAAAGAATTGAAGGCAGCTGTTAATGTGCGATGCACATAATTACAAACAAACCCCCGATTGCCATTTAGGTTATTAAACATGACTAGTCCAGAATGGACAAGTTCGAACGTTTGCGTAATGAAAAAAAATCTACGTTTACCTTCTTTGATTTGAAATAAAATAACATAAATTTAGCATAATCAAAATAAAATTTATAACCCTTCAAAGGATGTAAACATTTTTTGTGACACCTTTATTAGGTTACGGTTCAAAATCTTATCATGACTGATCATCTGTTTTATTTCTCTTCGTGGTAAAATTTTTATGAATACTCATTGGAATAATATTTTGCAAACGCAGCTTCAGATATAATTGTCACTAAAAACACGTAAAACGGTGATTTGGTAATATTTGGCGTATCCGTATACTAACCGAGGATTGCTAAAACACCATAAACGAGGTGCGAATGTTATATTTCAACTACGTATCTCTAACTCTAAAATATTAAAAGTCATACGGTCATAAGTCATACATAAAGGTCAAACGTAAACAGAGCGAAATGTCTTCAATTTATATTTAATGTCAAAATGACGGCTTCAGTTATTTTAGTGTTAACATTTTTTAATTGAATCTCGATTGTATTTGGGAATAAATTTCAGTGTGTGTTATTCCATACAGACTAGCAGAAACGTACAACATATTTCTTAATAGGTATATCACATTGCGGACATTCGTAAATAGGGTGGCGAATTCTTCGTGGGTTTACACAAAATAGATAATTTAATTATAACGTTATTCAGATATGTAATATATGTGAGTAAAATATACCAGACTTTATATAGCCTCGGAAATTATCCTCGAGAAAGTCGGAAAATGCAGGGCCGCTTGTTTGATCAGTGGTAAAATTTTACTACAGTAAAAATAGTTACACTAGTGAATTTTTTGCAAAAATTGCTTGTCGATAAAAAATATTTACTCATCGAAAGTACATTAAACAGTAAACTAGTTTTACTCTCCAATACCGAATGGAAAAAACCGTAAATCGTTAGTTACAATTGGCGGACTCTTGTTGATGTTGTCTTGTTGTTTCAAAAATCATTGATACTTCGACATTTGTAATCTATTTTGTTCGATGATGATCTCGCTGTTGAATTTATATTAGCACATGGACGGAAAATTTTTCGCCAGCAAAATGACATATTTTGAATGCAGTGGATAATAAAGCGTAACATTATATGTATTTTCAATGGTGAATATTTAAAATAAATCAAATATTTCTCAGATATTTGATGGTTATCAGGCGGGATTCACTTAGACAATAGTAAACTTGGCGTTCGAACAACTAACAAACACTTTTTAGCACGGGCGATGGTAAAATTTACCACAGTAGAAATGAACAATGGTAGAATGTTACTACTGTTCAAACAACGAAGGAAGGAAAATTACTTTGGGAACTTTTACTCAGTTGAAATACTTAGTTGGTGTTAGTTCATACGTTCGCCGTTATT
Organism: Eubasilissa splendida; assembly: GCA_031772225.1. Taxonomy (NCBI): domain Eukaryota; kingdom Metazoa; phylum Arthropoda; class Insecta; order Trichoptera; family Phryganeidae; genus Eubasilissa; species Eubasilissa splendida. Next base: position 36,463,546 of record CM062849.1, read on the forward strand.
GCACGCTTTGGAATATTTATATTATTCATTATAGTTTTCTATGAATATTTTTAATAATCTGATTTAACAAACACATCCAAATAATTTTTTAAATTTTTTTATTTTATATATTATAAATAAAATCGTACGTATAAAGTACTCTAATGTTTGTTCGTCACAAATGAAAAATTAAATAATATAAATTACTTTATGCGACCTTTTTGTTCTGAAGTTACATGTTATTCAAAATAATAAACAAAATGTACATTAATTTTGTTAAAAATCTGAAAATTGTAATTGCAACAATAATATTTCTGATACAAATATTCTGTAGATAGGTAATTTTTATTAAATACCTATTTTTTTTAAAACGTTCCAATACGTTATTTATCAAAAAGTGTTAGTGGTTCAAAAAAACTCTCGCTAATAAATAGCAAAAAGTAAATGCTAAGGATAAATCCTTATTATTAAGGAGAGCACATGATTATTGTGTATTTGCAGTTTTTCAGAACATAGTTCTGTGATATTTTTTAATACATATTAAAAGTATCAATAAGAAAGATATATAGTTTCATAAACGATCACGGGTCCTTTCAGAATCTTCCGGCTGCTGCAAAGATCTAATCTATCGGTAATCCAACTTCCCAGATTTTTTCATTGACATATTCGTTTAATTATCAAGAAAGGACGTATTCTGAAGAGTTGAAACTTCTCCAATATAAACAATTTATTTTAAATTTTTCACTGATCTATATATTGTTCTACACAAGGATCGAGTTTTATGTCACTAACAGTAACTAAACTACAGAGTTTCGAGAGGTGTACTCCTTCTCATTATCTTCTAAATACAGTTTGGTGATGACCCATTTGGGTAGTGGAAGGAGGGGATAGTTGTTTCGGTCGCTAAATAGAATATAAATAGTAGGAGAATTGAAACTTCTTTTGATAGACATCAATTAATCTTCACTCGGTACCTTATAAAGGATTAATAACGAACAACTTACAAAACGTCAAAATACAAACAAAAATCCGAGGAAACACTTGTTAATAACATCATTTTCCCTAATGCTTCATCTTTACTATCCATATTAACCACCGATATAAAACCTCCCCTCCTCTACGCCCGCCCCGCCCGTCTGGCCGAATCGGATATAAAATTTATTTGTAAAATAATATAAATACCCGTAAGATAGAAGAAGGGTTGGGGTGCCAGCTGAGTATTTTGCAAGAATTTATGAAGGAGACTAAGGCATATAAATATATACTGATTTCATGACGATTATGGGTGATGGTGAAGATGAAACTGAAAGCTACTTCTCAAATGAATGCCAAAATCTCTTAAAACTCCCAATGGTAACTTTATAAATGAGTCCAGCTTGAAATTAATCAGCAATAAGGCCGATTTAATGTGATTAGGAAGTATGCCGATTGACCTGTAAATGTAAATGAATATGCTTCGGTACCGGCAGCGGCCAGCTCTCGTTCATATTTCATCAGGTTTTGGGTCACACACGACCCTTAACATTTCTCCTTGCGTAACCCCAATTGGGGGGTACGGTCAACTTAATTTACGTCTCTACTTTCCAATCGGATCAATTAAAGTCGGAAATAAACATTATTGCTTTCTTACAAGATTTTTTGAACAGGCAGCGCAGGAGCTAATGCTGAACATTCAACCAATACCCGTGCGATGTTATCGGTCAGATTATTTATTAAGTTTTAGATTAACTATTAATGTAGGCCTCGATAACTTTACAAGCGTACGGAAAATGTTTCAATGTTTAACACATTTATAAAGATACGATTTTTCAGAACTATCATATTATTTGCATTCGTACTAATTTTCAGTTTCGAGTAATCTCAATTTTTTTTTATACATCAAAAGTACGTGACGAAAAAATGACCAAACAAATTCGTCACTACTGAATATTTTTTTTAGTACCCACAAATCTTAAACTTTCGTTTTGACAGTTCTTTGAAAAGTCTCAACATTCGCATGTTCAAAAATTAAAATATGTTCTTTCGCGTTTCGGTGGCAAGGTAAAAACGTATCTGTCTATTCAGTTACTACACGGTACCTAACTAAAAAATTGAATGAAAGACATAATACATATATGCATATCTACATACTGCGTGTTGGTACTTACATACATATAATAAAGCTACTGCTCCCCTAACAAATGACAAAAATAAACGTAATAAAATTTCTGAAAAAACAAAATACTAAATGCAATCATATTTAATTCCTTCCTTTTCTTTCCACTGAACTGTACAGATATCATACCATAAACCATGAAAGTATTAATAATTGTACTTACTCCTTTGTTTTTTATTTGTGAATAATTGTGATTTCCAAAATTACCTTAACTCACTGTTGCCAGACATTAGGATAAATCACCGGTCTTAATCACAGTCTCGGTGGCTTCTTAATGATGAGCTTAATTACTAATTACTGCTATTACTGGTAGAGACTAATTAAAGTACTCCAACTGTGCATGATGAAAATATAGAAGATATACGCAATGAACTAGTATTCAAACAAGTTACACTAAATCAATTAAAACCAAGTCCCGATGGAATTACAATAAAGTTAATGAAATAATCTTTACCGGTCATTGCAGAATACTTCTTCAGCATCATAAACTAATTCATCACTTTAGGAGAGTTTCCCGAATCATGGAACATTCATCCATCCAGGATAATACCAATACCAACAATATACTACAATACACTACCTAAATATGAACTAATTCTTGAATATCATAAAATAACAATTTGTTGCCTTTTTAGAAAAATGGAAAATACTATGTGGTTCTAGAAATAATCACTCATGTGAAATGGCTCTCAATCTTATCCTGAAAGATTTGAAAGACGATTCTGATACGGGTAAAATACATCATTGCAGTTTTCCTGGATTTTAAAAGAGCTTTTGAAACCACCGACAGAGATATAATAATAACAAAACTTTTGAAACTCTGAATAAGGGGAACACCATTGAAATGGTTTAAAAAATGCCTTGATAACAACAAACCACTAAAGTAGGTGACTTAATATCTGACCTCATTCTTATTTCATTAGGAGTACGACAAGGGTCAGTTCCTGGACCTATCCATTCCAATATGTATATAAACGACGCCGTAAAAATGCTAAAATATTGCAAAATAAGATTATTTACAGACGATGCACTCATGTATATATATATAGCGGGAGACAATTATGCAACTGTAAGAAGAAAAATAAACTTTAACTAAATGTAAACAAAACTAAATTCATGAAATAAACATAAATAAAAAAAAAACAATTACACCAGTAATTATCATACATAGTGACTGAAATAAAAGATTTGGGAATTATAATAGATTCAAAATGGATTTTCTTGCAAAATACAAGACACGTGACTAAAAAAATCTCACTTCTGGAAAGGATCAGAAGATTCATTAGTACTGAGTCTTTTCAAATAGTTAAAATAAAGCTTTGAGAATAACATTCAGAAAAATATATATATTCGGATCAGTGCATTGTTGAAAGATTGTAATATGATGACTTTTAGGCAGAAAATGTATTATTGTAAAAAGGAACATTTTGATCTTATTTATATTAGAGCATATATAATATATAATTATGGTATACTCGTGCGGTGTCGGTAATTCCTTTAATTTCAAATTCAACGCTTTTCTTGAAATGGAACATTTCATTCAATGTTGACAAATATCACAGACCACCATTTTATTGTTGCCGTAAGCAAAGACATTTCAGCTTTAACTAATTGAGAAATTGGTTTTATTATAAAATAATATATTTTTTAACCACACAGTACCTTAATCCACACGCACGTGTCACACACAGTCCACCAAATTGGTGGTCCATATGACGGCGTATTTAACTCCGTATTTGGAGGTGTGTTGATGTGTTTGACAGAGTTATTGACGACGTGTTTTACGGCATGTTTGATATTGTATGTTAGACCGAGTCGAATTTTTTCTTTTTAATAGTACGATTCTAATAGCGACAGAATAGTGCCAAATGAAGTCAAAATTACGTGTGCAAAATATAATTCTAATATAAAATCAACTTTTGTCTCCGGATTGGCCTCAAAGTTGAGAAAAAAAAAATATTCTATTTTCCGTCTATAATTTATTTAATATAAATATTACAATATTTTCCTAATTTGGTTTTAAAAGTGTTTATCTTTCTGAATTACCTTGGCCGGGTGTCGTTATACCTGATTTATATTTTCTAGAAACGTCCAACTATAGTAACATTGGCGTTATATAATATTTGTATGATTTACACTTTAATCGGTCGGTTTAGATATAAAAATATATGATAACCTTGACAACTTATTCGTGTGAGTCTTGACGTTGGGATACGTGATTAGGAACTCGATTTGGATGAATTTGGTCCGGCAAGGTGCTCGTGTGGGAAATCGGCGTAATTCAAATTAGAATCTATTTTTTTATAATATGATAATATGACACCACAGTCTACTAGGGAAGTACCTAAAATGCAAGAATATTACCGAGATCGATAGTTGATGCCTTCGATATCTTTTTTACTTAAGACGATTTGAAGGCGCCTGGTATCGATCCCGATGGTAATTGTGAAAATAAAACACTTATTATACTGAATGTGAAAATATATAAAAATGTTAAATTTTCTAACGCAATTATTAAATTTTTGTGATAAATTTTACTGGTGAACCCACCAAATGAGTAATACTAGTATTTTGAACGAATCCGTGTAATATTTATGTCACAATATTTTATTTGCGACATTGAAGGTAATGGAGTGCGTAACTTCATCACCGCATTAACGTTGAGAGTTGACAAGTTGATCAGTTGACAAGTTGACAAGTCGATCAGTTGACAAGTTGATCTAAACATGGATTATATTTCATTAATTGACATTCTCCGCAAAATAGATTGAAAAATAACGATTTAAAAGTAACACCGGTTAATTAACGAGTTATTTATATTAAAGATATATACGGGAAAATTAAATTAATCAAAAAAATATTTTTGCTGCTGCGGGGATTTCGAACGTGGAACCTTTCCTATCCGTGGAAATACGGCGGAACTACGTTCTGACAAACTGCAACTTCATAATTATAATGTGTTCTCTTTAATTAATATTATCGTACATACTATTAATACTATCTTAAATTTGATCAACCGTATCCTACATGTACTTTAGTAGAGTTTTCCATAAAAGTCGAAGGTCGCGCTGTTCCGCCGCTGTTACAGTTCACGCGAGAATTTCGCACGAGCGTTTTCACAAAAGGAAACGAAAACAAGATGGCGCCGTGTCATCCCTTTTGTATTGAAATCGATTTAAAAACGGTGCTTAATTACATGAAGCTATGCGAAAATTGCTCACATTACGTGTCGAGGTCTGGTCTCGGCTCGCTGTGGGCAGGACCGGCGCGTCACGCATTGCGCCCAGCCCGGGAGTCCGGCGTACCGAGCCTTCGGCAATTATTCCCGTATTACGTCTCTTTGTTATTTTATGGAAGGCGATGATTCGACTCATGTTATAGGAACTCGTTTGTGACGGAAGGGCGATAGAATAGATGGACAGCTTTCCACCGAGGTTCGGCCGTCGGGGAGGCATACCGCACTTCTAGTCAAAGATGATGACTAATCAAAATACCAGAATTTTAGAAGTGTGGGAAATATGAAAAACTCGTCATGCTTCTAAGATTTTGATCAATCATTCTGAATTAGAGACGCATTAATATAGTCTGAAAATATTATAAATATAAAATTACGTAAAATACTAGTACAAGAGTAAAAAAAACAGATTTTTTATTGTCATTGCATTTTAAAATTACCATATTTTATATCTTTCATATTGACAAAAGAAAAGAAAATAAAACTAAATATAGCCCCGGCTTTCTTAATTCATAATATTATTACGTATATTAAGGAGGACACATTCTTATTGTGAAGTTGTAATTATTCAGAACAGACACTAATTAAATGTATTTATTAGAAAGACATATATATAAAATTGATTTTACATGTATATCTTTCTAATTAATACATTTAATTATTATTTAAAATACTACGTTACTCTATCTATTTTATATGACTTTCTGGACGTATAGGATATAGTGTTTATGGATATATAATGCTTGATTAAACAGTCAGGTCTGTGAGACGCTAGCAGGATAAAAAATAACGTGTTTTTTAAGTAAGGTTAAGATTAGTTAAATGTTTTCTCTTTTATATGTTCAATAACATCACGAAAATATATATTCAATTTGAAATGAAGTGTACATTGTAAATCAAAACATTGCGAAATTTTGAGCTGTCATCTCTCTATCTATGGTCATCTCGCGTCGTATCACAGAAGTCGTGAATGAAATCGTAAGAATTTTTTCTATGGTCGCAGTTAAAGAATAATGCGACGATGACATATTTACGTGTGTTTAATAATCATTTACATAAAACACGATCTCAGTTTTTTCAAGAATGTGGTCGCGCGGTTAAACCCGAAGCGAGATGTTAAATGTTTTCTCTTTTATTATTAGTCAAAAATTAAAACTGCCGTGATAATTGTCGGCTGTGGTTTGGCACACACAAGGCCTAGCAAGACCCTGACCGCGCAGCGATCTCAAATGGCCGCACAGCGGTCACTAGCCGCCCGCAGGGTCTAGCAGCGAGCAATCGACGATAGCTGATGAGACCTTGACCGCGCAGCAGCCACAAGAGCCGCCCGAGGGGCCTAGCATTGAGCAATCGCTGGTATCTTATAATTACATCAAAGCTTTAAAATCGTTTATCTTAAAACCATATTTTTTAGTTGTTATAATCTTTGACTAGGGATGCGATTTATCTTGTACTGAACCAGTGACGTCACTTTGCCAATACAGCCAATGCGGTGCATTGGGGCCCACATTGAATAGGAAAACTCCACACCCTACAATACATTTAATATCTATGTACTACAAGTGATGAAATTATAAATCAATAATTTACAAACTTACATCTTATCTCACGTATATTACGAAAGCGTGAAAACAACAAGTTTTTTCAGTTACGAGTGCATATGCACACGTGTTCTTTTACATGAATATTGATGTGAATGTGAATATTATAGAAGACAAAGTAAAGCACAAGAGACGAAGCTATTTATATTATATGGGAAGTATGGAAGTATGGGTATTACAGGGCTTCCAGAAATTCCAAAAATTGTATAGATATGGAGGTTAATTGTGGGTAGAATTGGTGAACGTTACTTAGTATAAAGTGATGATTTAAACGAGCCGAAGACAGATCGTAAGCCTTGTAATAGCCATTCTTCTATACTTCTCATTTAATATAATAGCTACGTTCCTATGACGTATCTATAATTTGTCTTAAAACATTGCCTTTGGAGCTAAAAATCCTGTAATTGTGTGTTCTTGCACATACTCAAATATTGTTAACACAAGAGACTAATTTTGTTCTAACTATTTAATCAATAAAACTTGGCACTTAATATTCTTATATCTAATATATAATACATAATAAAAGGGGAATATCCATTTTATATTTTATGTTTTACACGGGGTCCATTTTTTTTATTTACTCTGCTGTACTAGATGCAAAGATGCTCAGGATTATTGTGTAATCGCAATTTTCTAAGTATGAATAAAAATTCTCTAAATAACACTTTATTCTGATGAAGGCGATGAGAAGGCTTATGCGAAAGATATGTAATGTTATGGAATATAGATAATCCTGAAAATCGACACAATTGATATTACCGATAATGTCATTTCATTTTGAAAGTGTCATTTTTGACGTTTGACAGATAAAATATTTTATTCGCGTTTATTATAAGTTGATTTGACCCGATTTGTATGACAAAAGTGGACCCATGAATATCTGAAAATATTATTAATTTACAAGGATGTGCATGCTGCTATTCTAATAGAAAATATTACCTTTAGTTTTCATTCGCAGAAGAAATGTATTTTGTGAATATTGCGCCGCTTTTATTATGCATAACTATTTATATATATATTAAATATTTTTGAAAGCTTGCTTATCGCTCAAGTTCTCGGCGGTGCTATTATATATTAGTATTCGCATCGTGCGGATTCGTGGACTTTTCTTAGAATCTTAAATGTATAAGAAATCACGAAACAATCAGATAATCCATTATAAATTAATATTCAAGACAAGGCGATCACGGAGCTACAGAACGTTCCATGGTTTCGTGAACTCAAATACAACATAAGTCAGTATAAATGGTCTAAGCCTAATATTTTTCGTATTTGTAATTTGTGGAATACTAGGGTTAATGATTTGTTTGATAGGAAATTGTTAATATAACATAAATAATACAATACATCAAATTATATCGCATTATTAAATATATCACAACCGTCTCATTCGCGCACACACATGCCGCCTCGCCCTGGGCGGCTCCCTAGCTCGCCTCTGTATATTGCGCCAGCCCTGACAGCGAAAACCCAGACACGCGAATATCACACAATAAAAGCGGTCATAATGCCATCCCAAATTTTCAATCTTCAAAGCGAAACGTCTATTAATTTGATACATTTTGTTAAAAAGTAATTCCTAAGTAAATATCTTTCCTTACTAATAGCCGAGTTTCTGATTATTATTTATATTTATGAATATGACGTGGAAAGGTGACACGCAAACTTGGACTCTCGATCTTACCAGAGGCGCATTGGGAGATAAAAAATAGAATAATTTTATTTATTTATATTTTTTAATGAAAAAAATATTCTCATTACATACTATTGATTTGCACGAAGGGTTCAGAAACAAAACCATCACTATCCAATTGACAAAAATGAGATAAGCACATTTGAAACTGATTTTATAGCTAGAGTGGAGATTTTAAAGTTGATATGCTTTGATAAAATACGTCTAAAAGCTACAAAGAGCAGTTATCGATTGTAATACTACCCCTATTGCCAGATAATCCTTTTCAATGACGTCACAATTTACTTTTGGTCAAATTAATAGCGGTGGTTTGATTTCTGAACTCCTCACAAACTAATGTTTAGTCTAATGGTCAGACGCCCGGTGACCGGCTGATCAGGGGGTTTCAGCGTCGTCCCGGGAGACCGCGACGACAAAATGTTGTGAAATCGGCTAAATCTAAAATGTTTAAAAGTTTTGATTCGTACTAGTATTTTAACAATTTGTAAAAATAATAAATTTTATCTAATTCGTATATATTTAAATCTAATACATTTATTTCGAAATTCAACCCTTTAGTTTGCTCTTGGAGAAACTGTACATCCTAGTCAGAGTCGCTTCAGGCATTTGGCAAATACCCCGAATGGGGCTGTAAATAACAGAGTTTTCTTCACAATTATACTATTATCATCTATGGTATATAATTGCATCCATTAAAATAATGGATAGTCGCTAACTTTAGCAGTTAAAAGCTAAATACATATTATACTCCCGCGGACTGTGAATTCGCTGGCTAGGATTGTCGGTTTAATATTTAGTTTTTTGCTAAAATACTGTAGGATAAATTATAATGATTGTCAAATATGGAAGAAGGAAGGTCAGTATGAGTTGGAGTCCTAATTAAATGTATATTTTTGATTGTATGTAAATTGTGAACATGTGAAGAATTTTATATGTGAAATTTGATAATTTAAATCAGAACGAACGGTTCAAAGATTGTAAAATCTGTCTCATATTATATCGGCTAAAATACAGGCAGCAAAGGTCATGTCAGTAAAGTTATATATTGTTATTTACGTTTCAAAATCTATTAAGTATTCCCAGATCTCAGGTGTTGCTATCAATTAACTAATTACTAACCGTGAATATAATTGTATGCTGGTCTATTTACTGTATGTACTCGTACACTTCAAACTGACTGATAATCCTTTGTGTAATCCCACAATGTGCGTATCTTCAACTAATAAATGTACAAATAAAATTACATATTATATATATTTAATGCGCGTCGACAAAAATATTGTCAAAAGAAATTCTGTGTAAACTTTTCTACAAAATATTCCAGATGAAACGATACTTTGACATATGATCTTCATAGGTCAAAGAGACAGAATATCGGTGAGACGGGGAATATGCTTCCACGCGGTCACTCTCGGCTTTCTATTCTCCTATTCTCAGAGATTCGCCGTCTCGCGCCTCACTTCAGGATTGTTATCAAACTTCAAATACAGTTCTTAGACTATTACCGTTTCATTTGTCAGTTGGGTGATTTTAAATCTCCCCAGCTGCAGTTAAAACGGAATAAATATTTATAATTAAAAGCCTTGTGTTTTTCAGAATTATAGGTTCATATGGTTCTAAGACAATGTTTGTGTGCACATTTCCGTGTACATGATACTGAGTTTTATCTCAAGTAAATCTCTGAGAATTAAATCATCGTGTCACATACCGTAGATAGACACTGGCCGTTATACTTTCCAAGAACCTACGGAGCAGTTTAATCGTATCCGAAGCTGCCGCCGCACCCGTAGCACAATGGATGCGTAAATGTGACTTCAAGGAGAGTCACCCTCATGTGAGTGTCGAATTCCTCAAAGAACAGAACACATTGTGGATACTTGACTAATCCACACTTTAGCGTAGAGGGGCGAAGGTACTTTGCGTGTACGGTGTACGGGATATCTCAATTGCCACAGTTGGATCATAAACATGTATTGTACAATGTATGATGGAATATTATAGCTCTACGGTCATGACAAGTTTGTATAATAGAAATAAATATCAAAATCACGTATATAAGGTGCGCCCACCCGCTCACCCGCCCCACCCCACCCAACCATGCCGTAAGGTATAATATCACGAATTTAATAATCGTGATTTCCCTGTCCGCTGCCGACCACGCCATGCCTATATTCTTGCCAATGTGGCATTCAATAATATTTGCGTATTACGTAAACGGCTTTTGGAAGCGGACAGGTGTTCACAACTTTATTATATTAATTCTAAAAATATAGAGTTATTACGAAAAGCAAATTACACTGGTAATTAAAAACATAAAATGATTTTTGTGTATCTTTCTAAGTGATTTGTTTAAATTATTAAAGATCTGTGTTCTAAAATCACAATTTTACAATTTAAAATAAGTGATTTCACTAAAAATTAACATTAATACGTGGCAGGTAGGTACTTTGTGGTTCAACGCGAATAATCGTGTTGCTTTAAAATAATTAGGATTAAAATAATTTAATCCCATTAATAAACTAAACATTGTACTACACACACTTTGAGTTATACTTTTGTCACTACTATAGTTTCTAAAAGTGTAGTCCCTCTCATCATTGGGTATAAATGATAATTAAGCAATCATTTTGGTGCCGACCTATTCGGATAGAGGGGGAGTGTAGAAAAGGGAGCTTTTTTTATAAGGGAGTGGAAGCAGGAATATGGGTAGTAGGAAGTAGTAGGGAACGTGATATTATTTAGTGTTTTCTCTGATTATTTTTTGTATTTGACGGTTTCTAAGTTATTCCTTATTAATCCTTTATAAAGTTCCGAGTTTAGTTTATGGCTATGAAAATAATAATTAGTTTCAATTATGTGATTTACAAATTACAAGAGCAAACTATAATAAAAATATATTCAACAATAAAGTATAGTAATGAGTAACGTGTGTAGTACAAAGTGTACTTTATTAGATTTGTATAAAATGCAGGATCCCATCATCATCATCATCACCACGGTAGTGGTATCAAAGTATCAAAAACACAAATCTATGAACCTTTTGAACTTATTCATAATAATAAGTTACGTTAGTCGGCCACCACATTATCATCTAGCAAAAGAAATCGGCGTTTCCGATTGGTTTCTGCCAGTAAAGGTGAGAAACTATCATTGACTACAAAATACTCAAGATCTTCAAATATAATCGGCAGTCACCATCTGGGTGGTCATGCACCCGGGTGTCGCTTTGATTAACCCTGTCGCCCGGAGCCGCTATCGACCTAACAACTCTCCGTCCACCGCTATGCACGCGAGCCTCCCGAATAGTCGGATCGATACCCTGCTACCGCCGCAGTTCACAGCTGAAGATCAACCAGACTGCTTCTGGGCAATCTGTCCCTCATCGTTTCAATCCTCGCTTCCTCGACCGCGTCCTGGCACTGTCCCGGCCTCCCGAGCCTCGTCCTGGCCGTCCTGGCCGTCCTGCCCGTCCTCTCCGAGCGGTCCTGCGCGGCGCGGACCGCGCGTTCAGACGCCTTTATTCGGAGTGATTAATTGATATATTGACAACCAAACAAAGAAGTGAATTATGCAGAGTTTTCAAAAGCGACAAAAACGTTCATATTCAAACTGTTTTTTTCAAGAGTAAGAAAATGATTAATATCAGTGAATAATTAGACAGATGCTAGCGCCATGTTTGTTATCTGCTAATGCGTAAGAAGTCCATGATACTTGTTTTTAAGAAAATTGCATTAAATTGGCGTGGATTAATTTTTATCCCCGATTAAGGAATTATTATTTCATAAAAATAAAATGGCGACGGAAATTTGTCACGTGATTAGACTCTATCACCATCAGTGAGGCAGTAAGCGGCGCGAAGTTTCTGCAGTTGATAACAAAAAGTTTGAAAGACAGTTCTGCATCAGTTACAATGCTTTTATATCCCGCCGTTGTCCTGACGCCGTACTTCTGCACCTACAGCGCTGTAATACCTGTAGGTAGACGTCAATTTAGTTATTGAACTTCTTTCTTTACATAAATAATATCAGCATAATTTTTAGATTTATGCGTGTGGTAAAGGTGAACTGGAACCGAAAAAATGAGACATGAATGAGTGTCTGTCTAGAAGTTTCGATGTACGATAGAGTAGAATAAACATGGAGATGGTAAATGAAGCAATTATGGTTGTCAAGTTGGTTGATTGAGTCATTTTCTGTCGGTGCGTATTTATATTTCGGGTGAACAACCCTTAATGCGTCCAAGTCACTTTTGTTTTCTGAACAACTTTCAATATTTCGCCCAGATACAGACAATTTTTAATATAACACCGGTAAACATTGACACGTCTCAGTTAACGCTTTAAATATAAAAATGATGACATTTTAACATTCTATAGGTGATGAATCTCCGGCGGTAAATGCTATTGCGGAGTCGATGTTAATATGAATTGCTTTACAAGACAGAAAAACCACGTGAACCTTTTTCATATTGCGATGATTTTTAAACATCTTTAAATAACGTCATATTCTGTTGAACATGGATTGAATCTTGGGTACACACATCGCACGGACACCATCTAGTGAGAAAGCAAAGTTATAGATTATTCTTTTGTAAAATATTTTCTAATCAATTTATCAACCAAATAAATACCGAAGCATTTAAAATTATTATTTTGGTTGTTCACCGAAGGGAAAACTGAATGTTAGGTTTTGTTGAGAGTGGTTTGTTTTTGGAAGATAAATATTTTGTGCTTGTATAAAAATATTTTATTGATTTCAGGAGATTGGCGTGCACCGGATCCACGAAGCCCGGGTGCTGACTGCGCCCCCCTTGGCGCTGCGCCCGCTGGGCCAGCCCCCCGGGCCGCTGACTCCGGGGCTGCCCGCCTCCTGGGCCCCGCAGGCGGTGCTGTGGACCACGCAGCATCAGGGCCCGCCGCCAGAGGTCGCGTGGGTACAAAAGCAAGGTTAGTCTTCACTTTGAGCAATTAATTGACGTATTTTTCGTAATTCGTAAGCCAACTAGAAACTTCAATTTACTAGCATGCGCCCAAGTACTACTAAAATATAACTTTTTTCGTGATTCCCTAAACCAATGTTGATTTTTACTAAAATGTCAGATGACTTCAAGTTGGTCCATGGTCAAACCAACTAACCTTTTATTTGGCCCGCCAGGGAGAGTCTGTCGACTATTAAGTCAGGGGTTGCTTAACAATTCATTCCTACCTTGTTTACGGTACCTAGTCATCTCTTCTTTTTTTTGCCTTAAACTTAAGCGGGAACCTCCACTAAATCCAGATAAATAACTTTAATTGTTATTTGATTTCAATTTGCTCATTTGCTTTGATTTAGTGGTATCCGTGATACGCTGCAGAATCTACAAAATTCTAAGGCATGTGGAACGGTTAAATCCATTAAGTTTTACGACATTTTTGATATATGTATTAAAAGATTTATCTTTACCTACCCATCTTTAAAGTTAAGAAATATCTACGACTTGAGGTTATTCGTCAGTAAGCCATCAATTAGAAAAATATTTATACCATCAGTTATACTCATGGTGGTGCCTTTCGTCAACAGACTCGAGTTATTGCACAAAATAAAAACACAAAACTACATTACTCATTTTTAAATACGTTATCTATTTTAAATTTGAGTACTTTCCAGTTTGAATTGTATTTTATTACATTTAAATTCATTTAAAGAAAAATAAACCATAAATCAAAAAGAGTAAAAAAAATCATCTCACACAAACCTTAGGTATAGTATACGGTAAACATACTGTGATATATTTATATAGAATAATTAATTTTCTAAAACTCTCAATCAATTGTTTGCAGACTTTTAACGGTTTTAAGATTGAAAAAAATCAATAAATAAATAAATAAAGTTATAATAATAAAAATCTGTGGATCTGTTGTTTCAATTGTTGAGTATCTTGTTGGTGTACGATGATCTAGTGGTCGGAGGTTCGCGCCTAGTTCCAGGACACCAGCAAGTTAGTCCTATTTTCATAGTACAAGCGTTTAGCTTAGTTAGAAAATAGTAAGAATATTGATGTGACATGTATGCATCTCTATTTAATTTTTTTTTTATTAATATGTCAATTTTGGGATGATTCAAATGATGTGGAGGTACAGAAATTACGATTTTAGTGTACAAAGAACCTAAAAATGGGCGAATTTATTTTGCTAATTTGATATCGTTTTATAAACGTTTCCCCGTTTACACTTTAAACATCTACCCCTTTAAGTATTGCTATCCTCTTGATGATTTTTTGGGTTTCTTTTATAATACAATGAGGTATTTAAAAAGGAATTACAAAAAATCCAAACTAACAAACGGACGAATTGGTACAGGTCTGCTCTGAGAATATTACATTTTTCTTAACTTAACAAAGGGCTCGTTGATTCATGTAAAATTTAAAAAAAATATAATCTCCAGCCCGCCACTGGTTTTTTGGTTCCATACACAAAAACATAATACGATATTTTTACTATTGTACATATTAGAGAATTAGCTGCCACTTTATTATTATTATTATTACAGAATGCATCACCTCTTACTTAGTAATGATAAATGTATATTTTATCGTCGATTCTAAAAAACCATTCCCCAAAATCTGAAATCACGACGTCATAACTGACATGATTAGTCATCAAATAAATCAGTAACGTTACACCCATCTGTAGTTCATATTCTTAGCGCAGAGTGACATCTACCGGTGGAAAATGTAAACCCATGGTGAGAAATCAGTTTTGAATTTCGACTAACTTTAAAATCGCTAGAATAATTTCTAATTGGTTTGAAACTATACTAAATTGAATTTACGGAAATCTACTTTTTATTTTTCCATTGGTTTCCATTTGGTTTAAAACTCGGATAAATCGAATTTAAAATAAATACTGCGGAGTTTGTCTGCATTCAACCTAGTTTTAATGCGGTTTAAAACTCAGCTTATATCTATCTTACATATAAATAGCCGTGTTCAAAACCTATTCGAGGGCGTCATTTAAGCATCGCTTACTCTAAACTGGATCGTCTTCTTTGACATAGCTACTAATTAAACACCACAAACACTTTTTAATAACCAACTTCTGGGAATTCAAAGAAAAAGAGGTAAAAAAATGAAACAATTCTGCATATCATTTACATTCAATTACTTCCATTTCGTGTACAAACATAAAACATAGATCACTTTATCTATATCAGGTTCTTGGCCACCGCTGGGCGGATCCTGGCCTCAGGCAGCAGCCCAGGGCGGCTCCTGGCCCGTGCGCCGCCCACCCTCGCTACTCAGGGCGCTGTCACCCCCTGCGCACCCGTCCCCTCCGCGATGGGCAGCAGCGCAAGGTATCACACTGTTAACACTATTAAGGAGCTAATTAAATGTACCTAAAATGGAAAACATGCAGATACAGCAGACTTGGCAGACACAGCAGTGACCGCTCTAACTAGTACATTTTACAAAGCATTCTATTAGTGTTTAATTATTGAGGTTTTCTTGCTTTATAAGTAGTGAACTGAGCTACTCAAACTCCCATATATGTATTGTGAATGTGAGTTCGTCATTAAAATGTATATAGCTACAGTGAAAATATACGTTGAAATTCTGTTCACTTAATATTTGGCTCTTCTCACTAAAAAGTCTGCCGACCCCTGACCTAGGGCGCCTTTAATCGTAAGCATCGTAATATGGCCCCGATTCTACTGTCGATAGAACGCAGGCCCTATAATATCAGATGCGATCTGTATTCCACTGTGATACTGAGAGTTTTTACTTTTTCAGAAACATGAAAAAGGGATCTGTTTTTGTAAATACATTTGTCCATATTGCATATATAATTATTAGCAAATTCCACTTACTTAACTTTGATATTTTCACCTGTTTAAAGCTTTGTAATTATATGTGGAATCTACTCCATACGCAGCGTTCGTACAACTATCCATATTAATATATCTTCTGATGCTATCTCGTTAATTGTTGAGGCTTCTAATAGGACCATCTATATCAAGTTTATCTGGTCTGACGCCCTCTATTTCTGATGCCATCATCACTCTACCATTTTCTTCTCGTTGAACACAACCAAACCGACCCTTTTTTAATTCTTATCATTATGCTATCACCAATCTTCTACACTATTTATTCTGAAAACTTTGATAAGCAGAAGGCTTAAATTACGAAAATGTATTATGTTTCACCGACATTATTTACAATTACGGTTTGATTCAAATCAACCCAACTGATGAACGCAATATCAAAAGTCGGACGGAACAAAACAAACATGAAGTGAGGCACAAACTAAGATAGATATCCTAACCTATCTTGGCGGTCAGTAGCGGTACTCGAATTTCTGAGACTCGGTCTCGAAGGTTGTCTCTAAAGAATTTCAGTCTCGGAGATTATCTCGAGACTAAAATCTCGTAGAAACCTCAATCGTACGCATGAGCCTTTAAGAAAGTTTACCGGAGAACAATATAGACTAGGTAATATAAAGCTTCGTTGGAGCCGTTTTGAAGCTAGTTGTAGTTAAAACTAAATAAAACGGTATTGTATGCAGGTCAGCGCTGTCGGCGAGCCCGTCGACCTTGAGAACGGTTCACACACGGTATTATCTGTCTTCGGCTCAATTATTCATCGAGTGTGTCGGTCGATATTTCTTCAGTGGCAATAGAAATATTCCACAGTAATTATAGCCTGTCCGCATTACCACTTCACGAGGCAGGATATTTTATTTCCCCATTTTATTTTTAAAATAGTCCAAATTGCCTGGGACCAATACAACATGACAACAAAGTATCCATTAATAAACATACTCCTTCCTTCTGAAGTAAAAGTTGGTCAACCTGAAAATATAAATCTAAATAAATATTGGTGATCTCGATGGATGTCGCATTTGAGAACTGGACCATAAAAAATGCTATTATCTTGATTTTAAAGTCATTAAAATAAACAATTCATTAATAGTCGGTTAGTATACAATCAAATTATTCTTGAACACATGAGAAGTGAGTAGGTACCTACTTACTCAGCTTCTCTACAAATGTTTATATTGAAATCCAACTTCCGACCGCAAATGTTGAATGGTGCCTTTTCTAAAAGCAATATCAGTTTAGTATCTAATATAATGTGCTACGAGCTAGATACAATTTTAAAAAAGGAAATGTTTAGGAGCGTATTTTTTTCCTTTCAGTCAAGTACAGTGTGTAATTTTTGCCAGACGAATATAGTTTTATTTTATTATAAATAAAATATTGATAGTTCATAGAAAATATTCAAGCAGTTTTATCGTGGGATAGATTTCTTCTGAGTTTATTATTACGGAAAAAATCTAGTTCAATAAACCACTTAACATTTATATATACAATAATTTATTGAATAACAATTTCATGACATCTGAAGTAAAGTGAGACCCGCTTGTGTTGATTCAGGTTCGCGGGAAGACGGCTTCAGCCCCCACGAGTCGGGGGGCCCGCTGGGGGCCACTCGCCCTGGCGAGGGCTCGCTCAGTAGGCCTCCCCATCTCCCTTCCTCGCCTTCGCTCTATTACAAGATACAGTAAGTACTCATTAATTGTTATTTTCTTATATCGTATTGTCTTTCTGTCACGACCTTTTTCACAACACAAAATTATTTTTAATTAAAAAATATTTGACTGCCGCGTTTAAAATACTTTCAAACCATCGTAAGGGCACTAAAAGTGAAGCAATAGAAACTTCTCGAACCCCTCTTTGAAAATATTCTCGAAACGATGAATTTAAAAATGCATAAAGTATATTTTAAATTTGATACAGATATTTTTAAATAACTTTTAAACCGTTGAATTTTGAATAACCCTATTTAATGCTCAGTGCTGTCTCTTAATCGTAGGTTCCGTTTGAACTACTATCTCTGGAACATTCTGTATAACATTTCGATCGTTCAGATTCAAAACCCACCCTGCTTGATTTTACGTCAAAGTGGGAAAATACACACTTACTGGTATGGTAACTATTTTGTAAATTATTTTGACAGATTCGAAGTTTGTTTTTGTTTAAAATTGAATTTACTGAAATACTGTGTCGCGGAATCTGCGGTTTATGGGATTAAATAATAAAACATATTTATGAAATGCGCTGCATCGTTTGCCTATAATTAGGTGCACTTTCAAGCTTGTAATATAAAGATACAGGTTGAATATTATGTTCCAGGCCGATGTTGTTTTTAAATAACTAGAAAATAGATCAAAAAATATTATTTAAATTTTTATTTATCAATTACATAATGTATTACAATTATGTATTAAATATTAGATTGGCCAAGTAACCGCTTTTGGTAGCGGAACAAAT
Source organism: Eubasilissa splendida (assembly GCA_031772225.1). Classification (NCBI taxonomy): domain Eukaryota; kingdom Metazoa; phylum Arthropoda; class Insecta; order Trichoptera; family Phryganeidae; genus Eubasilissa; species Eubasilissa splendida. The sequence continues at coordinate 36,482,516 of CM062849.1, forward strand.
GCGTGCTCTTTAAACTATATCTTTCATGACATTCTCGCACACTTCGTGTGTTACTTCAGACATTTTATTTAGAATATTGTGACACCTAAATTGTTGTTTGCTTATTGGCGTAGACCTTTCTTTTCCAGTACCTCCGCACTAAATAATCGAGAGCTGTTAAATCAGGCGATCGAAAAGGCCGGTCACCACTTTTTTACATTATGCGGCCGGGAAAAATTTCAAGCGTAGCTCGGGCTGCGTATGAGAAACGCGTATTGCAGGTCTAATTGATTCAATTCGGCTACCGAGAAGTTTCCCAATGTGTGACGATAGCGATCACCGTTAATACTTACAGCACCGCCATTATCATTTACGTTAGATACGAGACGTTAGATACTTCATAATAAATTGTAATCAACTATTATCTATAAATAAGAAATGCAAACTGACAAATATTTCTCAAACCAAAATGGCGGCCAAACAAAATCTGCCTGGAACATAATATTCACCCTGTACACACTGTACTGTTCATGATGAATTACAAACGACGTACTCGGGTGGGAAAGGAAATTGAAAGACTTAAATATGGGGAGGATAAGATAAATTAAAATACATAACAGAAAATGTCCAAACATTCAATCCAATGTTACATCCAATCTATCGCGATCCAGGTACAGATGACTGATTACGTTTTTTTGGTCGATTTTTATCATTTTTAATCATAATCTATATCCATAAAACTTAACGTCTATCTGTCCGTTCTCGATAAATTCCTACACACTTTGACCGATTTAAATCTAATTTTTCATAGTTACTCTTTAGGATCCTATGCAAAACAAAGGCATCATCTCCCTTCTTCTGATCCCCCATCCGCTCCCGTTTTATAAATGTAAATGCTAACCGTTTATGATAAAAATGTTTTAACACCACCACCCTCCGACCCCCGGACATCTCAACCACATCCTGCCTGGACTAAATTGTATATATATATTTATTAACCTGTTATAATACAATAATTTAATTATTTTATTCTGCACTTCTCTAAAAGCATATACTTGTACAGAGAAGAGGATCACATATTAATAATTATTGTTTACTATAACTAGCTTATAATAAATTAATAGCTAAAACTATATAAAAATATTATATTATATAAGTGTTTTTTGATAGCATTCATTAATTCATTCTTATCATTAATCTTCCTGATGTTCTCGGGCAGGCTGGTCAACATGCTTGTTCAATACAATAGTGGTGTTGATTTTTGAGCGTGAAAATACTCATTTAAACTTAGTACTATTTTCAGTAATAAAATGATATCATACATTGTTACTATTTACGCAAAACAATGGCCATTCCTCCTTTTTAATTTTGAATCCCGGGCAATGCCGGGCACGGACAGCAGTTTGTTATACAAAAGAGATATATATATATATATGAACGTATGTAACTACAAGACGTTATAAACTTTAGATTTGCTATGTAATATAATATCTTGCCAATCTCTCGAGACGAGGATTACACCCCCGACTTCTCAGCAACTAGGCGAGTGTCCTATTGCGAGACAAACAAACGAGTGTACATTATATTATTAACCAAATATAATGTAGCCAATTACATTATAATATCATTTGTCGAGGATGAAAATAATGGTCTTTCTAGTTTCTAATATTCATCATATTTTTCCATACAATCAGTTAGGAATCAAATAGCTAAAGGTTGTTAAGGCTCGGTTAATGACCACAGAATAAATGACCTGCAGCGAACTACGGTATAGCCACCCTGATGCGGCGTCCGATAAGCCACCGAAACGGCGATCCATCAAGTCCTCCCTCCCGACTCCCCGGCTCCCCCCCGCCCACTGCCCAGTAGCAATGGCCGCAGTCCAGAACTATTCAGTTCTATAAATTAATAACGATTAAGTACACAATAAAATGATAATATTTTAATACAGATTAAATGTATCAACTAGAAAGATATATAGAAAATATTAATTTATCGAAAAAAATATTTTATTTAGGAGAACACATTCTTATTGTGAAGTTGTAATTATTCAGAACAGACGGTCTGTGATATTTTAAATATGAATTAAATATATTAATTATAAAGATATACATATAAAATCAATTTTATCGAAAAATATTGTTGTTGCGCCACCGGGATTCGAACCTGTCTGTTGATGGCTCTGTCAAATGATGGAACGATTAAATGTATTAATATCAAAAAGGTAACATATAGGGTCGAAAATTGTCGCTAAAAATATTGTCGCTGTAGCTTAGTTGGATAAAGCACCTTCCCCGGTTAGGAAAGAGATCCAGGTTCGAATCCCGGTGGCGCAACAACAATATTTTTCGATAAAATTGATTTTATATGTATATCTTTATAATTAATATATTTAATTCATATTTAAAAATATTTTAGTTGCTACAGGGATTCGAACCTGGATTTATTCCTATCCGGGGAAATGCGTTACCAGTTACACTACGCACACCGAGTGAGTTGACGACAAACTTTTATGCTGCAGCTCTTTCAAATTGATACATCTGTTATTCCATTTTTAAAAAGCTATTATTACCTTTATATTGCGATAAATCTCAAATAGCTTTGAGTATTATGATGCGCATGTATTTTAAATAATTACTAGAAAAGAGCCTGTAAAAGCTGACATAATTTTGTATTAGTAATTATTAAAAATATGTACGGATATACTCCTCTCGAGTAATTATTTAAAATATATACGTACAAGGTAAAATTTATATTTTATTTGAAATACTATAAAATTCTCTTTTCGTACTTTTTTGGATATTACAATACTAGAGACCGACCGTAAGTTGAGAAATCGATCTATTTAATAACCAATACAAAAATATTCATTGCGGAAAATACTATTTTCTGTTTGTAAATAATAAATGTATAAACAAAATGTATGGTATGGTCTTTATATGGAAATATTTCTAGATTCTGTGTACCAAAGATAATTGTATTGCGCAAAAGATTAAATAGGGTTCCGTTCCGACATTATATAATATTTTGATGGTGATAATTACATTATATTTAGGCATTATTTTTTAAGAAATTCTTTAAGATTGAATGCATCTTTTATAATTAAATTGATTTAAAGCACATATTGCTGTAGTTTTTACAAAAAAAATCGAAAACTTTACATTAAATTGACTCTCCAAAAAAAACCCACGAGGATCATGTCCTGCCGCTCCTTAAGGAGTCGGTTCTCCTGTATCAGTTTACCAGTATATCCCGAATGTGCTACATTACATTACATGTCGTTCACAATTTGTTCGGTTGGAGACGTTCATTTAATATATATTTTCTTAAATATATACATAAAGTGGCACACAAATAACGATACCTGTGCAATTGACCTTCAAAATAAATCTTCAACAAGCTGCTCAAGGGCTCGTTATAAATGAGAAGGTTTTGAATAACCCGCGTTATGCAGATGATACGGTACTTGCAACGAGTAACATTGAGGATCTACATATCTAAACAGAAATAACAGTCATAAGTAATAAGTCACAAGTAAACAGAACTCAGTGGACAGGAACGAAATGAAAGAAGAGAGAAAGTGCTGCGTGCTCGGTCTGCAATATCAAATATAGACGGGATTCTTCTGTTGAAATCAAATGCCGTGTTGAGGAAGCTCGTATGAAAAACGCATTCTGTAGTTATGACCTCAAGCGTAATAATGAATGAGAATGATCAGACGCCGTGTCCTCGGCATCATTTTATATAATGGAAGCACAGATACTACCGAACTAATATTCGTGTCTGCCATTCAGCATCGGCCAATATTTTATTTGAGTCGTTTTAATAGTAAGGCGATGTGGAGCCTTTGAGATGTGCATTTACCAAATAATTCTAAACATGAGCTGGGCGGGTAGAGCTTACGAATAAAGATGCCACGGGGTGAATGAATAAAGATAAATAAATATTCAAAACAAAAAATACGAAAACTTGAATATCTCGTATATATTATATGAAATGAGACATTCAGAGAAGTAGCCAGATTGAAGAAGAAGAAGAACATGTCTGTACTTGAAATGATCTGGGAAATAAAGCTCCGCAAATATTGTGTCGTGTGACCAAGTTATACATTGTCATCAAAAGTTGCCGAATAAAGACATCACGAAATGCAGCGAACTTCACCTCGCGTGTGTCCGCTCGTTGAGCGCAGCACCGCTCAGCACCGCTCAGCACCGCTCAGCACCGCTCAGCACCGCTAAGCACCGCTCAGCACCGCTCAGCACCGCTCAGCGCCGCTCAGCGTCGCGCACGAAGCGACAGCCTCTTGCACCTGACCACCGTTGATGTTGTCAAAACTTTGTCATTACGGCACGACGCCATTATAAAACAAAAGTAGGTTGTAGCTAATTTAAGAATAATTGCGTTTTTCTCTGTTCACCTTTGTAACACTCGATACATTTTTGTGTACTGGTACAAATACGAGCCATATTGTGAAAAAAGACGGCGAGACGCACGACAGACAGACTCTCAACCGTTTGCCTGAGGCGAATCCTTCAATTTTTTGGGCATCTTGCGAGAAGGGAAGATAGCTTGCTGTGGTGGGCCACGTTGAAGGACGAAGAGGATGAAGAAGATCCCCCATCCGTTGGACCGACCGAGTAGAAAAGACAACATGCACTTCTCTAGTAACATCCCTAAGATCTGCAGGATGCCGATAAAAGTGGAGGAGTATAGTCAAGAGAGCGGGAGTTTATGGAGATCGCGACCCCCAGTTATGAGAGACCGACTTGGATGATAAGTTTTCCAGTCCTGCATTTCTAGATGTTCTACTTCTGAACTGGCCCAAAAAACAATCTTTAATGTTTTAACCACAGCTGGTGAATAGGCACGGAAAGGGTTAGATCAAGAAAATAAACAGAAAAGAAGAGAAATCATTAAGTTAGTTAATCAAATCATAAAAGTCTACTTTAAGATTAGTTTTAGGTTGATGGTAGGTAGCGCGCCAGACATTTCTCAGATTTTTATGTTCTTCTATAAATGGCGCCACACTCCTAATCTAAATTATTCAAATCGTAAATCAAAGTATTAGAACAATACTTCATTCCCCCGCCCTCAGCTAGGGCTGTGAATAATGGCCGTCACCCTCGCGCCCCGCGTGACCTATAATGCCTCCAAATACCACCGGTGACCGGTGACCGGTGACGCGCCAGATTCCGAGGAATCAAACACGAAAGTGAAGAATACCGCCAACACCAGCGAGCGCCGTGTTCCACATCCCTCGAGCCCGTGTGACTAAAACAAAACAATCATTTATTTTCATTTTAAAAGTATGTTTCATGGAATTAAGGTATATAATTTAAAGTTATTGATTTTTTACCATGTATACATATTTGGGGATACATTTTACGCCATATACAATCGTGTAGACACATTCAAGACTTTACTGAATTTATATGTACTGTCTGAAGTTCTACTCAATGTACACACTATACACATCTAGAAATATATTATATATAATGTACTCGCATACATTTAACAAGAAATTCATTTGACACCATGTACGTACGTGTAGATATAACAAGGACTACACATTACACCTTGTACATACACTAGGCACATTTAAGTAAACATTTTACGTCTGTACATGCAATATAATATGTGGACACATTTAGGAATATATGATATTTTACAAAAGAACACAAACTTGTTGTAAGTGTCGGTAAGTCGACAATTGGATATACATACTTCAGTTGATTCAATATTATTTCCATACATAATGCAAATAGACAATGATTGTATTAATGGCTGTTTCTTGCTCCGTAGACCTATATACGTTTAAAAAAAAAAATCAAATACACGAAATTCGTGTTACAACAATATTCTTATTATTTTTTTTAACTAATTTGTGTTATATTTATGATGTACATATTTCAACTCGTCGGTGGTGTTCCAGGACAAGGATTGAACCCCAGGCCGTGCGGTTATTAAACGATGTGTTTTACCGCTAAACTTATTTGCACATAAAGTGTAAATTTAACTATGCATGTTTGTAAGGTTGACCGTGAAATTAGCCTCAAATCGTCACAGCAAGATGATATTGTGGTCAATTCTGAAGAAATGAGCCCCCCTAGAACTAACTAGAACATATTTGTAAAAAGTGTGAAATATGACGTCACATCGGCGTTCTTTGAAATACACGTCAAAGAATAATTTACACCAATTTCTGATAGGTAATTATAACACAAAATTTAGAACATTGCTATGACGTAAATAGAAAATAGGTACGTAGGTACCTATATGGGAAAATGTCAATATCCATCGCGATGGAAAAATTGATTTTCAATTCAATTTTCATTAATAATAACAATAAAAGGTATTCAGGAACAGACAAAGAAGAATCGCAAGTCCTCTCTCCTTCCCGCGCCGCCGTAATGCACGAAGCACAAGCGTGCTTTTGTATAATTTGCTAGCGTTATCGCTCGATCGCAGGTTTTAATTATCTCTCTATTGTTAATATTAAATGGATCAGAGAATAAACTGAATCAATTAGAACGTTGCAAAGGTGCAGATCAACCTTTTTGGTCCACGATCTGTTCATTACCCAACAGTGATATGTTGTGGTAATGCCGTGCACAGACATTATCATTATTTAGCGATACAGACTATCTACGTTCTCCATACATCGAGGGATCTTGAGACAAACCTGCAATTTGTCTGCGTCTTTATTAACAGCATCCGCCCGTCTTAATCTTAGGTGGGCCTAGTGGTCAAGTTTCGGTCGGGTTTCCCTCGAAGTCCCAGAGTTCTCGCTTCTCATAACATGGCCAGCCTGTTTCAATTTCATCGATCTCATATAACTGTCTTTACTACTATTTGAAGATATCGGTTGTTGACCACAACAGTCCCGATGTCTGGATAGTTTTTTCTTGTTCCTCCGCAAGCCTCCCGGTTTCACGTGAATATTCCACTATCTGCTTCACGGTCACGGTGTTGACCCGGGATTCGGTTTGTCTGGATAGCTGTTTGGACCTGAAAAGGTATTGTAGCCCGAAGTAGGTTACGTTTTTACACTTAATCCTCTCGGTGAGTTCCACTGAAAGATCATTACTTTCGGACATGTTGATTCCCAAATGTTTGAAAGAAGGAATATATTATATCAGTGAGGAGTGTTCACTCATGAACACATTAATATTCCACCATCCTTCCTCGTGTAACGCGTTGGGAAATTTGAATAGCAAACTAATACCTGCATTAGATAAGAGTCAGTTTCCTTTGAAATATACGAATTGGGTGGATATGTATCATTTTATTGTAAAAGTATATTTTTTAAACAGAAACCAAACTAAAAAGACCATTTCTGTTCGTGATGTTGCTATACTGCAGGAAGGTAATTGTTATAAATAAATTAAGTCCGATGTCGGTAGCTAATTATCTCAAGTATGTCTTTCGCACCCGTCCTAGGATGGGTTTTTAACACTAGTTAATGTATAATTTTGAATTTATGTATAAAATCTTTACATCTGATAGTAAAGAAACATGTGCTATGCTATTAGAAACGGCCGTCAATTATTCCCTTTAATTAACAATATAAGACTAAAGGTATTTTGTGAAACTAGCAAGGTTCAAAGGGTCAAGAACGAGCACGGAACATCTGGCTTGACATTATCTGTAACATAAATTTTCTGGAAACTCTCTCCCATCGCTCTGGAAACAATACGTGACGGTATCGGAAAACAAAAAATAGTTCCAAATTTCCACGTTCCCAGTTTTGTTAAAGTGTGCGTCCCTCGGCTCGCTACTGGCTCCAGCTATCGATTATTACCTCGGCTCTTGTTCCACGTACCCAGGAGCTGTAGCGACAGTGGCCAGCAGTTCAGCTGCGCCCTGCGCCCGTTTCCTCGGAGCGCTCACGTTCTCATGACGACACGCTGTTGTTATTCCCGACTTTGATTAGCCCGTCTACTCTGTCGGCCAGAGTGCGAGTGGCGCCAGCGTAGTTCCATTCAGCTCGAAGCTTCATTGTGAATGATTTGTTAAATCGATTTGTTATCTGTCTGTTATTCATCCTAGTCGTAGCGTCAGAGGAGACATATTCTAGTCGAGCGAAGCGAAACAGTGCGAATTACGTAGACAGTACATTGGATCGCTTACAAACATGATTCAAATCAAATTCACTCGTGAGTTTTCGCGGCAGTCTGAATATGAATGAATTTATTCTATGTTTCTAGTTCAATATGTATTTCTCGGTGTTAAGTTTACCTATTTCCCGTGCTAATTTCGCTTAAATCCGAGGTTATTGATGCACTTTGAGTCAATGCGTGTTGAACACCAACATTTTTAAGCTAAAGGATAAGCCAACATACTCGATGAGTCACTATCCGCATTAATTAATCAGCTCTATAGGAAATTGTATTATAAAGGTGCAGTTTTTTAATCAATTTCGAAAACGCTATAAACAATAATTCTACAACCATTTTACTCGATTAATAACACATTCAGTCGGATGTCGCACGAGTGACCTGGGATTAATTCAGCGTCGGGAGGTTTGGCAACTAAACAGATCACTCCAGACGCGGCAGCCGTCTTGTGTTGTGTCGACTGCATGTTTGAAGTAGACACGACTTCCGTCAGAGCATCGACCCTTTCGGACCGTCGCCCAAAGTGGCAGGCAGAGCGATGCGGGCCTTATCGCGTTCCTTCGGAAAGGCCGGCGCGCCGGTCGAGACAGCACTCGCGGCTGGCTGGTCGCGCGATGAGTATAGTAACACTCGCTTTCTCGAATGTTCGCGCGCGGGAAACGTCACTCATTATAGCATTCAAACGTCAAATTATGGTTTTTTTACGTTAGCAACCATTCAAATTAGTTCGCGTGAATCGTGGAATTGAGAAATCCCATGTTGGGTATTTAGTATTTTAATTTTCGCAACTAAACTTTGTAGCGACTATACTCAGGTTGGGTTATTGTCACTGCTGGTGTCGAGAGTGGTTTGATGATGAGAGGGACAATATTAGTTGAGGAAATTGAAATAATCAGATAATAGTTACCGCTATGTCAATTGATGATATTGGATATTGTGATCTGTGCTACGGTGTTTTGTAAACAAACTACATATAATCTAATAATGAATAAAATAATAAGTGAACGTGCTTCCGATCGTAATATGGTTCACACTTCGATGGAAGGGATGTGGAAGCATTAGAAGTTAAACATTTAAAAAAGATTTACGAAAGTATTGCCAACTATAATAAATATCTTAAATTAAATCTTACGGTGTTATAGTGGTTTTCTTCCTCACTTAGTGCCGTTAAATACAAAATGTAATTTTAACTTGAAAGCGTACATATTTGAATTGTAATATTTCATGGCAGAAAACCGTCAATGAAAATGAATAATGAAATCCATAAGAATCGGGAATGCGGGCGGCGGGCGTGCGGGCGTGCGAGCGGGCTCGCGGGCCCCGCCAGATGTTATCGGGAAGAAAATATAACGCGAGGATTTACACCGCAGCACGGGTGACCAGCGGGCGGCGGCCATCGATCGCGGGGGTGTCGGCGGCACCCTCCATCGCGCCCTACGTGCTAACATACACCGCGACCAGTCGGCCTGCGACCGGAGCTGGACCTGTCGCGCCGCACGATTCGCCCGGTTTACGTTCAGTTTATGTTCAGTTCCTCTCATAATATCAGTGCTGATCGACAAGCGTGACAGACGCTGCGGTGATAAAGAAATTGATTTTGTAAATATCAACGATATTTTATTGACGCGGATGATAAGAGTTGTTGACGATGCGGGGTACGTCGATAATTTCATTGAAGAATTCACTACATACGTTGTGCAGACCTTCGAATGTTTTCACGGTTATCTAAAATGAATTTGGAAGTTTGACAGCTGTTATGTATAAAATATAACGTTATCTGCTATCGTGTTCGGTTGTTTTAATCAAAATAAAGAATCCGATATTGATACGAGAAACTTGGCTGTGGTTGTGTAGGTTTATTTAATCTTAAAAACGTTTTCTGAGCCTGCCGAGGTACCTAGTAGCTGACAGAAACCTCGGTGCCTTCACCGGGCGATAAGATGTGTGAAGATAGCATTTAAATTAATAACTCACTGCTGTACTGGCCGATGTTATGTGGTGAGCTCCACACCCCCACCCCACACCCGGAATGTGCGTAACTATCATCAGATGTAGGATAATATATAGAAGATTGAAGAAGTAGGATTTTTCGTCACGTATGTATTTTCTATTTTTCCACCGAGAGAAGAAATTCTTGCGTGTTGATTGAATTTCCTGGAAATGCTGGTCCAAGTGTTGCCATCTGATTTAAGCCGTCGGCAAACGGAGCCAGATACCGAACACGCGAAAGCCAATCTACCTGTAACATAATATTGTGGTTCGTTTTTACGTCTGTATGAGCGATATCGCTTCCTTCAGAGGTTAGATTGAAACATTTTGACAGAAAAGTGTGTTATCTTCTGAAAATTAGTAAAAGTATTATTAATTTGATCGAAAATTCGTGATATTAAAAATACTGATCGTAAGGATAATATATTGTTTTATATATCCATATATACATATAGATACGCTAATACAGTCGTCAGATTTGAAATTTAATAAATCTAATCTCATTTTCAATAATATTTTTTGCATTTTCTAATCTTTATTTGAAATATTTCTCGGTTCAGGACAGCACAGATCGCTCCAAAGACACGGTATCTCACGCGAGGGTTGCTCTCAATAACTATAATAATAACTCCACTTATAATGTATCACATAGTTTGAAAGTGATTCCTAATATTCCGAGTCCTTAATCAGCCGTCGACTTACGTAGTGTGTTTGGCAAAATTGAATTGTTGGCCGTATCTAATTTAATCTCAATGTGTTTTATGGTTGCGCTTTGGAAGCGGTTAAATTCCAGGAAAGCTGTAATCACGAACAATTCCAAATTCAAATTACTTTTATAATCGTGTGATTAAAACAAGAAACTTCCACACACGCGGTATATACATCGTGTGACTACTTCCACACACGGAATGTCGGGTGCGCGACACGTATGCCCGCAATGGCTGAACTGAAATTATTCATAACCATAAAGCCGAGGATACTATTATTAATTTGCCATTGAATAACTGCGAAACCCACTTGTAAATGTAAGTTTTGCGAATAAAAATACCTCCTCACTCTTCGCTCGAATATTTGAACAGGTTTTGCGTGACGCATCCGTATTATGTCGCTCAACTATTCCGGCAGTTCTTCGACACTGTCCTATTTTGTGTTGTAATTGTATTTTGTTTGGAGACTTCACCAAGTTTTTCGCTTCCATATCGCGCTTAACAATCATTAGCGCTTTTTCAAGCTTTCGGTTTCGGTTTCGACTGACACGATTGCTGTCGCACGACGGTCACAGGGGAGGGGAGCCTGCCAACTGCTCCAGTGATTCAATTAGAATTGGAACAATCGTTGCGAGATATCATATATATTAAAAAAAAACAATGAAATTGATGACATTAGTCTGACCGAATGTTGGAACAAATTTTCAAACAAACGAGCGTGAAAATAATCAAATAAGTCAAAAAATGTGAAAGTTGTGACGTCTGTTCTCTAAAGTCCCGGACCAGACTATAAGCTCGGCGGTCAGTGCGAGATGTCCGAAGAAGAGAGGGAGCGGTAGCGATGCCGGTCCAGCCCCTGCGGTGTCTGCGGCCGCGGGACGGGAACAACAACGGAAGCCCCCGGGCGGAGGGCGGCTCGCCGCGCCGCCGGCCCTCCCTGGGCTGCTGCTGCCCCCCGCTACTCTTCGGCAAGAGGAAGCAGGCGCCCCCGCCGTCGCCGCCGCCGCCGCCGCCGCCCGCGGCCCGCCAGCCCACCCCTATTCTGCAGCTGGACCCGCGCACGCCGCACCGCGACACGTACGACTTCTTGTGTTTTGTTTTGTTTTGTTTGGTCACGTTCTCGTGTCATTTTGTATATCGCGACCCTTGTCGCGCGTCAAGCGCCAACAGCCGCCCTCGGACGGGGGTTAAGCATTGTAGTATATAGTTGATGTAAGTTGTTAAGTACACGGCACTACATCCCAGGATAGCATTTGGCCTCCTCCACGAATTCTATCCCTGGCCATTCTCCTCCAGTTCTCTGACTCTTCCATCCTGCTCCAGTATTCTGTCACACAGTCAGCCCACCTCTTCCTCGGTCTGCCACTGAGGTATCTTGTACTGATTCTGTACATGGGTCATAATTTGTATAATTGCCTACCGTAAGAACCATAGCATTACGGTTATCCAATTATTGAATTTCTACACTTTTCCTGTTCTAATAATTTCATTTCATAAGTGACCATATCCATCTAAATCGTAATTCATAGAAAATTGGTACTGCAATCCAATCGATTTTTTTCCTTTTAAATACGTGTAGAAGTATATTGGAATATAATATATTAGATTTCCAGTGAAGTTCATATATCTATGTGATTTCGCAGCTAATAATTGGACTTCGTGGCCACCTGTGGTGTTGATAATTAAAATTAAAATAAGGTACGTAAGTTAATAAATTGAAACGCAATTTATTAGTGCGCCGAAGGTTTTATAGAGCAGCTCCATCTTGGTTTCCATTCGATGGAACGGGAAGATAATCAAAACGTGCGATCTGACGATATTCAGTCTCGATATGGGCAACATTACTTTACACACTTTCAATTTATAAAAACAGTTTGAAAACAAGTTGATAAGTTGAAAGGTTAAATATAATATTACTTTACAGCATTACAAAATGGCGTGGTGATTTATTTATTAATTATTTCAATTTACTAGATCTGTGCAGCAATTATAAAAGCCTGTATCGATCACAAGAAGACATTCACAGATATATACTATATTTATGAAATTAATACGTCTCGATGTTCTGATATAACAATTATGTGAAAAGCTTGGTCAGGAAACACTTCCGCTTGGCCCAGCAGACAGTTGGCGGAATTCTACAGAAATGTTTTGTTCTATTTGAACACAAACACACAATACAAATATTGTACAATAATTACTTAGCCACGGTGACAATAAGAGCCACACGTAAACAAAACTTTAAACAAAAAATAATGCGTAATTCATTTTTAATTCTATTGTTTGTCTGAAATTTGTCTTTTGTACGATAGTGTATTATTTTTAAATGTTTCTTTGTACGGAAAAATAAATGACTTACCTAGACCACGATAAGAATTGTATACCTATCATTTCGAGAGATCTTTTATATTTCAACTCACTACCTATCATTTTGTTTGATGATCAAATAAAACAAAATATTTGTCAAGAGTGGTGACGTATCTCGTGCATACAACACGACCATCGGTAAACATCAATGTTAATGAGCTCAATAGGTGAAACCAATTCTCAGCGAACACCGCAATTACCCCGTTGGATTTACTCTCTTGATCTGGCTGGATTTCTTTGGACTACTTTGGCATACTTTGGACACTTGTTGCAAGCTGCAATAATTGTTTTTGGTAGGTTAACCTATATTTTTGCCGTCATCTGCCTGTATGTATTTTGCGGCCAAAAAATCTGAAAACTTTGTGAATTTATGAAAGTCTGATGGCGCCGGGTCCGGGCTGTGTGGAGGATGGCAACACACACACACACACACACGCAGCACCTCCCGCTATCACAACTCTTCTGGCGTGTCATGCTATAACTGGAACATGTCAGTTCAAAGCGCCTAATTATGTTGTTAAAATATGAAAACTATTCTTATTTTTAAAATGATCTATATCCGCCACGCGTGCTCGAATTTAAATAAAAAGCATATACAATTTACTATAGGCCAAATAATATAATACATCTATAAAATAGTACGTACAAATTGAGAATCACCAGATTGACTAAAGTTAAATTACGTACATTTTCAAATACATATATTTTTCGACGAATCACAGGGTTGCGTACAAGATGCATTTTTTCACATTCACTAATCGTCTGGCTTGTCGATATGAGCTAATTTTTAGTTATTTATTTAGAACTACAACTGTTGATTTGAGTACAAATATAATGGATGAGTTATGCATACATTCAACACCACAGTACAACAATCTCCAAATAAGAAAGATCTTGGATTTTGGAGGTGGTCATCGACATGTATACAAAACAAGATCAGTATCTATTATAATATAATGCGATGTGAAACTTAATAACAAAATAATATATTTTTTTGAATATTGAGAAATTGATCAGGTTAGAACTAGGAAATAAGAAAGATGTTAAATACATACATATTTATTCAATTATTTTGAAGACTTTCAAGTCATTTTAGAACCTCTTTTTTGTACACATTTATATTAGCTGCTAATTTAATTGATTTTGGCAGTCGGCTATACAGCCTGGGAGCAATGTGCGAAGCGTGTCTCTGACCTATTCCTAATTTGGATGTTTTTAAAATAACATCATTAGTTTTGCTCCGAGTCTGATCGATGTGATGGATTTTTTTTTGTCATTTAAAAAAAATAATAAAACAGTTTTTTTACACAACGAAGATAAATTTAAAACAGAAAAATCTTTGAAAACATCATAATATCATTCTGACATTTAAGTTGGCACGAAACAGGGCTGTTTCAGTTATTTAATAATTAACTACAATAAATCAAAACTCACCATTTTCATACATAAACTAAATACTCAATATTGAACGTATTCAGTATTTCACTTGTAAATATTTATCAGGATTGTTTTATATTTCACGTCTGATACAGGGTAAACATAATGTTCCAGGCCGATGTTGCTTTTAAATAAATAGGAAATGAAACATAATTTTTTAATTTGGTTTTACAATTATGCATTGAATATGATATCGACCAATTGGCCGTCTCTGGCAGCGGCACAAATGCGTGCTCCTTTAACCATATTTTTCATAACATTCTCGCACACTTGGCGTGTTATTTCAGCAATTTCATTTAGAATATTGTCCTGTAGTATGTATGTTATTTCCTTTCATGTAGCCCCGCAGAAAATAGTCGGGAGCCGTCAAATGAAGTGATCGAGGAGGCCAGTCTATATCTTCTCGCATCATTTCAAGCGTAGCTCGGGCTGTGTTTGAGGTGGCACTGTCCTGTTGAAACCGCATGTGGTGCAGGTAGGGTTTTGTAAAACCCGAGTTTTTAGGACCCGACGGGTCCTGGTCTAAAAAACTCGGACTCGTCGAGTCCGAGTCCGAGTCCGGGCCCGATTCCTTTTCTATGGATGTATTTTTTCCTATAATATCTCATGAATGAAACAAGTGCATACTCAGTAAATTATTATTTTTTATACATATATCTGTATAAAAACATCGTTAATAACATTTTTTTAAATACACAAAAGTCTTTAAAATATTAGATTCAGTACACAAATTTATAAAATAATTTTGTAGGAGGAGAATAGACAAACTATTAAAACATATTTACAAGAATAATTACATTTCTAATGGTTACGTACCTATCGTCCTAGGCGAAGAAAGAACTGAAGCAAGAATGATTTTAGAAGTATCTATAAAAAAATTATGAAAATCAGTTAATTTTTTTATTCAAAAAATTAATTTTTAAAAAACCAGTGGATTTAATGATGTGTCCGATAATCTCGAACGGATTTTGGTACAAACGTTATTCGCGGCAAAAAATATTATTTCTGCTTTGATCGAGGTAATGTTGTTACAAATCTCACTAGGATTTAATATTTTACAAATTTGGTCGGTTCGTATTAGAAAATTCTAGTATGAACAAAAAGTCCGGGTACCCACCCAGCGGATCCGAGTCCGGGTACCCGGACCCGAAACACTAGTCTAAGAAGTTTTCCAAAATGTGATGTTAGCGGTCACCATTAATGGTTACAGCATTGCCATTATTATTTAGACAAAATGTTTTAATAACTTCAACACGTTGTTAAAGCTTCAGATACTCCATAATAAATTGCAATCGACTACTCTCTACAACGACCAAATACGAACTGACAAATGTCTGCCAAACCAAAATGGCAACTAAACAAAATCGGCGTGGAACATAATATTCACCCTGTATTTCAGATTGTGAGATTTTTCACTAAATTTTTTTAAGGTGTTATTTTATTAATTGTACAAACATTTGCAATATGATTTCCGAGCTTTGTTTTTCTTATATTACTTAAAACTTCCAATGAACACAACTTTTTTTCTTTTTTTTCAGTAAGAAAGTAAGACATATACATATTTGGGTACCCTGCCTGCTACACTAGTAATTTAGTGTATTATAGTAGACAGTGTTCCTCCGGTATAGCAGTAAGCAAAGTGCAATGATCAATGTACAATATATATATATATAAACAGTTAATCAAGAGATGCAATTAGGTAATTCAATATACTGTTGGAGCAGTTATATTCTCAGCTTTGGACCTTTAAAAGTTCTTGGGCGTAATTTCTCCCCATTTCGTGGAAGAAGAAGCCAGAACTGCACTTTTCGTGTAAAATATGCAAGACTGTGGTTGCAATCTTTCACTTTTGCATTTAGACCGTTGTATATTTTTGGTGCTAGAAATAAATGGAATCTTTGTGCTAAAGTTTTGTTTAGTTTTGGCACAAGATAGTGACAGTTAGCCGTGTCCTTGTTAAGTGAGGGTGCGTCATTTGCTGGTAATATTGTTTATGCCGGTGAAAGTGTTTTAGTAAACCAACAATATACATTTGGCGGATGTCTAAGACGTGACATTCTTTGAAGAGTTCATTTGAAGGATGGCGAAAGGGTTTCTTATGAGTAACTCTCAAAATCATTTTTTGGGTTTTACTTACAGGCTCTAGAATACTACCAGCTGCACCATCCCAACTAACAATAGCGTAGTTAAATAGCGAGTGGCACAGTGCAAAGTATACAATTCTTCTCAAGGCTGTATCGAGTACTTCTCTGACTTCCCTAAAAAAATAGACAAGCTTTCGTATTCGGCTCGTGAGGTACTGAATATGTTTTCTCCAGTTTAGGTGTTGGTCAATTTGTACTCCTAAATACCGTATATTCTCCGTTGTCTATAGAGTACAGCCACAAGGTTTATTTTTCGTTTGGCATGTATGAACCACCAACTTATCGTGAGAAGTTATTCCTACTATTTTATTAATGGAAAAGCACAAATATTTTGTCTTCAGAGCGTTAACCATTAGTAGATTTTTGTCAAGCCATGTTGTAGTTAGATTTAACCCATTTTGAGCCTTTTCTACTACCTTTTCCCAGGTTTACGAAAGCCTTTTCTACTACCTTTTGCAAAATAAATTATTTTGTCATTTTCCATGTTGGAGTTTCATTAGAATATATTAAATTAGAATATATTAAAAATAGTATAAGACCCAAAACACTTCCTTGAGGTATTCCGTAAGATATTTTGTGTGTGTTACTGCAATATTCGCCTAATTTGACTACCTGCATCCTGTTGCTCGAGTAATCTTCAAACAGTGCCAACACCGTTCCCCTAACTCCCAAAAGCGATAGTTTGTGCAGCAGAAGTGCATGAGACGGAGTATCTAAAGCTTTGGCTAGGTTCAGAAAGATACCTATACACCGTTTTTTCTTGTCTAGTTGAGTCACTAGGAATTCTGTTAGTTGACATGTTGCATCTTCTGTTGAGCTGTTGGTTTTTTTAAATAATTTAATGCATATCCAGGTATTTCAAAAGTCGTACATTTACTATCTTTTCTAAGATTTTAGAAAAAATACTTAGAAGCGATATCGGTCTGTACTGTCCTGGATTGTGTGGGTCACCGCCATTGAATATTGGGCAAATTATAGCCAATTTGAGTGCATTTGGAAATTTACCCTTGTGAGACTTTGATTGTAAATATTGCTCAAAGGCTGGCTTAGTAGTTCTTTGTTACATTTTACTATTTTTGCTATCACCTCATTGCCTGTGGGATTTTAAGTTATTTATAATAGAATTGATTTCTTGATCAGATGTTGGAGCTAGGAAGAACGATGACGAACTTGAAGTATTTGTATTGAAATCATTTTGAAGGTTATCTTCAGTAGTTTTTAGCTGTGATAAAATATTTTGTGCCTTTGCCAAGAGAAACAAAATGTGCATTAATATTATCTGCATATTAGTGCATCAGTAATTGCCTCATCCCCAGCAGTACTATTTGTGTTAGGAAGAAGCATGTTGAATATGCTGTTGTTTTTATTTTTTTGTGTTGAAGTCATTTCTCTAATAGTATCCCAGGTTCTCTTGGCATCATAATGGTTTGCTTCTATAATATTTTTGTAATATACGTAGTTAGCTGATTTGACCGCTCTATTACAAATATTTCTATATTTTTTGTAATGTGTTAGCAAGCCGACATTAAGCGGATTTAGTTTAGTCTGCTTGTGCAGCTTATCTCTCTTTTTAATACAATTTACTAACCGTTCTGTTATCCACGATTTAATCATGTTTTTCTTTGATTGGTTAGAGAAAATTTCCTGATTTTTTTTTTATGTGCGTTTGCAATATATTTAGGAATATTGGGTATGAGGTATTAACGTCATTTACTTCAAATACTGACAGCCAGGTTTCTTGTTCCAAGTCTTGTTTCAATTTGTCAAAATTTAATTTTAACGTATTTTTGTAGCAGTGTTTAAATTATTATTTTTTGACCCAATTTCTAGCATTGCTAGAAAGTGATCTGCGGTAGTGGTTTCACATATGAAACCTTTCGCCAGGAATTTACTTTTGGCCATAATCTGGTCTAGGCATGCTGTACCTCTTGTTGGGTTGTTGATGGCAAGTAATAAACCTCGTTCAGCTAACGCACAGCGGGTGACTGAAAAATCGACTTCTATTCTAAACATGTTAATATGACAATCTTTTTTTGTATTATTATCGGCTTTTTAAGACAATACTAATAAAACTTAAACTAAAAATAAATTTGAACTGTATTTCATTTTTTGAAATACCATTTTATACATTGTGCAACCGCGGGGTACAAGATGGCCGAGTACTGCGTAGTATCGCTATTAAAAAATTAGTATTGTCAAATTTCATCACCCATCCTCAGATAGTCGTGACCAGGGCCGGTTCAGTCAAATGTGACTTTTTTATTACTCCTCGTATGGTGAGTAACTTCTTCAGAAAAGTTATACACTTCTTGGCGCGACTTGCTCGATTTCGTTTATGTCACGGATGAACGTCACAGATAGCGTGACTTCGCGTCGTGTTTTTTTATTTATTTTAATATTAGAAGATTAATAAATATTTAAAATAATCACTAGGATATACACATATATTATTTATTTTAACATTTATTTCTTCTCTGTGAGAATAAGACGGGGTGATTTTTACTAGTGGCTGGGTGAAAGAGACCCATACATAGGGTACGATATAAATCGACATGTAGAAAAACCCAAAATAGGCGTTATTTTTAACTCTACATTTGCCTTCTTTCCACTGAGATCACGAAATCTCCTTGTTGCACTTATTTGCAAAATTTAATTAGTAATTTTGTTTTCAGCAATAAGATAGAAGAAAACGGGGACATCCCATCGCACAAATCAGACCTTGATTCCGTCAGAGATGCGGCCAAGTCCCCGACGGGCAGCACGGTCTCCCTCCCCGGCCTCGCACCCGCTACCCCCTCCGTCCGCTCCAGGTCCTCGGACGGGAGCGTCGGCTCGCCCTACCTGCTGGCTCCTCGGCAGCCCGCCGGCGCGTCTCCGATGCGCCTCGGCACCCCCGCGTCCCCCCGCCACGCTTCACCCTCGAGAGTGGTGCAGCAGCCACCGACCATACCGGACGACTTCGCCGAAGACGATGCCGAGATTCAGCTACCGAGCCCTGAAGCTCGGAGATCCAAAAATTCGTCCGTAAACGAAGAAAGGTTTATCAACACCGCTCAAGAGATAGAGACGATTAATATCGAAGATGAGAACGAACCGTATGACAATGAAGAAAGATTTATAAATCTCAAACAAGAGAGTCCGTCAAAAGACGTAGTCGACCGCGTTTCTATCACTTCCAAAAATTTGTCAATCAAAGAAAATTTGTCAATTAAAGAAAAATTGTCAAAAGGTTCGGCACATTCGGTGAAATCCCAGGGCTTGCCCGTGTCCAGCCAGGTCAGAGAAACTCCAGCTAGAGCCGCTGTCGCCTCCGCCCCGGCCATCTCTTTCTTGGGCAGTTCGGTCAGCACGGACGAAGACGTCAAATCTATAGCGTCCGCAATCTCATTAATCTCAGTTAGGGATTCCGTCAAATCTTTAAGCAGCGAGGAAATCGATAAACCCGTCGCTGATGTAGTAATCGACGAAAGTGCTGACATTAAGGTATCACCGGCAAAGAAAACACCGAAGAAAATGATCAAAGCCATTCCAAAATCAATCAGCACCAAATTTGGTAAAAATAAAGTGCAGCCGACGCAGGTCGCCCCGGGTCCGCAACCCTTCGATAAACCTAAGGACGCTCTGTCTAAAAGCCTGGCTCAGATAGAAAACCCGGACTGGGAGATAGTCATGACAGGGCTGCAGTCGATGGAGTGTTTGGTGAAGTATCATTCTGTGTACATGGAGACGCACTTGACTCCCGTCACCCGCGCGATCGCTTCTCAGGTGAAGAACTTGAGGTCCCAGGTGGCCCGCTCGGCCTGTCGCCTGGCCGGGAACTTGTTCCTGGCGCAGAAGAAGACCTTGGAGTCGGAAGCGGAAGAGCTGGCGGTGCCCTTACTGAACAGGACGGCCGACACCAACAAATTCTTGAGAAGCGACGCGAACGAGGCCCTGGACAGAATGTGCGAGTCGATCAGCGCGCAGAAGTCGATCTGCATCATCATGTCGCGAGGAGCGGTGCACCAGAACGGGGTGGTCCGCTGCACCAGCGCGAGATTGCTGTCGAACATCGCCAAGAACTCCGGGCCGGAGAAGATGTTCGCGATCCACAAGGAAATCCGCGACAAGTTGTTTCAAACGGGAGCGGACCTCCTGACGGAGGGCAGCCTGGAGACCAGGGGACACGCTAAACAGTTGTTTAAGATTCTGTCTCAACACGCGATGTTCCTCAAGATCATGAGGGAGGTGATCCCACTAGCTAAATATAGAAATATAGAAAAGGCACTCAATAATATAAAGTCGCAGTGAGAAGCGCAGCACCCTAGAGACAAACGGTGATCTGATGAAATGTCTATTGAATGGTATAACTCTTTTATAAGGACACTGTCCTACAATTTATATAATTTCTGGCAATGTGATTTCGTTAATAGGTTTTATATTGAATAATTTATTGTTATATTTTCAATAAAACTTTATTGAATATACTTGATATTTTATTTAGTATATTTAGCTGATCGATGCTTTATAACTGATTAAAAAGGCCGCAAATCGGACAGCCGTCCAGCTGCACGCCCGGCGGCGCCACTCGCCCAGCGCCGGGGGTCGGCCGGTATGGTAATCAGCCCTTCCCGGGCCGGGCGAGGGGCGCGAGGGGCGCGAGGTGAGCGAAACGATGCCTGAACAACCCCCCCGTGCGTGCGGAACAGCCCCGCCGCGAGGTCGTTAACTTCACACTCCCGGACAACCTACATTCATATTGATTTCATTTTGTTATCACAATCACTACAAGTATCCAAATTGCCCGAGACGCGAAAATAATCGGTAAGTAGAGGTAAGGATACGCGGATGCAACCCCAAGATAGAAGCGACGGGGAACAAAAGGATGAGAAATATGTGCGAACTCACTATATTACTAACGCAGTGATAGCGTGCGTGTTGCCAGCGACTAGGTGCTTTTCATTGTACATATTCACATTCCTCCCCTTATTGTAAAAGGGTCGGGGGCATATAGTCTCTTACTGGCTTCATTACTCTTTTGCGGAAACTAGAAGCTTTGGGTATTAGAGGAGTAGCTTAAAAGTTATCTAACGGAAATACAACAAGCAGTTAGAATTGATGATGAAACGAGTCAGTATTCTAAAATCACTTCTGGAGTCCCGCAAGGGAGTGTTCTAGGGCCCACCCTTTTTCTGTTATACATAAATGATTTGTGTGAATTGAGTCTCACCAATGGGAAAATTGTTACATTTGCTGATGATACTGCTTTATTGTTTCGTGGAAAAACATGGGATGAAGTTTACAAATATGCTGATATTAGGTTACAAAAAGTCTAATCGTGGCTGGATATGAATCTTCTCACATTAAATATTGACAAAAGTAAATACTTGTGTTTCAGTATCAATAAGGCTCGTAGTCCAAATCTCAATAATTCGAAACTTCATAATTGTAACACTACTAACACTACTCTACCTTCATCACACTCATCATACACAGCATGCAAATGTAAGGAGCTAGAGAGAGTAAAAAGTATTAAATACCTCGGTATTTGGATTGACCAACTCTCAAACTGGTCTGAGCATATCAATAAACTTTGCGCTAAATTAAGAAAGCTGACATTTTTCTTCAGATGTCTTAGGAATGTTCTAGAGAAACGTACGTTGAGAACAATATACATTGCTCTCTGCCAATCCCTTCTTAGCTACGCGATCTTAGGTTGGGGTGGAGTAAAGATTCATGGAAATGATCACACGAACATAACGTCATTTCTTTATATTCATTTTTCCTTTTGCATAGTGTTTCAATCATGGCTGTTTTTGTTTTAGATAAAAATAATTTCATATTTGTATGACAGACAACGGATGAACCTGTCTCCTTTAGTACATTATATACTTTAAGAATTGTTTATAATGTATAATATGTAAGAATGTTAATGTAAATAAATTAGGTTGAATCAAGATAGTTGAAAAGAAAGCGCTGTCTGTCTCCTCTGTCACAGAATCACCATCCCTTCCTGCAAACATTCTGTTTTTCTGTTGAGAAAATAATGTTCTTAATAATTGAGAAGCATTAAAAATTAATAAATCGCTCAATAATAATAGTCCGATACTAAATAACCGATTAAATCTATCCAAGAGTCCGATATTAAACTTGTTTCCCACCCCCTACCCGATACCCTGTCCCACTCTGATATACTGTCGCTCTCTCTTCTTTACCTCATATTTAAATATCTGTACATAGGTTAGCCTATATACTATATTGTCGTGAAGAAGGTTGGGTCCGACTGAAACAAATTTTTTTATAAAATTATGAATTAAATATATTAATTAGAAAGATATACATATAAAATCAATCTTATCAGAAAATATTATTGTTGCGCCACCGGGATTCGAACCTGGATCTCTTTCCAAACCGGAGAAGGTGCATTATCCAACTATTTTATATTTTTCGATAAAATTGATTTTATATGTATATCTTTCTAATTAATATATTTAATTCATATTTAAAATATCACAGAGCTATGTTCTGAATAATTACAACTTCACAATAAGAATGTGTTCTCCTAATTTTTTTATTTATTTTTATTTATTGATTTATACATTCGACAATAAAAATAAACAATGTAGAGTTATGCACCCCCAAATAAGAAAGATCTTGTATTATGGAGGTGGCTATCGACATTTATATAATACAAGATCAATATATACAAGATGTAAGAATTTGTTTACAATAATTAAAAAATAAATAAAAAGTTAACTTTAGTATATGTGTATAATAAAGTGGTTTAAAAGTAAAACATTATTTTATTTTATTATAAAATATTTTATTCAATCTCCCTGGCAGGGAACCGAACCCTAGTCGGGAGGCTTATACCATCGCACTCTCAAAGAACCGAGCAAGACGTAAAAATGAAGTTTATAAATATCTTAAGCTCTGTATTAATACTGGCTTGTTACAATGATCAAAAGGAGTAACTTTTTGAAATAAATTTTTTTTAAAGTTTTAAAATTTGTCGTCAAGAATGTATCGAAACCGGAACCGTTATACAAGTTTTCACTCATGTACCGGTTCCTCTCAACAACAGTTGAACTCCCGAGGATCTGTGCAAATATTGAAGATGTATTATACAAAACAAAGGAGATGTTAGTTGGTGAATTTAAAAGCTACACCTTTCGACGCCCCTGTGCGCTTTCTTTAACGGCCATAACATATATATATTAACTTTAAAAAAATATATATTTAAAAATAGAGGTGCGTACACGAAATACATGTCACATCAATATTCTTACTGTTTTCAAACTAAGCTTAAACTAAAACGCTTGTACCATGAAAATAGGATTAATTTGCTGATCTCCTGGAACGAGGCGCGAACCCCCGACCACTAGTGTCTTAACCACAACAATGTACATACATTTACTATTGAGTAATGTTATTACATAAATAGGGCTATCGCAGGAGTGACCATTTTGTGATACACTCCCTGAGCGGGAGAAAGGACAGTACGCGAATATTTGAGTCACGCTGTCCTCTATCTCATTTCAGTCTGCTGGTCTTCCCAGCATTTCCCATCGCGAGATCCACACCCTAATGAAACTGCGGAAAAGCCCGAAGTTCCATTAATTCCGTAGCAAGTCGTGGTTCCGTGGCGAGAGACAATTGATCCTAATCGGTCCTTCAATCATAGTCTCTCGCGCATCAGGCATCAGCCTACACTCCCATAGTGTATTCTTCGGTGTCTGCCTCACCTGGGCAACGAGGAAACCGAGGATCGTTCACCGACCATGCCGGTAGCCATCTGTAGCTTTTAGGGTAAAGTAAGGGAGAAAACTATGGGTCCACTCCTCTGCGCGGCCTAATCCGACCTTTCTTGCCATCTTTCGAGAGTTATATATCGCAATTGTTTAACCTGATCTCTACAAAGGCCTTCTGAAGGTTTCCAGGTAGTGGCTAAATACTCTACTTCTAAACTTTTTCTCAAATTTCGACGGGCACATGTTTCTAGGATCCCCAGGTCTACGGAGTACGGAAAACTGTTGTTTCTTCAAAAATGATGCCGGCCAGAACGTTACAGTTAATGGATAATTTCGCGTAATGGACCTGTGAATTGACCTCCGAGATCGTGTGAGGATTATTTTCTGTGGGGATATACGGGTCTACGCCGATAAACCAGAGATGATAGACGACTTGGAAGCCAACATTCGTCGCGTTATTGCCAATATACTGCTCCAAAAAGTGGTCGAAAATTGGACTTCCAGATTGCGCTTTCTTTGAACCAGCCGCGGCGTCCATATGCGTGAAATCATATTTAAACACTAACGGCATAAAATTATCTTTCCAATAAAGCCAGTTTTTATTTCATTTTAAAGATCTTATTTAGTTTAGTTCTACCTTTAAAAAAAACACCTTTACTTGTTCCGTAAATATTAATTAACTATTGCACTATACATTAAAGGATCGTTTCCAAATCGGGGTTCGGTAGGTGAATTATTTTGATAGGCCGAATAAAAACGCGAAAGAAGAAAGAACGATTCTAAAAAAAAGAATTCCAATAAGGAATTGAAAAAACAAACGCAGCAGTCGAACCACTAAATTGGACGTGACCTGTGCGCAGTGCGATGTAGCTCCGTCGTGACTAGCGCAGGAGGTAGAGACGGTGAACGAGTGTCAGATGAACGAGGTGTCGACGCGGAGCGGAGGCGCCCCCTTCAGCTCGCAGGGCCTGGCGGGCGCCGCGGCCGCGTGGGCCTGTCTGTACCTGGCCCTCAGGACGCTGCTCCGTCGCGAGGCGGAGCACACGAGCAGGCTGGTGGCGCTGCTGCACGCGCTGCTGGCCGTGCTCATGGGCGGGTACCTGTGCGCGGCCGGCGCGGGGCCGCAGATCCATATCTCTGGCCACGGTGGGTTGCATTCACATTCTCTAGCATCTCTAGCTTATTTATTATATTATTACACCCTTTCATGATCACTGCACCTGTAGCATCCCTGCCCACCTCGATAAAGACCCGAGGGACATTGCTTACTTACCATCACGCCGTTTCTCCACGGGGGTAGGCATATTTATACATCTTCTCATACAAGCTCGTCCATTATTGAGGCTTCGAACAGAACCATCTTCCAGTATCTAGTTTTACCAAGTTTTGCGCGGACGTCCTCTATTTCTGGTGCCATCAACATTCGCATCATGTATCTTTCTTACTATTCTCTTCTCATTGAGCAAACCAAACTCAAAAATAGATCTGCCACATACACGCCTAAGATATCTCACTTAAACTGCATCCAGTCCACTACAATATAGAATCGAGACCGAGAGGTGTAGATGAGCGGATATCAAGATAGATCATCTGTAGGGTATAGAGGAAAGATGTCAAGGATAAGTGGGTATTGGAGTCCCAATGAAGCTTTAAAAGATAAAAATAATTGTAAAGCACTAGATTTAATGCGATTCTTCCATCGCTAAATGTGGTTACATAGAAGAATGTACACATCTTGTATTTTTAGACTACAAAGCAAAGGAATCCTATTGTGGGGCGTGATGGCTGCGATGTGAAAAGTGGGCGATGTGGAAACCCGGCTGCATGCAATTATAAAGTGTAGGCAGAATACTAAATCAAAGTACTTTTAATCGAAATACAATACTTTTATAAATTACAGAGTGAAACTTTGTCGAAATTTAAGTCGAAAAATTACTGCTAGATCTAATATAATATCTAGAATGGATATTGAATTTTAGTTTATTTTTTGAAATAATTAACTAAAATGCATCTTGCACTCAAACATTATGAAATTAATAAATAGAGAGAGAATTTATGTAAAATCTTAATTGAATACGAGTTATCAGTCCCTGATCCTGATCTTTGAGGCAGTCCTTTGTTTTCGGGAAGATCTTTGGTTCTCCGCCCAATCTCCTAGAGAGGTTTTCCAGAATGATTTAATAATGACTTTTTGAAGTTATTTAGTGCCAAATTGTAATCTTTAGTATTAATCTGAATCAATAATGGTGTTTGATTCTAATCCTCATTACAGTATTTCTTGGCTCCCGACTCGTCTTCTTTAACGACGTTTGAATTATTTACCTTCATTCTACATATTTAGCGCCGCTTTGTAGATAATTTCTTATTTGTTCCAAAAACGAGACATCCATAGTAGAAATATAGAAAAAAGTATTTTAAATGAACACTAAGCGAAGTACACATTATTGCGGGAGGATACACCCTAAATGTCAATAAAAATATATATGTAACGCGGTGTGACATTGTTACACAACCATCCCTAATGACCGATGTCAGTTTGAATGAACAAAAACACCGAAAAATACATCACAGCAATCATTTTAACTTGGTTTTTAATTTCAAGTCAAATATTTTTTCTAGTACATTACAGAGAAAATAGAAAAATCGAACTTTTAAACAATCTCAAATAGGGAGTAAGCGCGACATATTGTACACTCGATAATGCCAAACTAATTCATATATAGGATATTTTTATTAATATTAAAAATATAATACAATTTCAATAATCAGTGGATATATATACATATATATTCTAACATTTGTTTCTTCTCTATGAGAGTAAGACTCGCGTATAGAGAAGGAGTACATTCGAGTTAATTTATGTTTCAGTTAGTCTGTGTACATATTTTTTTAACTTCAGTTACAAATTTATGATAGTCCGTAATTTTTCTAATTGTGATGGGGAGATTGTTAAAAAATTTGATACCTTGATAAATATATTGATTTTGAGTTGCGGTATATTTTAGTTTTGGGATATCAATTTGATCTCTATATCTTGTAGATCGGAATTCGCTTCTAAAATTTTATTGATTTTGAAAATTTGAATTTTTTTTTGTATGTCTACTATTTTTGGTACTTTAAAATCTGTGAAAAGTTGTATACTTGGATAGTCTTTTTTTTTTTAGAATAATTTTTATTATCATTTTTTGAGTGATTTCTAATTGTGAGATTGAAGTTTTATATGCACCTCCCCATCCAATAATACCGTATTGCAAATGTGACTGTACAAACGCGTAATATATTATTTTCAGATATGTAGGTGATAAGATGTTTCCGAGTCTAAAAAATATGTAGGCAGTTTTCCTTATTTTGTTTGTGAGATTAGTAATATGTTCTTTCCATTTGAGATTGTTATCTATTATGATTCCAAGGTACTTGATACAGTATTTTTCTTTAATTGATGAGCATTGGTATTTTCTCGAGTACAGGCCTTGGTGTGAATTTTAATATGAATTTCGGTGTTTTGTTTCTGTTGAATAGCAAATATAGAGCAAAACAAAAAATATAGAGCTGTTGGGCGCACACTCGAAAAACACTTTTCAAAGTTCATATCAGTAGATTAATTAACAAATTAAGAAACATGGATTGACCCTTTATTGTTACAATCAATGCGAGGACAGTACTCAAAACTGGACCCTGTTCCTCTGGTAGTAGTACAATGTACGCCTACGTACTTTGCACGAATATTAAAATACCTAATTTACTTTTTCAGTATTGAAGAGAATAAAAATGTTTATGAAAATATTTTTTATAAATTAGTATCCATTTATAAAATGACACATGCTATGCTGCTAATATCGATGCTATACAAGTATGACGGACTATGTTGTCACTAGAGGTTGTATTTATATGAAAGAAAAAACATTCTTTCAGGAGCTTATTTTTGTGAAAATACATACTTGTGATGTTTTGTAACACGCATGTTCAAAGCGAAGAAGTGTACTCGGAACAGAAAGTCGCGTATAGTTGGTAAATTGTACCATAAACAAGATGGTTCTGGTTAACACATTAACATGATAACTTATTATTCGCGCGTAGACCTACATACTTAATATATCAAAAAATTATTTTAGCATTTCGCTGAAATTATGGTCAGCCTTTTTGATTGTGTAAAGTGCACGCCCCAGGCAGATAGACAGTGTGAGCTTTGTTTTCGATGAGAAGTAGGAATTGAGGCAAGCTCACTGGCGCCGGTGCTACTGGCTAGCACGCGTCGTTTATTTCAGGTTAGGTTCATTTTACGTTTTATCCATGACCTATCTCACGTTTCACCAACTTAGCGGATTGACTTGTCGGCGAGGCCAGTACTCGTAGAGGAGAACGCTCATCACATATCCCTACTCGGCTCTGCAGGGATACTTTAATTGCGAAATAGTTTAAGTAATGATTGGAACCGCGCGGCCAAACGTTTTGACACCAGCCATTAAAAATGTACATTTTTGGTATTCGTATTAACCTAGGTAATTTATATAACTCCTGAGCAAACATTTTGTCATAATATGAAATGATATTATTCCTATAGGTTGTCAGAATCTATCGTGAATGCTTTCAGACACAATGAAGAGATCCCATTACACCCTCTTCACGATCAGCTTTGGATACTTCGCCTACGACCTGGCCTTCTGTCTGTGGCAGTGTAAAGAGACCGGGCTGATGATTCTCCATCACGTGTATTCTGTGTCCTCCCTATTCAGGATACTGTCCAGGGGACAGCACGGAACCTCGTACGCGTGCGGTCTAGCCGCGATGGAATTCACCAACCCGTTGCTGCAGGCCAGATGGTGAGACTTAAACGTTTACTTTTGATATTTTTAATTGGGTACATGTTTATCTGCATCCCTTGCTAAACCCACAACTCCTCAAAATTCACTAATACAAATCCTATCTGTTAGTTCGCATCAAAAATATCCGTGATGTGAACTTGACAAAAACGCGACACATTTATCGTTGCAAGCACTTTTATGGCGATCCACAGATAAGATTTCTTTCCGAGATTCGTCTCGAAAACGGGTAAAAGTCAGTACAGAGTTTAGCGCGAAACGTTCTACGAATCATCGCCGAATATGTATCGCTTCCGGATTAGAATGACACATCCAGTAAATATGTATTTTACTGACTCAGAGTTAGAGAGATCACCGTGAGCACAGGCCATTACAGTTTACAAATAATGAGATGATATTGCGAATACAACACCTTCACATCGCGCGCATCCATTAATGTCGGTAGTAAAATAAAAACATTTAATCTCTGACGTATTTCAGGTTTATTCGCTCGGCTGGACATGGAAACTCGTCATACTTCTACGTCGTGGAGGCCACTTTTATCCTCATCTTCATTCTTCTACGAGGATTCTACGGGACACGCTTATGGGTGATCGTCCTGCTCGCACCCGAGGTAGATCTAGAGAGCAAGGCCCAAGCGACCATGATGCACCTCATATCTCTCGCTTTCATATACAACATTCTCAAATATATTCGCACTAAATATTGGAACAAATCAAGAAATAACGTGCCTTCGACCATACCGTCGATCACTCGAACTCCGTTGGTCAGCTCCAACGAGGATCCGATCGGGATACAGCCTCCCGCTGATGATGTGACCGATGAACGGGAAATGTGACTAATAATGTCGGCTTTCGTTATGAACATTTTTAAAAACGAAATTATTTTGACACTGTGGTTTATTTCTGTTGCAAAAAGATGCGCCGTGAGCCATCATATATAATTATTATAATTATTACAAACGTCAAAAGATGTTTAAATTGAAAGGTGACAAAAAATTATTATTTGTTTTATTTTGGAGACGATTTATGTTAATGTAATACGTACACATACTATATACATTTTATTAAATTTTGTATCAATAAAGGATTATTTTCACGAAGCACTGCCTCAGTTTAATATAAATATTAAAAAAAAGTTAAGGTAAGGTCTAGAGCAGCCATTCTCAACCTTTTTTTTCTTCGAGCCACACATACACGTTAGCTAAGTTACGCGGGACGCAACATTATACCGATATGACGGGAAAAAAATTCATATAGGAAAAACAGTTTTGGTTGAAACCCGTTCCATTTAAAATCAGGGCGCCGCCACTTGATAAATCATTAATAACTAAAACAGAATTATAATAATTCTTGTCGCTTATCAGCATACCATCATAACAGCGTATACCCGGGAAGGGTAGGTAGGTGCAGCTGGCGTCAGTTCCAGTCAGTTCCAGTCAGTTCGCAGCGAGCGGTGATCGTTCGCGCGTATCTCAAGATATTCAAAACTAAGTATGCCAGATTTTTTTTAAATCACGTTCCTGATAATAAATGTATTTCGGGCCGCAGGTCGAGTATGGCCGGTTCAGAGTAATGACATATAATAAAACATAGTCACCTTCTAACTAATCATTTCTTACTATCCGAAGTTCTGCTATTAGAAACATCAGTCAGTGATGATATTTGGGATAGTCGTAACTACAATTCTATCTATCCACTAAGTTAAATATGTATATTTTAAATAATTATTCACAAAATAAATTGAATATATTACTGTTCCCAAATCAGGCCTCGGGACATAAAAAAAAAATTAAAATCTGAGAAAAAATTCTCTGCAGTCACGAATTAAAAACTATTTAGGCAACAATGGCCAAGATTGACTTTGACCTTCACTTACTTGCGGTGATGAAAGTCTGAAATGTTGAAAGTAATAGACTAAGGTGAAATAATAAGTGACTTTGTGAACAAAAGTGCAATAAAATTATTAATACAAATTATACGAATCAACTAGAAAGATATATAGAAAAATCTATTCATCGAAAAATATTTAGTTGCTACCGGAAGCAGTAATTATTTTAATTATAAATAGATCTTTTCTGTCTATCTTTCTAGTTGATTCGTTTAATTTGTATTAAACTACCTCAAGAACTATGTTTTGAAAATGCAACTTCACAACAAAAATGTGTTCTCGTTAAAAATAAAATCATTTTATAAATTATACGTTTTTTTTTTTCGGGATAAATGATTACTTAGGAAGTTTCGCATATTCATTTAGGCAGTATCATATAGGCTAAGAGAAAAAATAACAATTTGTGTGAATTTTAAATTGCAGATTTCTGTGAAAATAATACCATAATAACAAACTCTTGTTTAGTGTTCATTTCTGCCTCTTTTATTGCCATAAGTTATTTAACCCAGTCTATGGTCACTGTGACAGGTTTCCAGAGGCATTTTTGGTTAGCAAAACTCAATTATATCTATGGTTTACCCTTTTATATGGCAAATTTATTTTTATTGATATTCGGGTTTCGGGTTCAAAATTCAAAAATCAGAGAATGAACGTCAGTTACTAGCCACGGGCAATATGGCTCAGATAACTGAACCGGTTCAAATTGAACATGAATCATCAGTTCGATTGAACCGTTGGATCTTTTGAAAGCATGGTTCATGGCTCAGTTGATTGACAACGGCAGTGCTCAGTTGCTCCTCGGACGTGTGCGGAACATTTCACATCCTATGAGTCATACTACTATTGCTCTTTGTCGGATATCAGTATTCCAATAACGTCAAACTATTTTAAATATCATTTTCATTTATTAAAGTTTGCTTTACTACGTCCAGTGTAATGAAATCGAAATTATTTATAGAATTGAAATAAAAAATATTTCGTTATAATAGTATTTTATCGAAATTCTTCAATTTTATGTTTAAACAAAAAAAAATTAAGATACATGAAATAACTATGTTAAATGATACATCCTGACTCTGTAGTATAATATTATATGTACTTCCTATCTCTAGTAAATGGCCGATGAAATGATTTAAAAGTTTTTCTTTAGCTGAGAATACAAGTATATGTAGCTATAAAAGAAAGCGAAACATTTCTGCTACAACCAAACAAAATTTAAAAAAAAACATGTAGAATTAATTCAAATAATGTAACTGATAGCGGTGCGTCATTCGCAAACGGACCGGTTCACCGAGTCAGATCTTTGCGTTGAGCAGGTTCAACGGTAAACGGCTTAAGTCAATAATCGACCCGTGGACCGACAGCCGGCACGGATCACTCTGTGAGTTACGAAGGTTGACACTCGAAAACGATCCTAGATAAAATTGATAAAACAAACCCTTTTTAAAAGTGAATTATTATCAAAATATTTGTTTCAATTACTTAATATTACTTACTATTTACTTACTTCTCAAATATCAGGCCATGTAACGTTATTTAAAAAATAATGATGAGGTCACTAAGCTAGGACTGAAACGTCTGCTGTATCTAGTTGGTATGATCTTCCAAACCATTTTTATTTTAAAGAATGTTCATTTTTGATTAATACAGATTTTCTTGTTTTTGTTGTATACTTTTATTCTCAGCTAAAGAAAAACTTTTAAATCATACCATTTAGAAAATTACAATATACATGTTTCATCAGCCATTAACTAGAGATATGAAGTGCATATAATATTATACTGCAGATTCAGGATGTATCATTTAACATTTAAAACAGTTATTTTATACATTGCTTGTCTATTTAAAATTGAAGAATTTCGATAAAATACCATTATAACAAAATATTTTTTGTTTCATTTCTATGAATAATTTTGATAGTTGACGTTATTGGAATATTGATATCCTGTCGGGAGCAATAGTGAGACTCATAAGAAAATATTCCGCATACGTCTGAGAAGCAACACAGTCGTCAACCAACGATCTAACGGTTCAATCGAACCAATGATTTAACCCTCGATTGATCCGTGATTTTCAATCATTATTATCAATCTTGATTCACATTCAATATAGCAGAAAAACTCGCCAATTGTAGTTGTTAGGCTTTGCAGATTGCTATAGTGTGCTACGACTGGTGTCTTTGAGATTAATGACAAATAGTAAAGGGGGAGAGAGAGAGTGAGAGATATGTTTTGGCCTGTATCCCTTATGTAAGGTCCCTTGAAAAGTATGTGATGTAGCAAACAAATAATACCAAAAAGTTATTGCATATAAGATTAGCTTTATTATATTTTAAATCTGTCGAGCACCATTTGACATATTGATCAGGGGATTGGAGTTGTAATCTAATGTTCGTATTAATATAACTTTCACCTACACATGTAATTATTTTCACTGTTTAAAAAATTTAACGTGATATTTATTTTATACTGTGTCTTTCGATTGACGTCATAAAAATAATATGATTATGTCTACCTTAATGCTAATAAATTTAAATTTGAAAGAAAAGTGCACAATATCACAACTCTAAACTTGTTAGTCATTGGCGTTAAAATCAGGCTTTTAAATAATCACATCAGACAGAATGTGCCACCATAATTGAATTATTTAAATTATTTTAAGAATGTCTTGTTTTTGTCTGCATTCATTGGTTAAGTGACACTTTCAAATTATTTAAAAGCAGGCATTTGGATTATTACATTGGCCACTTTCTTTCAAAATTAATCGGCACGTTAACAGAGACCGTGACTGTGGTGGCAATGACTATCAGTGTCCTCATCTAGGTCATAAAGCATTCCTCATTGTTGAACATTGATGTTACATATTTAGATTGAAAAAAACATGATATCTAAAATAAATATACAAATAAAATAAACAAATAATAAATTTATAATTAAAGATTCACCAAAGAGTTTATTGCAGTGAAAAATTATGTTATTAAACAGTAGGTGGAGCAGATATCCAGCAATTTGGAAACTGATGAATGAACCTACGCTATAATATTAGTATTAACTCTTCTGCAATAATTTACAATTTTAATTGGATAAAATTTATATAAAAAAAAACAAGAATATCTGTAACACATTGCTAACGTGCGCTGCACACACCGGATTTTCATAAATGAAATAAAACAAAAAAAAATCTCATCACAAAAATATATTGGTGTTTTGTTAATATGTATACAACGCATCGATTTTTGCAAATATAAAATGCAATATCGAGAGTAAAAAATGTCTGAATTTTAACCAGATATGTATGTCTGTAATATAATACATCATATTATATCCCTACATATCTCTATTTTGTACTCTTTAATTATTTCTAAATAAATTTACTTAACAATTTAAATTTTGAAACAATCATATACAGTTGAGAGTACTCATTTCAATTTTTATATTATTCTGCCCTGATCAGAAAGAGACCTTAACTAAAAGTGATTAAGGGAGCAGCGGAAAGTCTCAAGATAAATTAACATTTTCTTTTGAATTAATAAGATATGGGTAATAAGTTATACTCATATTGGATTATTTTCCGGAGGATTATCACAAATAGCAATGTTATTATTCAAAATAAAAAGATGTCCTTAGAACAATGTCTGTATAGATCCACCCTTGAATAGAAAATAATAAGTTTTTCTATTAATTTTATTCTGAATAATACCTTCAATTTTTATAACGTAGAGCTCCCAGCAACATTGACAATACAAATGTGTAGAAAGTTTTTCTGTATTATTTTCGCCATTGGTGACCGATCAAATGTATTTATGTCAGTCTTGGTGTTCACTCTATTGAACTTTTTCTGTTAGAAAATTCACAAAAGTGGCCCAGCCTCCTGATTTGTTTTTGTGAAACAAACAATGTTAAGTGGGGCGAAGTGCGACAGAGTTGGTGCCTGCCCAAATGTTGCCCAACATATTAGACTCAACTCTGAAACTGTTGCAAATTTCAAAATTGCAGACTTTGTTCAGGAATACACTCTGGCGGATTTTCTATCGCGAATCAGCCTCATTGATTAAATTTATATACCTTATGTACATGATTTAGCTACAGACCCCTCAGTTTCTGATTAGTATGAAGTTAATGTTTGGTCACGGGTTCATTATATGCTTCTAAGTGGAAATTGAGGAACTAGATTTAATAACAGATAAGATTTAGTAGTGTTGTAATTTAGATATTTGATTTCATGTACGCCCCACAGCGGAGGATGATACACTTAATTGAATATAACCATCAAATTATTTTGCCCAAAAACACAGTGAAGGCTGTTTGCTAAGTCAGAGCCAACTAAGTAGTATAACTTGATCACAGGGAAGTAGCCTGTGAAGACTTGCAGGACTATAATAATTGTTTGGAAATATTGTTTTCATGGACAGAACTTTACTCTCCGGGTCAATGGATGAAAACAATAACCTAAAATTAAACACATTTTTAAAATACTTTTCAAGACTGTTCATAATATATACAAAGTCTATATGTAATAACAATCCAAAAAGGATTAGTCAATCTCTCAAATGATTTCTATGTCCTCGGCTGTAGTTATTTCCGTTCTGTGAATGATTTCCCCGACTTCGATCTCGGTAATCTCTCACCTCATCTCTTCCTGAGAATCTATCTAGCCTTAGTCTTAAATCTTCCAAACCTCTGTCTTGACGGCGGCTTTCGCCTCCCCTGTCCTGTCTACCACCCTCTCCGCCCCTGTCCTGCCTGCCCCCCTCTCCGCTCCTGTCCAACCTGCCCCCCTCTCCGCTCCTGTCTAGCCTGCCCCCCTCACCGCCCCTTTCCTGCCTGTCCCCCTCGCCGCCCCTGTCCACCCTTCCACTCTCTCCATTCCTGTCATGCCTGCCTCCTTGCGAGCCCCTGTCGCTCCGTCCCCTGTCCCGATCCCCCCTCCGCCCTCCCTCGCCCCTGTAGGGCTCGTGTCTTCTCCCTGCCTGGTCCGGGTTGTGTCGCGATGTCCACTGACCCTGGAGACTGGCCACACTCA
This sequence comes from Eubasilissa splendida, assembly GCA_031772225.1. Classification (NCBI taxonomy): domain Eukaryota; kingdom Metazoa; phylum Arthropoda; class Insecta; order Trichoptera; family Phryganeidae; genus Eubasilissa; species Eubasilissa splendida. The sequence goes on from CM062849.1 coordinate 36,518,718, forward strand.
ACCGACCCGTAGACTGGTGCTGGTCATAACTTCCGAAGTTTATCGGAGGATCAAAAGTATTGGTCAAAGGTAAACCGGAAATAAGAATTTGATTTGTCATTGATACAAATTTTTGTTCCAATTCAGAGTCAATTTGAGGAGTGCCATTTGACAAAGGTCGACCGAGGAGCATCGCCACATCTGGGGAGGGGATCGGATTTCCATTCTTCAATGAAGAATTCTTTTGCCATTTCAACGAGAGTTTTCTATCGAACAAAGCTGTTCCTTTGAGTAAATCTATGGCATAGGGAACCGACTCATAGTGGGTGTAAGTTATAAAAGCAAAATTCCGTTGGCGGCCCTCTCTATCTTTCGGAATTCTCACTTTGTCCAATGGTCCGGCCTGAAATATTGTATTAATAATTGAAAAATTATAAAACATTTTGTTTATTCCGACAAAATTATATACAAATATGTGAAGTCGCTTACCTGATAAAACAATTCATAAAGTATTTCGTATGTGATTTTCTCAGATAAATTACCACACCAAAGAGTTCTTGCATCCTCGTCTTCACTCATGATGCTACGTTACTAAAATTGCTTCAATATTGTATATATTTTTGTAAATATAAGCATAACAAAACAAACGTCACATATAACCTAAAAATGATGAGTTGTAACCATAGATAAGAGATATGTTGTAACCATAGATTAGATGATAAAATATTTTAGAAACATATTTCTGCATTTGGCTTTCTGGTTAACTTTAATTACTTGTACTAGCCAAAATAGCCTCTAACTAAAATACCAATATATTCTATTTTCTTTGACATATTTATTTCATCAGTGCAGATACTTATACAGCCGCTCGTAAAACTTCTGTAAAATAAAGATAAAAAACAGAAACAATATAATCTTTATTCTATGACGGAAATGTCGTACGAAAAACGTTGAACGTTAGTTTATGGCGTTTATTCGAGGTTAGGTTTTCCATTTCGTGTTATTGTTTGTTGATACATACCTTCGCAGAATATTAAGTTAAAACAATCGTAAGATTGGACACCTATTATTGATAGTTAAATAAAATAATAAAAATGGATGACGATATTAAATTTCAACAGATGCAAGATGAAATGTCAAGGTAAGTCTGGCATTTACTCTGATATTTACTAGAAATTTTTGTATTACTTTCGTGTAAAGATGTTTACTGATGGATGTTCAGGTTTGTGATGGATTTTCAGATTCGAGGCGGAGATATCGGGGGAACGGCTGCTTCACGCGCCGCCCCGACCTGTCATCGGTGTCAACACCTACAGCAGTGTTCAACACCGCCTGGAGCAGCAGGGGCCCGGGGCCCCATTACTGCCGCCTCCACCGCCACCGCCCATGATAGGGTTTGACATGATGGGTGGACCTGGGGGCATGATGGGCGGTCCCGGGGCCATGATGGGCGGCCCCGGAGCCATGATGGGTGGCCCCGGAGCCATGATGTTCGGAAACATACCTCCTCCGCCTCCACCCCCCACTATGCTGGTGCCCCCTCAGGTTAGAGCCCGAATGGCACCCCCGCCCTCAGGGTTTCCGGGGCCATATATGATGCCCTCCATGCCACATAAACCTCAGCCGGCAGTATTGAGCGGAGCTCCGCAACTTTACAAAAATAAACCTGAAAAAGTGAAGGTGAGCTGCACAATCTATTTTTAATTATAAAATCTTTTAAGGTCGTTATCTGTTTTTATTAAAATTCTTCATCAATGTAGTCTTAATAAAACTATTTGGATGTCTGCTTTAAAAGTCCCATGCGGCTAACCTATCTCACCAATATCAATATCATAAAAGGAAATTTCTTAATTTTTTACTTAATCATTTGAAGAGTTGGTAAGCTGTGATTGGTTGTTCAATTTTAACCGATCATCATTATAATCTCCCAAATGACATATGAACTAACATTGAAAAATATTTGTATCTTACTTTTAATATATAGGTACTACTAGAAATTTTATAGAACTATAGGTATATACGAGGTTTGATCAAAAAGAAACAACAATTTTTGTTTATTAAAATAAATATTTATTTATTAGTAGTTCCCGTCGGATATAATGCACTTATGCCACCGTTTTTTCCATTGTTCTAAATACCTCACGAACTTAGTTTTTTAGATGGTGTTCAGCTGCTCCTGCGATTTTTATTTTATCTCATCTATTGTGTCAAAACGTTGTCCTTTCAATGTTCTTTTGATCTTCAGAAAGAGAATGAAGTCACAGGGGGTAAATCAGGTGAATACGGAGGCTGTTGCAACACTGTGGTCATATTTTTGGTCCAAAATGAACAAATTTTGGAACAAATATGGTTACCACTCTTCTCATGCCTAAACTACCCTTTGCCAAAGGCCGTGTGTAACATTTTCACCATTTCACTGCACTTTATTTTATTTTTAATGCACTATTTAACACTAATTCTTTGAACAGTCATTTTTAAAAACAAAAAATCGCAGTGCGTTATAAAAGTGGTGTTAGTCAATTGGCTGTCAAATAGAAACTACGCATTGAATAGAGTCAAAACTTGACACGTACGTCGCTCACAAAGTCACCAACCAGAGAAAAAAAACTCAATCGGTAACATTCTGCCCATGAAATTATAAATTTCTCATTTCTTTTTGATCAAACCTCGTATACGTTAGAAAATTGAACCCTAATCCTCCTCAGATCTCATGCGTTTATGTGAATGTCACAGTGTATATAAATGTTGCGGAGCGTGTGTGTGAGTATAGATGTTGGTGTTTGCTAGAGCAGATTGATAGAATGAAACAAGACTTACAATTGGTTGGCGTTTATTGTAGTATAATGCACAACAGGTTGAAATTTAAGTTGCACGATAGAGTTAGTGATGAGTGAGAGGTGGTTCCAAGAAGGCCAAGGAAGAAGTGATTGCTACAGCTGGCTTCTCGAACCGATTGCATTGCAATGTATTGTCATCTGAATGCCTGGCTTAACGGCCAGGAACTGTTTAGGACCTCTACAAACTTGTATTATTATATGGAATCGATATCGCATTAACCCTTATCCTTTTCTTGCAGAAGAAGACATCGCCTGCTGTGGAGACTCCCAAGGAGACGAAGGAAGCCGAAACGCCCTCCCTCGCACCCTCATCTTACCCACCTCCAGCCCCAACTCCTACTCCCTCTCCCGCCCCTCAGGCCAACACCCCCTCCGAGGCCCCTCAGCAGCACAATCCCCAGCATAAGAGCGGCAAGAAAGAAAAGAAAAATAGAAAGGTAAATGGCTCCTCTTCACAATTATCAGTCATTTGTGTGGTTCTTCCTCTGTGTCAATCTATTCATGTATGTCTATTGCAATGTCTTTGTCATATTTTCTTTTATTAATTTGTGCTCTCGTCCCTGGGTAGCCTGGACCAACAATAAAATTGTAAAAACAAAATAATTAAAAGATGATTTAATTATATTATACTTTTAGCATTATACATTTGTTGTGTTGATGGATGTTCCGGCTTGCTTGAAATAAAATTATGGCTCCAATGATTTTACTGCAAGACAGAGAACTGCATTTATTTCAAGCTGAAATCGGTACTGTGTTTTGATTGCTGTGACAGATGAAAAGTCCTTTGAAAAGAGAGCATAAAAAAGGACGAATTAGATGATTTCATACATCTTGCATTGTTCATCCGTGCAAGTCAGTTGGTATGCTGTGGATTAAAAAATGCAAATAATGTCCACATTTCTCTGCTGACCAGCAAAATTTTCTTGCAGACCACCACTGGCGCGACCGCTGGCCTAATAGATGTGCTTTCCTTTTCCTTTAATGGACTACATTTTATAAAATTCCTTCGCAAATAATAAATAAAAATTGGACTGAAAATCGTGGCACCATTAAAGGGCTACTTTCAATGATAATTCAAATTTTCGCGTTTTTTATGAAAATGTGAGTTTTTATTATTCATTTATATCAGAACTTATACAGATTTGATGGTTTTTTTTAATTATCACTTAGATAAGACCTTTATATGTACTTATTTAAAACTAATAAACTTAATGTTATTTGCCATAATTAAGATAATACAAGCATTATATGAAAGACCGCGACCATTAGATGCAATTATCTTAATTACTGCATAAGTGAAATATATTTTTTTATAATCTTGAAGCTAAGATTACAGAGACAAATCTCAATTGAGACAAATTAACAAAATGTTAAAAATTAATAGTGTATTTATTCTTTCTATTCAAACTGTCCTCTCGCATGATTTACATAACAAATAACGTCATTAATTATTTCTCTGGAACTTATAAGAATTTAACTATTAACCTCATCTTAAAAGCATATCTAATTTGTGTATGAATTCTTGAATTTCAAACTGAAAAAATGAAAGCTTGCCCTTAAATGATTTTTTAAAACTTTAATTTAAATTTAAATTATCACAAAAAATTAAAAAATCGTATGGTAAATGTAACATGATTATCAAAAATGAGGTCCTGGGTTCAAGTACTAGTGATAGTTCTGATTATTGTTAGAAAAATGATGATGTATTTTAATTTTTTAGTAACATTGATCATAATTGAACATAAATATTAAATTATATTTAAAGTATCATATTTTATTATTATCTAAAATTTTATTGGGATCCTCTGACCTTCAAGAGCTGTGCATTGTAATTATCCATTTAAGGTAATCAGGACAGCAGGAGGTCAGGTGTGGGAGGACCTCTCGCTGATGGAATGGGGAGAAGAAGACTTCCGACTCTTCTGTGGAGACTTGGGAAATGATGTCACCGATGAGCTACTCGTATGTTACTCTTTAATTTATTGCTATCTTTATATGCTCGGTTGAAAAATACTGACATATTTCTCTGTGTTGTCTATATTGAAAATTAAATTAAGGATAACTGCATTTCATTTAAATTGAATAGATACCATGTTCGAATTCCGGTAGCAACCATATACTTTTTCAATAAATAGATTTTCTTTGTATGTCTTTCTAATTGATTAATTTTATTAGCATTATCCATAATAATATTCCCCGTCTACATCTGTGATTTTCTGGATGCCTGCTTCAACTTTGGTAGTGTCATTGTGGCTGTTTATTACTTGATTAAACGGGCAGGTCTATGAGACGCGATCATGGCACAAAGAATGTGTAAGAATTACTTAAATGTTTTTTCTTTTATATATTCAATAACAATACTATTATTATATTCAATTTGAAATGAAGTGTACTCAAAACATTGCAAAATCATACTAATTTTGAGCTGCCATCTCTCTTATCTATGATCTATATCTACATCTCGCGTCGTATCATAGAAGCCGTGAATGAAATCGTACAAATTTTTTCTATGGTCGCACTGTCTAAGAATGATGCGACACTGACAGTTTAATATTTACGTGTGTTAAATAATCATCTATGTAAACATGATCTCAGTTTTTTCAAGAATTTTTTTTTGGTTTCAGATTAGAACATTTAGCAAATACAGTTCCTTCTCTAAAGCAAAGGTGGTGAGAGACAAGAGAACCAACAAGAGTAAAGGTTTTGGTTTCATCAGCTTCAAGGAACCCGCCGATTTCATCAAGGCAATGAAAGAAATGAATGGTGAGAGTATTTTTATAAAAAAATATTTCCTTTATTGTCATGTGCTTGTGAGACACTGGGTGAGAAAATTAATACCTGCGTACTGTGCTGCCTTCCATCTGCCATACATGTGTTGCATTAACACCAATCATCGAATAGGAAACTACGGTGATTACTACGCTGATTTAAAATAACTGAAAACATGATATTCATGTCATATATATTATACAACTAATTTGCTGTTGGTGAATCAAACTTCTGGCGATTGTGTCGGTGGTGACAGTAAACAATATATCTACATTAAACTATTCCTTTCATCACTTTTTCTCTGTATTAAAATGAACAAAATTTTCTCAGGCCGCTACGTGGGGAGCCGACCGATCAAGCTTCGCAAGAGTTCCTGGAAGAATCGTTCACTAGACGTTGTGAGGAAGAAAGAAAAAGAAAAGGCAGCTCTCATCTCCCTCCTCACAAGTGGAGCGAGTAAACCGTGAAGAAATGCGTGCATCGTGATATTTGTTTTGTTTGTACATAATTTATATAAGAATGTTTTTTATTAGTTCTGGATAAGAACGTTTTAGGTTATCTACAAATTATGTGTATTATTTTAATAAATTAAGGTAATATCAAATCTGTGTTCACTTCTTTTTTTTATCTTCAATTTCAGATGTTTTGAAAAAGCTTCACATCCCACCTGTATGAATTGTATTGTAACTAACAAATAGGTACATAGGTCATTTTTAATTGTTCTGGTATTTTGCATGTTTTTCATTCATGTGCAATGGCAGTATTTAAAAAAAATATATTGTTTAATAGAACATTATAAATGTATTATATATTGCAGGGGTGTGCAATGCAATATAGAATATAAGCAAAATGGTAAGGATTCTGGGAAATAAAAATAAATTAAATAATCTTTATCTTATAAAAAGACCCTATAAAATTAACGTTACCCATGGCTGGACTTTTGTCTGGCTGTGAGTTATTTCAAAATATTGCGAATCATTTGTGTACAACTTCATGGGAATGCTGGTAGGCAATTTGCCAGTATGTACGCATTAATATGCGTCTAATTTATTTGTTCAATCCGCATAAGAATCATACTGAACTAAATATTTTCTTACTGAACCTTTGTTAATGTTTGTTGGCATCTTTACGTCTGCTAATTTTCTGCGTGTTTCTAACAATTTGTGGTTTGAAAAGTATTAATCTTTACTGAAAACTGCGTGCAATGACACCTTCTACATATTTGATTTGCTTAACAGACTAGGTGTTGGTCAATTTATTATCAAGTGAACAAGTTTGGATTTTTTGGGGTATCATTAAGTTAGATTATTATGTACATATTAATATTAGATGAAATTAATGTATTTCTGTTAATAGTTTGGGGTGTGGTGATTTGTAAAGCTAGTTATTTAAATATACGTTTTTGAGTATGTTAATGAAATATTTTAAATCCGCTATACAAATGAGAAATAGTAGATAAGCACAGTAGGGTATGGAGCAATAAAAGATCTTGCCTTTTTTAAATTCACAATTACATATATTCTAAATTCAATTTGATAGAATTGTTCTCAAAATTAGAATAATTTTTCTAACATTTATTTTGATACCTATTATGTATATACTGAGCCTGTTTGTACCTAATGCACACCACTGCTATATTGTAATCGTTGAGTAATTAGCAGCACTGCGTATCTCAAAATTTTTAACTTTCCAGAAGTACTAAAAAAATATATTACTTTCAGTATTACCGTTATTATTTTATTTACATTTTTTATGCTTGGAACTAACGCAAGTGATGAATTTTGTTTTTTACCAAATTAGCGCGAAAATACCAACCTAATGGTATATTAATCTCAATTTATCAAAAAAATGAGACATGTATTGTTGCTAATTATTCAACAATACATATAGAAGAAACTTCTGCCACTTAAAATATGTATGTTTGCAAAATACTATAAAACTAAAAATGACTTATTTATTAGGGGTCGATTAACATCACACTGAAATATTTTCAGCAAATACACTTGAACAAACGAATCTCTCCAGAGTGTTGCGCCATCGCGTTCAACTTACAATGTGATAGAAAATCAAAAGTATTTTATTTTATTTTCATATTTATTATGTACTTATTTAGATAATTTTACCTTAGGGTTTTTAATAAATAAATTTATACTTAAATATTACAAACCTCCTCACAATAATAACTTATTATATTATACATACAATACATGAACTAATTAAATTAAGGTTAACGGACTTTGTTCCTTAAATATTATTAATTGACTTGATCATTTTAAGGTTATTCACAAAGTCATCTCCACAATTGGCAACTCTGCTTTATTTGCTAATGTCCCTGCAAAAATCATTTTGATTAAGTTTTTTTTACTGTTGATGTGATTGCCTTCACGACTCTTTTGTCTCTGAGCAGTGGGTCGAGTGGTACCATTAATCAATTTTGAACTAAATCAATCGGGTCATTATTTTTTTAATCCTGAATAAAACACCAACACAGCGGCGCTTAATTAAATAAGACGCTTCGCACAATCTCTTTCTCTTCAATATTTTCCAACATATTTACTGTTCTTCAGCAGCCTCATTTTCCGATGGCCGTTTGGCTTGGGTCTGGGATAGTGCGTCTCATTCTTGATGGAGCCAGCGTGAACTGCTGCGGTGAGGCAGCATCTGTCATCACCGATGTTGCCATTCGCCTCGGACGGGCAAAATGGCGGTGTGCTCTTGTGCAAACAAAATGTTCCGTATGCCCTGCAATGAAATTAGTTGTTTATTATGCAGATCAGTGATGGTAAACCGTTATTATGACTGATTGCATTAGATAATAATAGTGACTCATTTATTTTTAGATTTTGTGATCTGTAACGGTTTGACATTAACTTAAAAATGAATTTCCTCTATGTGCTTAATCTGTTTAGTGTGTTCCTTCATCAGTCATGTTAATTTAGTAAGCAATTATGTGCTCGGTTAACTCACATGTGCGGCGCAGCCTGCCCTATAGGTAGAGGAGCTCCGGGAAGAGGGGCTTGCGGCAGAGCTCCCATGGGGCACCGCCTGGCGCAGGGCTCTGCGAACTGGGGCGTGAACAGACTCTCTGCCTGGTAGCAGATGGACCAAATGTGACTGCACAATGGTTCATCTGTAGGAAATAGATATTGTATAAATAAATTATTGTCGTTTTTATAACTTTTGTGTGCATTTTTTAAATAAAATGTGTAAGCTTAGACTGAAGCTCACCTGCAATACTTCCTTAAATTAAAGAAAATATGAAGCAAATCTCGTTTAGTGAGGCTGCACCACACTAAGATAAATACATACATCATTGGATTGTTTAATGAATATTTGTATATACAATGAATTGTTTAATGAATATATGTATATACAATGATTTTAGAAATAAAGTTTGCAAATGGCTAACTAGGCGTATTGCTGCAGAAAGGTTGCGAGCGTCCCCCATTGATGCAGACATCCATATGCCCCAGGCGACCCCCCTCTCCGTAGTTGCCGGCGTTGGTGTGCAGCACCTGCACGTGCTGCGCGTCCCCTGCATCCAGCCTCAGTGCCGGAGAGTTGCGCACCAATGGCCTCGCGGGGTCCAGACCTGCGTATTGCATAGAAAGTGATTAATAATTATGCTTAGATATTTGAGTACAGCACTAATCATCAATATAAATATATACCTATGATTCTGGTGATCCGGAAGGGTAGGTAGTTGGCCATGATGCCGCACACGTGAGCCCCGAGCGAGTGGCCCACGCAGGAGACGCTGGCCACGGGCAGGCCCTGTCCCAGCAGGCGGCCCAGCATGGCGGCCGTGCAGCGGGCCACGGTGCGCAGGTTGTGCACGGCGGCCACGTAGCAAGGCGGCTGGCACAGGGCGCCCCAGTCCACCATTATCACGTTGTATTTGCCCTTACGTAGGTATGCTGGAACAAACACGCCAATTTTATTGATTTAAACAATTATCAAACTGTTAGTGTGACGTCCTTGGAATGGTGGGATGGTGCGTGTATATGTGTATGTGTGCTGTACCGCCGGTGCGGGTATGTGTGATAATAAACGATTAATTGTTACAAAGTCTATTTCTTGGACCTTCACATTACGAGGTGTACACTAAAGACGTACTAAGAAGTCAAGTACGTAACAGTTAGACTAACTAGTTTTCATTTTAACAATTATTTACAAATATCAGATATCCCATAGAGACAAAGCTATTTTTTATTATATTTAAAAATCCAGTAATTGTGTGTTCTTGGACTTAATAAAATATTGCTAATTATTTACACTGATGGAAAGAAGTTTAATTCGTCTATAAATAGTAGTCAGAGGTGGGTGGACTCCTTGATCCGGATCCAGTATGTATGAACTAGAATGGATTAATTCTTGATTCATCATTTTTGATCAGAATGACACAAATCGTATCATGAATTTATATTCAAAATAATAGTGTTCACAAGTTTACACTTTTTCTATATTTATGCATATATAAGTATATGATTGCAATGTGACTGTTAACCAGGGCCCGACTGTCTTTGTAAAACCCTGCCTTAAATCGGCTATTGTGGCAGCTTTGCGGCCTATAGTGACCGCCACGCGATCATTGGTGGCCGTTGCGAGGCCAGGGTTTCCGTATTATATATAGCGATCGGAATTCAAATCCACCGCCATCTCGGTCGGCATCGACGCTAGCGACAGCGCTGCCGACTGCTGCTACAAGCCTGGCTCGATAATTCACTGCCGAGTCTCTCCAGTTTTCATCGTTTCACAACGGCGGTCTTGCCGGCCCGCGCGCGCCGAGAGAGACCGCTGACTCGCTTCACTTCGAACTTCACATCTTTAATTCTATCTGTCTTCATTGTTTTTATCATACCGACAATAAACACCTCAACACGCCAATCACATTTCTTTCATTTAACCACATAACCTAACCCCCCAAATATATTGTATTGCTTTAACAATGCACCATGTAATGTACTTTATCTGTATTTCCAGTAAGAAAATATGTACACCTAGAACTATCTTAAATTGATGTGATTATCGTCAGAATTAATTAGAATTAAAGAAAAGAAACACACGTTTGGGGCGGTATTTTGTTAGGCCGGCATTTCGAAACTTGCCCAAGGGTGGCTTTTTACCAAAAGACGTTCTGAACACTAGTGTTGACTAAAAATTACCGCTTTATTAAGAATAGCTATAATGTTATTTATTGGATTTGCTTTCTTGGATTGTTTATACCTGGATTATTTTTCTTATACACTATTATCGTTTCGCCATTTTGAATTTTGTTTTTCAATTTTTATATATTTGTCGGCCGCCCCCTTGATTTGGCCGCCACAGGCAGGCGCCCGCTCCGCCTGTGCGTAACGCCGGCACCGGGTAGAAGTTCGACAGAAGTTAATTTTGCAAGATTAAAAGAGCATCTATTATAATCCCACGGCACAGTGATTTTAGCCAATTGTCTAGTTTCGTTAGATTTTACGTGACCAGTCTCGCATGACAGATCGTTCCACTGACTGGCTACCCGACGTTACGATATTACATTCCTATGTATTGAATCTTAATTGTTGTGTCGCGTTAGTAATATGTAGTTTGTATAACCCGAAAAGGGTGAATCAGGATGGAAGTGTGCATTGAAGAGCAACCTGTTTGTGTTATCACTACAATCGCGTTAAAAAGGTTCCAGCTCTAATTAGTATAGGTATTGATCTTCTCTGGCGTTATCCATCATTTATTTTTACAACATAACACACTCAATTACAACAATCTGGGATAATTGTGGACTTCATTCATTTCAACGTTCGGATACAAAATATGTTATCGTAAATATTCGACGTGTAGAAAAAATGACCACGACCATTTTGTTGCATTTCGACTTATCGAACCTCGTTCTCATAGCATAGGGTGCTGTTGATAATGAAACATATGTTGATTATGAATGGATGAATGCATTACATTAACTTTGAAAAACATTCTTCCTGTTACTAACTGTTGATAAAAGCAGGATTAAATCGCGCTAACTAAGAATACATAACTAAAGTTTTATTGTGTTTTAGCATTACATACGTTTTTTGTATAATTATGACGTTCCTTTTTAATTGAAAGAATTCCACGTTCTCCCTGTAAAGCCTTACCGTCTCTGAGAACGATGATGGGCAGGGTGTCGTCTCCCCCGGCGTACCCGTGCACCAACAGGATGGTCTCCAGACTGGGGTCCCAGCTGGTGCCCCTCAGCCAGTCAGCGCTCTCCAACACGACCTGGAATAACCACGTCAGGAAGTTTCATATTATTGACAAGATCTGATCAACATGTTTGAACGTTTTTGACAACACGTGATGCACAACGTTTTGTGTCTTGCATCATCAGGCAGTGTAATGGAGAGCGGTCTCACGTCCAGATCCAAACATTGGGCGATGACAACTATTTCCTACTACTACCTAGCCAGCAGTATAGTTCCGATTCATTTGTACCGTTTTACTTCCTGTAAACGCTACGAGATTGTTTTATCTAGTTATAATTATATATATTTTTAAATGCATATGAATAACCTTTTTTTTAAAGCATTTAGTAATAAATGACAATGTTTTTGACCCAAAACGTAGTTTTCAATAGCAGTTGAGCACTAAAGCGCGGGAGTAAATACATCACAAATTAAAATCGCCTGTTTACACGAATACGAAGCATTTTAAAACTCGTTTTTGACGCAATTCATTTTAAATATTTTTATTTTGTGCAGATTTACCTTCGTAATTCTTCGATTCATAAGAAAAAATATTCTTTATTATAGGATTTTTGGTCACAGTGGATTACCTAACTGGCAACGAAAAAATCCAAGACGAATTTAATGATCGCAGTCTTTTGAAAAATGTCTAAATTATGGATTATGCTCTCACGCTTTCGTGGTTCATCGTGTGTATATCAAAATTCGCCGTCTCGCGCCTCATTGACCATCGGTGTTCTGTTCTGAAGTTGGGTGAATTTAAATCTCCTCAGCAGCAATTAAAACGGAATAAACGCATTTAATTTAACGTGTGCACGTATCGAATCTAGATGCACTGTCAAACGACGTGTATTCGGGTTTTTGTCTCTCACTACCGATCTCATCGTATCTCACTCCGTAGATACGGGCCATTAGGGGATATATTTGAACTGAAACGAAGGCAATCTAAAATCTAATAGATCGTTACTCATTTATAAATGTAATATATCGTAAATTTTACAAACTTAATCCACTGCCTAAACATTTGCACAACCGGACTGCTTCCAACAAGTGAAAGTAAAAAATATAAAGTATGCAAATTACACTGTAGCCCTGACCGAGCAATAAATAATGTCGACGACATCGGAAGCGCCAGAATAGCGGGCTGCAGATTCGCACATTACTTTCTTTATAGTGATACTAGTTTTTAGAAAATTTTCGCGAATATAATTAACAACGAGAAACACCCGATGAATAAATAACAGCACTTTGGATGCTGCTATATGTGATATGCTATTTCATCGGGATTGGGTTTTATTCCAGCATCATAATTGTCAGTTCAGTGATTCATTTTAACCTTTGATAAATCACAAGTTATGTCATATTTGTAACATAATTATTCCATTGAAAGACTTAATTGTTTGGACGCGTATCACCTTGGAAGCACTTTTGTACTTATGAAGTGCACGATTGGTGTTTAATTGCAACGGTTATATTACTAGTCAGTGCGGCTTAACGACTGGAAGGATAGCTTCTAGTGTAGCTGTATTTAAATTAATTACAGATACCAATCATCATTTTATGAGTTTCCTCAATTAAATATCTCTATATCACTCATATTCTTCGTAGACAACTCTCAGCCTTTGCAGCCCCCGAGTACACACCGTGTCTCAGAGATTCGCCGTCCCGCGCTTCATTTCACGTACATCAAATATCCTGTCGTTCGTCAGTTAAGCGATTTTCCAATTCATGTATTAACATAAAACACATATGATGCTTATTACAATAAGGTAGATAGTAAAAGTGTCAAGGCGATTAGCGCTGATGCACTTGTAGCAGTAGATTTGGCGGTCTAGCCGCATGTAGAGTACTCAGAGTATCGTAGACTCTAAGGAATTGGAAAAAAAAAAAAGTTAAGCGATTTTGAATCTCACTAGAGCGGTTAACCGTATTTAATTTACAATTTAACGACTTATTAATGTTTAATGACTAATACTATATTTCGTGGTTTGGTCTCCTTTCGCGGACTCGGGTCTCGAGTTCCTCTCTCGCGCGCATCTTCCACAAGAATGGCGCGTGTCTAACATCTCCGGTGTCCATATCACCTTCTGCTTCCGCTCCGGCTCCTCGGGACTGTAGAGGGTGAAGTGAATGTCCGGGTCGGGGCAGGCATCCCTGTCAGCTCCCCTCCTCCACACGCATTTGGCATCCTTCCCTTCATCCGCCAGGCTCTGGTTTCCCAAGTACAGCGCGTCTCTGATGGGGTGCGGACGCTGGGACAGGCACCCTGGAAATAACGACAGTTAATTTCTAATATTTCCGGTTTTTAAGTTGTGGACTGTTGTAAAGCATGCTCAACTTTGAGACGCAGCCCCTCTCCAAACTGAAAGTAATCAATACAAATAAAATGAATCAATTATAAATATACAGACACAAAACTCTGTTTATCTAAAAAATGTTTCCGTTTCTACCGGGGTATGATCTGGAACGTTTTCTATCCGGGGAAACGCATTAACATTTCGCCATATCAACCGATTAAATAGGCATTTGACAAATTTTGAACTTGTTTCCTGTACTCTTTTTTTTATAATTGGTACATCTATTAATCCATTTTTAAAAAATAATCTAATTTATATTGCAATGAATCCCAAATACCTTTGAGTAATACATGCTATTATTACTATGCTATTCTGTGTATAAAGATGTTGCCAGAATTAAATCAATCAATTTTATTAAATTTGAATAAACTTTCATATAACTTATATGTAACATCTAAGTCAACTTCACAACAAAAATGTATTTTCGTTAAATTTAAAAAAAAACCTATTTCGTGAGAAATGTGAATAAAGGAATGTCACTGTAGATGATGTAGACGAATAGCGTGGTCCGGTGGAATGCTGCGATCTGTTGATTTCGCCATTATGTTTTAATTTCAATATTTTCAGATGAGTTACGAAAAATGATTATAGACTTAATTGAATAATCATGAAATCATTTTGATCATAAAATTGAAGTTTCTAGAGATTGTCGTCCTAATTTCAGCCATTCGAGAATTGAAATAATTATTTTATCACTCTGTGGAGATTTATCGCCTTCGCAGCTATCATTACCGCCGACGACCTCTGAACGTACTTCACATTTACCGGTGCGCAAAATTAGCATTCTGACAATCGCAAAAACACTCCCGATACTGACGTCACAATAAACATGCGCCCGCAACCGAGGAAGACCCACTCGCCGCCTTTCAAACAAGATCCCCAGGAAACGCTTATCCGTGCAGACTTTTCATTGTACGGATATCGTGTGTTTCTAAACTGCACCTGTGCTCGACAATAAACGGGTGCCATCTGCCAACCGTAAGTTGTGTCATCTTTCTATTCTCCAAAGTGTTCTGGACACATTCACATACACAATATATCTCCGCGATTAAACGCACATCGTGGGCGATGGGTGATGTATATGGGGCAACCATCTTTCACACAATAGCGGATCATCTTTATCCACAATCAACATACCCACACAATCATAATGTGTAATAACATACAACATATGTGCATCATACAAGAGGAAAATGTCGACTGAGACTGCGATTCAGGAATAGGGCTAAATCTCAGAACTCGATAATGTGCAGTGCGATGAAGACTTTAATGAAATGCAAGGAGATATAAGAAAGGAAAGGAGGAGAAACTACATAGATTCAAAATGAAACTAAGCAAATATGTGCAAAATAAATTGTAGTGAAAAGGATTTTGATCTAGTTTATATTAGAGCATATATAAATATGATATTAAGAATAAATAATTCATCCAGGCCTTGAAGCAAAAACTCGAGAACATCGTCGTCTTTTGGTTTAAAGCACAAAATACAAGTTTAGCAAACGGGAGAAAGTATTATTTTAGAACTCCACACCACTTTCTTAACTCTGTGTCCAGCGTCCTATGCAAATGTGTTTGACTTGTGTGGCTGCTGGCACGCGGATATGACGCAGGACAACTTTGAGCATATGTGCTACAAGCTTATATCCATCGTGCCGCCAATTGTAGTAAACACATAAGTATGTACTTCTTCATTATTGAAGAAGTGAAACTAATTCAGTATAGTCAAATCAAACGGTCAAAGGTCACCGTCAATATGGAAAATCTAAAATGGCTACATCTTAAAAATGCACCTGCGAGGTGCTCATTGTGAAATATGTTATGTTACTTGTTATTTAATTAATACATTTTCAGTATTTCGACCTAAACAATGTATATATTCATGAATGTCTCTACGTACGTACTGCGCATTATAGAATGTTCTCGAACACCTAAAGCTAAAAAGATTCTGCAGCTCGATGTGTCGTAGAAAATGGACGAACAATTTGCGTATCACCTAACTAACAGATTACTAAAACAATTACATTTATTCACGAAGCTTTCCATACGCAGTGTTCGTAAAATAGGTTGCATTCTTTTATATTACATTATTTAGATAGTCGAGAATGTTTGCATCATATTTTAGCTATCATAAGTCTGCAATTTCAATTTTCATAATAATTCAATATTGTCAGGAGAACACATTCTTATTGTGAAGTTGTAATTATTCAGAACAGACGGTCTGTGATATTTTAAATATTCATTAAATATATTAATTAGAAAGATATACATATAAAATCAATTTTATCGATAAATATTGTTGTTGCGCCACCGGGATTCGAACCTGGATCTCTTTCCTAATGCACCTTCCCCAGTTATGGGATATTTTAAATATTTTTAACATATAACAATATTTTTGGATAAAATAAATTGTATATGTATATCTTTCTAATTAATATTTGAAATATTGTTATTTATCATTATTTTGTTAACATGTGCTTTATTCTTATTTATTCTGAGGTTTTTTTTTTCGTTTTTTAATCAAACCACCAGCTGAGCAGAACAGTTTAGTAAATTATCATAGATTCTGGTTACTTAATAATTTTTTGAATATTATTATTTAAAAAAATATATGTTCAATGTAATATTATGTACGTAGTTGCACAACGATACTTGGCGTATTATCAGAATGCTTCGGCTCAGAGAACAGGCAAATTATGGTTTTAGCGATGGAGTTAGCTAGTGTCCAATCTGTTCACTTTTTTAATATACTAAGATTTGACTGCTTCCGACGCGGTCTGAAGATTTACAAACATGATGCGGTCATATTCCACAATGATGACTCGATGTACCAATTAAGGAAGTCAATTGATCGCCAATATGCAAATTGGACCGCTGTTTGTTAAACAGACCATCATATCTGTTCGGTCATAGCAGAAAGTGAACTCGTTTGCGTAGAAAGTCATTTGCAATATTCATCATTCAGATTGTCTAATGCGGAAAGATGGTCCAGTGAGTACCCAAACTTGATCCATAATAAATTAATCTCCATATTAAAAAAATGACAATTCACTAAAAGTATTATGATTGTATGAATCTTGCTTAGCACACTGAAAGAGCCGCCAAAAAGTATTATCGTGCAGGGCTAGCTTGGCGATCTTCGTACATGTTATCACTCAAATAATAATAAAAAATTTCTAAAAAAAAAAAGACTATCCAAGTATACAACTTTTCAAAGATTTTAAAGTACCAAAAATAGTAGACATATCCAAAAAAAAAACAAATTTTCAAAATTAAAAATCAATTAAATTTTAGAAGCGAATTCCGATCTACAAGATATAGAGATCAAATTGATATCCCAAAACTAAAATATACCGCAACTCAAAATCAATATATTTATCGAGGTATCAATTTTTTTAACAATCTCCCCATCACAATTAGAAAAATTACGGACTAAACATAAATTTGTAACTGAAGTTAAAAAAAATATGTACACAGACTAACTGAAACATAAATTAACTCCAATATACACGAGTCTTACTCTCATAGAGAAGAAACAAATGTTAAAATATATATGTATATATATTCACTGATTATTGAAATTGTATTATATTTTTAATATTAATAAAAAATAAAAATAAATGTCGCACAGAGCACCGGATAAATCAGCACACTGCACCGCAACTCGGTCGCCAACCTTCCATAGAAGACGTACATAACATGGAAGAGGCCTATCCTACTGGTGGATTTGTTTAATTTGTGTATAAACTTAAAGAGCGATTATTCAACTCAATCATAGGTGTATTTTTTCCGAAACAAGGGAGTTTCGCGTAATAATAGTAAAAAAAATATATTGTATTTATATTTACAATCTATCTTGTATAATTTATAATTAGTATCTCATATAACGATTATGGTTTCAATTTCTTGTGCTAGTATAATAATTTATTTTATTTCTCAGTTCTTCTATCATTTATGCAATATTTATCACGTGTGATGGGTTTCACACATCCAGAAGTTCTTAAATTTTGGACAAAATCATTATTTATATCGTATAATGTATTTGGAACCATTTCGGTTAGGTTCCACATACAATCCTATTAACAATATATTGCTACGTGTTTCATTATACTTTTTCGCCAAATATATTAGACAAGAAATAAGCCATCATTGGGAATCTTTCGCAAATTAATTATGTTTATATGCTTAATTATTTTAAATCTAATTTGTTTTATTTGAAACGACGTAACACACTTTTACTCTACATTTACTCGATTTTTTAAATGGCGTAATATATATGTACACATAAACGTTTGAATGTTACATTTGAAATAAGTGATCAGTAAAAAAATGTACATCTGTAAAAATCTCAGTTATGAAATAACGGCATTGGAGATAAGTTACCCAATAGTCGAGCTATCGTAGACGAAAAATTGCATTTAAAAAAGTTACTTAAAAAGTACGTAAGTTCTCAATGAAGATAATGTAATTCAGCGGCGTATCTGGGCCACGGCGATGATTTTGGGGCCCAAAAGGTCCGCGCCGACCTTGCGAGTATCGATAACAAAAGTTATTTACCCAGCTCTAACACGGACTAATCATTTTTGAAACCCACCACATTTCTCACATAGCACACACTGCTACTGTTGTACGAGTACATCGATACTACCAATAGGCGTTAAACATCCCTCGCGACTGAGGATCGCGATTTCCAAGAACTCTCGCCATCTCAACTATGCTCCTTCACTTTTCTCGGCATCCTACAGAATTTAGGACTTTACCACTCGGTCGGTTCAACGGGTGGGGAATCTTCCTATTTCTCTTCGCCCTTCAACGTGACCTACCGCAATAAGTTTCTCCAAGCTATCTTCTCTTCTCGCAAGATGAAAAAGATCAAAAAAATATATGGATTTGCAAATGGTTGAGAGTCTGTCCTTGATGTTTAATTTCTGCAGAATGGAGACATTCGTGCGTCTCGCTGTCTATGGTATGCGCAAAATGTGTCTCCAGCACCACATTTCAATGGCATCAATCCGTCTTCTCTCCTTTGATTTCAGGGTCCATGATTCCACACCATATAAAATATAGAAAATTGCCGTAATGGGAAACAAGATTTTTTAATTTTATTTTTAATACTTAAAAACTGACTGACTGAAAATGTAATATTAGGTATGTCTATACGATGCTACTTTTGTTATTACTTAATGAATAAGTAGTACTTAATTTTCGAATATCTTACATACCTTAAATCTTAAATACCAATTACATACTTGAGTAATTCACTAGCTTAAAGGCAGAACTGAGTAATATAAATAGCACGATGCGGCGAATAAAAAAAGAGCGCCATGAGTACAGCGGTGAGTTTTAAGAACTAAGCAATTAAAGTTTCTACTGGTACACAGATGGCACTAATTGCAAAATAATGTTTTCATATATTTTTTAATATTAATACAATTTTTTAATTTATATTTTTTTCCCATAATTTTTAATTATGCACAGGTTTTTGGTTGTATGCACTGCACACCCCCGGATGGGCTCCGAAGGTTTAGCAGCAGTGCGAACAGTTTTTCAACGTAGCAGGAAGTGTGTGACCCAGAGTTATTGACTCATTAATTTTGACTAATTAGTAACTAATTTAAATTCGATAAAACCATTTATTTATTTGGAAGTTATTTAGATTAGATTAGGATAAGACACTCGTAGTATAACGTAGAACAGATACAGAACGTACAGTTCCCACTCTTTGCATACAAAAACTAGTTTAGTAGGAATTAATTAAGACAGAAAGGTAATGTATTGAATTACAGGTTAGTATTATTGAACTATTGTTTTTTTAATTATTTAATCGCATAAATATATCATTAATATTTTTTAACAAAGATTTGTAAAGCGAACAGCCAATACTAGTACAGGAAACTACTAGATATTTATTTATTTATGTAGTGTAGAGTTGTGGTAGTGACATGGCGAAAATTGCCGGAGGATCGTACAGAGTTACAGAATCACTGCTTTTATTCAATGGATAAACAATAGTTTATGATGTTGTACAGTTTACAAAAGGCCTGAAGTTGTTTCAGACTTGAATCCAAATTCCACGGATGGAGAGCGAAATTACTACAGGAAGCAGAGGCGTAACTGTCCCAATGCAGCCAGTGCGGTGCAGTGGCCCGAAAACTTTGCGCCCTACAATTCTTTTGGCATCGATTCTATTCCCGGCACTAATAATAATCATTTTTAAAATGCACCACAGCGAGATTGAAAATTTAAAAAAGCATTTCCCGGTAGTACAACGGAAAACTATTGATGTATACAGAGAAGACGATGTATATTAACAGATTGTATGGAATTTTTCACTGTTGAAAAATAATAAAAAAATCTTGCCGATTTCTACGGATATTTTTTGATTTAAAGATAGTGTGAGGTGTAGTTATTCCATACTCCATACTGATTACTGTCATTTATAAAAATAGCACATCGAAATAGAGTTGTTACGTTAAAATGTTTTTATGTAATATTACTTCATTGGAATAAAATTCAGATATGCCTGCCCACACTGGATAGGGGACTAAAAGGGAAAGTTTAAAATACATTTGGAATAGCAATAATTGTCCTAGCGCTAATATGGACTAATATTTTCTAAATCTATCGCAGCCAGAAATGGAATTACGTCTAATTATAAAATATTATCGATAAGTTATACAGTAATACCCATCTAATATATTCGGTTAGGTTAAAAATATCGTTTGTTTTTTGTCACGAAAGTGTGATTATTATAAAAATCAATTTTGCTCTTACTATTTACTGACACATTTTAGATTGGGGCCCAATGCCTTATTTTCTTTTATTTTTCCAATGCCAATGGGCTCAACTTTCGTAGTTACGCCGCTGGATATGCCTGTTTGAATGAATGATGGGCATGCGTTTGGGCAATGTAATCCCAGTCGCAACTCAATTTTAACAAAATACGAGATACGCTTTTTTAAAAAATGACCATCGCTACAAGTTGAAAATCGCCGATACGGAAAGTAAGGATTTTTTTGGTTGTGAATTTTTAGATATATCTATCTGCAAATACCTAAAAACGCATTTTCTTTCGTTCATATTGGATAAAATTGCATAGTACTCAATATTCTTATATACAATAAATAAATCTTTCCATGTTGGGGCCAGATTTATTTTGTTACGCCACTGGCAGATAGCTAACGATGTGTGTATAATTGATATAATTATAAAAATGCATAAAAGAGATAAACTTATTCTGGTACAAATCTGTTGAACACAATAAAATTGTGAAATCGCTCTCGGTTGCTGGTGAGGATGACCTTACCCGTCAGCTAAGTTTATGCAACAAGTTCGGAATTCCCACACAAAAAGTATGTAGGTACCGTAGGTACCCGCCACAAATGATTGCTATCTTACAAAACATATTTGGCTCCACAAAAAAAAATTAAGCGGTCGGTATATTACGAAACATATTTTTGGTAAATAATATATTTACAGGATTTAGGATTTAAGAAGTGTTAACTTCGTGAAACCGAACCATGAAATAGTAAAAATCAGTATGTTTCAATAGAATTTCCACAAATTACAAACTTTATTCAACGCGAAAATGATGTATCTACAAATATAATATATACCTACCGAAGCAAATTAGTTTCAGTTGTGTGAAAGCGACATTGACTGTTGCTAATATTCAATACACATTTTTATAATGAACGCGTATTTTAGAAATCAGTTTTACACCTGTCCATTTGCAGTCACTAATAACGCAATATCGGAAAACACACACGACATGTTTGTCTACTTATAAGAAAATCAAGCTAAGAATGGGCATGCTGCATTTTCTTGCCAGTTGCATAACTTTAATAGAGTCGGCGGCGTGCAGACAGCACGGTATATGATTCTAATCTTGCTACATCTCATTCTTTTTTAGATGTTTCACATTTATTTAACTAATCAAAGCGCTAATGTTCAAAAGTATTCTGTAGTATGTGTTCAAAAACAGCTCAGCATCGCTTCGTTTAAAAGTGTGACATATATACCATAGATATTAATATTTAAAGATGAATAACCATACCTGCGATAAACAGAGATAATGCAATTGTTGTTACAGACGCAACCCTTCCCGTCGACCGAAGAACCATTTTCCTTTGCTATTTGAAAACACTATAAAAACGTTCCAACAGAACTACTGTCACTTTCAAAAATGGCGGGAAGACTGGATTCCTCCGTCCGTCGCGAGTATTCCGGGAAATTAGGATTAAAACTGAATACGAAATAAACAATTTTATTTACTACAAGGCGGATAACATATTTCTTTTTAAAAAACACATTAGCTTAGTATATATTTTTAGGAAGGTGCTTCAGGGATCGTCGACGGAAGAAGACTGGCGAACTTCTTGGCGCTACAACAACCGTAGCTCTCTCTTTGAAATAATACCACCTGTACATGTCGCGTGTTGGGTATTTTAATGCAATCAATAAAAGTTTTTCTCGGTAGTTCAGTGGATAAGTTCGCATTCGAGCGGGAACTTCAATAATTATTTGACATTTTGTAAGATACGGATTTTGACTCGACTTTGATGACATTGGTCGAAGAGAGTTATGCAATACACTCTTAGTGCCCACATAAGTCAATAATATTTTACGAGGTGTAGTAATAACTAATCAAAATGCAATTTACACACATCGCACACAAGCATTATCGTGAATCCGCACGCTAACATTGTTCAGTTAGTTAGGTAGCTCACCACGCTCGATCCGCTTTCAAATGCTTCTTTCTGTTTGAATTTTTATATGTATTCATTACATGTATAAGATATTTAATGTGAAGTGTCCATTGAAATATACGAGTTAGATGGAATACATATTGTGAACATTTGTTCTGAAGGTGAATATGTCAGAAATTTGAAAAATAGATTACTGCCTGTTGTACTATAGGGAGGTAATTTTCTAAATTATATCATATGCAAGTTTTTCACGCCGATCCTACGACGGATTTTGAACACTAGTTGAAAATAGTTATAAATTATATTTATTTAAGATAAATGAGTAACTCTATTACCATTATTACAGTGTTTTCGAATTATTAAAATAGTCATTACATATGTAAAAGTACATAATGTATTTTTACAGTAAGCCAAATGAAACGTGATGAAACGTTTTCTTTTGATAAAATGAAGATTTATTGCGACGCGCAAGTCATTTGGTTATATAGCCCCTTCCCAGCTAATTCAGCAAACATCTTCATTATACGACACAACATTTAAGTACTTGCTCTTCATAATGGCCAGTATCTTTTCGTCGAATTACCATAAAATAGTTACTTAACCGTGACCCCGATACGCAACTATCCAAATGCAGCCAAAACAAATTTATTCAAATTCTAAAACTAACCAGCGTAGTATTACGGAAACCGCCTAAATTAATTGTTCATAAAATGAGGTAATATTGGGCCATTTCTGTTTTAAAAAATATCAAAGTTTGTGGGACTTATCATGCATGTTTTGCACATTTCGCACTAACGATGTTATAAATTACTACTAAATGATGATTGCCAGCCTAATTCTTCTTAGACTTCTCTTCTATTCATTTAATTTATTTAGGGTGCCCGCGAGGTGACAAGCGTCTTTAAAGTAGAGAAAATTATAAAAAGGTTATTAATATATTTGTAGCTGAAGAAGTGTGGATATTATTACCCTCGACTATATCTCGGTGTGCTCGACGGCAGTGACTTGGACTATCCTTGCGGTGGTATCCGTGGCCAGGAAGTAAAAGCGCAGGTCAGCCACAAATACGACTGATGATCTAAAGAGAACTGCATAAATCAGAGACCGGCGTAGAGTTTGAGGGGGGGTGTGTATGCAGTGTACAAAATGTCTAAATAAATAAAGTAAAATTACATTATTTATTTATTAATGAATTTTACGTCATTTATCGAATGCAATTTTGTTTAAACAAATGTGTCGGCGCTGGTGATACAGTCAGCACTGATAAACTATCACGGTCCCTTCGGGCTGTGTACGTGTACCCTGTTAAAGGGCTCAAGCCTCTTGGCTCTTGTATAGGTTATATTATATATTAGTCGTGCTACCTCGTATTACGTTTTTGACAGTTTTGAGATACTAATTAAATATAGTAAAGTGAAGACTTAAAGAAATAAATTTCCAAAGTTTCGAACATAATGTTTTTTAGCTGTTCTGAAAATATTGATAAATAATTTTTGAGATGCGAGTGGCTTCGCGGTACGCTTTTTGCCCATTTCCTTTCAATTAAACAATAAGTTCAGAATTAGAGCGCCGTCGGTCGCAGTTATTGATACTTTCAACTAAACAAAACTTTCTCTCGGGAAGAGGAAAACGCAAAAAATATAAGAGAGCTCTGGGCTGAACTGTCACTTATAATAACGTATGTATATTGAGTTTCATGAATATATTAAATTTGCAAGCTCTCACATTCTTCTGGTTTGTTTAACGTCGGAAGCGTCTTAAAGTTCAGATGCACGCGCGGTCAAATGAAAGTCCCGTCGTTCGGTTTTTAGCCCAGCATTTTTACAGTTAAACGTAATCATTTAATCCTTAAATACAGTTGGAGGAGGTCATTCGTCGTTTTATTGGGAATTTGGCTAATGTATTTACTGAGCAACTTATTAATAATAATATGACTCGTCAGTTGACGGCGACACTCTTCCAGGAGCTCTCGGTATTATCTTTTTGCACTTTTTTGTTTATAAATTTAACAGTACAAATATTGATAAGTTTTGTATGTGAATATATATTGTATAATACAATTTTAATTTGATTTGCATTAAAATTATTTTAAATATTAGGTGGTTATGTGAGCCTGAAACATTATTCGATCTGCTTCATTTCATTTTTCTTCAAATATCCATGATCGTGGATTTCCTTTTGAAGATCTTCAGAATTATCCTCGAGGCGACCAAATTCTTGACGATCTAGAATGCGAGTACAGCGAGGCAGTGTGTTAGAGCCAATATATTTATTGATGATTTTTTTAAATTAAATGTTACGCGAGCACCAAATCATTTGACTTAAGTACCATCCATCCTAAAACTGCAATTAGAGGTCACAATTTTGTTATTAAGTAGTACCTACTATAAAAACCACGTTTGCGGTACCGCGTTCCATCTCAGGAGTCCCAAAAAGAAATCAAAGGCGTGCAAATCTTTGACAATAATATGAATTATTCTTAATATCCTCGTGCAACATCCTGAAGTGCTTGCACCCGCGCGATGCTTTCATAATTACACTGTCAATAGCCAGAGTGCGTGCAGCCAACAGTCATTAAAATATATCTGTACATTCCTTCAAAGTCCTCGCGTGTTGAAAACGGTCATTGTATTCTCCACCAAAAAATAAATACACGAGTAGGACATCACTACTGACGTCGGAGCTGGCAGCCAATTTGGTGGCAATGGCCCGAATCGACGGACGATACTTCTCTCGGAGATTCGACTGAGAACGTATTAGGAACGAGACAGAACTCAGTGCGAAACGACTTATCAACTTAACATCATGCCGTATGTTTTGCGCGCGGATTAGAATGAAGCGTGCAGCATACGCGAGCCTTTAGCGACTCTCGGAGATCAAAGAATCACCGAGAGAACACCCCGTACACGGGAATTTCAATGATGAGAGGGAGTGAACCTCTCAGTTTCAAGTTTTTTAGTCGATGATAAAAATAATGCACAATTGTTAAATAAACATTGAATTATATATATATATAATTCAATGTTTATAATAAATTAAATTGCTCGTTTCCTATTAGAAAACGTCCACCTAATTCACATATTTCAAAGGAAATTCACACTTTTCACTACAAACAGTTTTCTATCAAATTTCCCCACCTATGTAGAAGGACATTGAAGTATAATATATTAGAACTTGAAATATATCGTATAGACATATGTAATCTAATATTTACTGTTAAGGGTGCTTGTAAGAACGCGCTCTCGAGAGACGTCTTGGCTCGAGGTTTGCCGCCCTTTGAAATTCAGATAGCCCGTGAAAACCGAATTGCTGAGATAATTAATATATTACAAATCTCCAGAAATAGAAATGTATCGCCTTCCTCGGCGAATTATACGTGGATGTTGAATACATCTGAGATCAATCCCTCGCTGTACATTTAAAACTGCTTGTAAAAGATTTACGAATACAGATAATTTGCAAAAATTCCACAACGATGGCCAGGGCCCCCTGTTTGCTCACCCGCACACCTACGAAGTGGCTGCCCGAGTAACGGGGCAGTACCGCATTCCTCGGTTGTCACCGGTCAGCGGTCACCGGTCACCGGTCACGTCTCACCGGCTGTCCATGTGACCGCGGAAGTCAGGTTCTGTTGCGAGTGTATATGACGAGCTATTTGTCACCACGGGTCGTCCTGCGGTACTCAAATAAAGTTACGTGAGTCCTTTCTGAATCACACTTTTATTCTACTCAAGTAAATGATTTTTTAATGATTCCTCACAAATTTCCCTCGACATCTTTTTTCCGTCCACCACCCGGAGAACTTTCAATACCACATTGCAATAATACTTAGCATTATAATGCATTAATGAGATATGCATACTATTTTCATTTCAACAAAGAGCTTCATCAATATCCATCTCATAGTTATGTCACGAGAGCAAAAAAGAATAGGATCCCCGTGAAGCCTAAAATGAAAACAAGCTTTGGTCAATACTTCCACATGTTTCTGGTCCCCAAAGCCTATAACATTTAGCCGAGCAGTATGAAACAATTCTCGGTGGACAATCTCAAACACCATCTCAGGAGCTGGTTATCGGGTGTTGGCAGAAAGGAAACTGACCAAAGATTCATGGAAATGATCACACGAACATAACGTCATTTCTTTATATTCATTTTTCCTTTTGCATAGTGTTTCAATCATGGCTGTTTTTGTTTTAAATAAAAAAATAAAAAAATAATTTCATATTTGTATGACTAACAACGGATGAACCTGTCTCCTTTAGTACAGACTTCGATCTAGTTAAGGAGACTGAACATCCTTACATTATGAAGATTGTTCACCTTTTTTATATACTTTAAGAATTGTTTATAATGTATAATATGTAAAAATATAAGAATGTAAATTAAATAAAATTAAATTAAATTAAAATGCCAAAATACTTCATAATCAGAAATAAATGCAAAATTGAGAGTATATATTATTAACCGTTCCGGTTCCTTCGAGCCCTGCACGGAGCCCACAGACTAAAAAATCGTAGAGAGTATAAAATCTCAGTTAAGTAATAGAAAAATAATTCATTTTAATTTATCTTAAAACGTTTTTGTAGTGAAGTTCCGCTACCCACATAATGTCGCCCCAGGAGACAACTTAGTACTTCTGTATATAATGAGCTCGTCGCCTCAGGTGAAGTGATCTGGGAGGGGTCTGGTGGAGCTCCAGTTATGTAATATGTATCGCTAACAGTTGAAGAAACTTGGCAATGACCTCTGGCGCCGGTCGTGACGGATTTATTAAACCTTCGCCGAGCGTTTAACCCAATTTCAAGGATAACTGTAGAGGACAGCTGCCGACTGCCGAATGACTCGATTGATCCCAATGCTACCGGTGACATTATACGGTGACTTCTAATGTTATCAAACAATTGAAACGATACGTGGAGACAATGTTAATCAAGCACTGGCAAATGGTGCAAGTCCTGTGTTCACGTTTGTAGCAGAAATAAATCTGATCCTACCCTTACCTGCGTGAATGTTTGTAACTTAATGGCCCGATCCACGGCCGAGATTTTTATCTCTGATATATGGATATTACTTTCGAAGGATTCTTTGGAGATAACTCTCGACTTCCGAAATCCACCGTATGCTAGCACAATACTTTACTTGTTGTACGTCAAACGCTAAATGTTATTTCGTTGACCGTCGATGTTCCGTACGTCAGTTAGGTGTATTTAAATCTTCCTTGCAGCAGTTTTTTTTTGGAATTAAATTTTGTTCTCTTTGTTTTTGTTAATGCTCTGTTCGTCTAACTTTTCAGAATACATATTTGTACATATCTATACATAAACGACGACTGCGCGCACATTTTGAATCTTACTGTCAAATCGAATATTGTGTGCGCGGCGGTTTTTGTCTGTCTCTACCAATGTTTAGCTGATTTAGTTTATCTCCAGATCAAAATCTCTACAAGTGTATCATGGTACTGAGCTTTATTTCATTTCTTTGAATTCGGTCTAATCTAAAAGTTGTAGTTCAGTTTATCTAATGAAATATATAAGATATTCGGTAAATAACGTTTTAATATATATGTTTTTTCGAAGGATTCTCGGGTAAAACTTATTACGAAATGAAGTTAAAAAGGCGCTTTAAAAAAGTACGTATTAATTTGCAATTCATAAGAATTGGGTCTGGCGTAACCTGGCCGTATTTTATTGATGGCTCGCGATTCTTCTGGGTGGAGGTTGAATCTATAATACATTAACCAGTGGAGTAGCCAAACAAATTGGGCTCCAATGCAAAATATTAAAATTCACAAAATATGTATTTCGTAGAGGGGGTACCTATAGAAGATATAGGGATATTAATAAAAAATCGGTTTTACATAATCTATAATAGTCGCTTGTCTCCAGTAATATGGACAGTTTCATGAAAAGAAAAGTGTATTTTTATACATTTTTATCCACTCGCAACTAATAAAAATCCTCGCTTCGCTTTGCAGCCATGGTCTGGTTCCTAAACTGATAGATGTCTGACCGCACTTTATAGAACTTCACAGAAAAAAGAAAATAATGTCTCTTCCATCCAGTTTTCTTTATCTACAGGGTGGCCCAAAAAAAGTGAGAACATCTCGTAACACATGAGTTATTTCAAAACGTAATGTAATGTTTTTTTTACACAATATTTAGCTAATCGGAAATCATCATCAAAACACCCCATATTGAATCATCTACTGGGTTTAAATGTAGGCTGTTCGGTGGCCACACGCCTGGCTCGATGAAATTAACATTCTCACGACGAAGAAGGATGATTGTATTTCTGCTAGTCTGCTGTAATGTGTAGCTATACTCCAGGCTTTGTTTTGAAACTCTCTGATCATTTCCCCAGCGCCCCGACGTTTTTCAATTCGCAAATTTTTGATCAGAATACGATCAGCAGTGATTTTTGTCATTCTATAAACAGTAGGAAAATTAATAATCAAAGATGGCGAACGGAAATTGTCGAAATAAAACGTAATATAGGTAAATAGGTAAGTAAGTCAATTAGTAAACTATTTAAGCTATTCTCACTTTTTTGGGCCACCCTATATGTATAATTTAGAGCGAGCTCCTGTATTGTTTCAAATAACCTACTGCTACTCCACCGCTCTCTGTTCTGAGCATTCAGCATACATTGCAATGTTTCACACCTAAATATTTCAATTATCTAACAAGCTTCGCTTTAATTATTTACATTTGATAAGTTGCCTTAATTAAACAACATTTAAAAAACGAGTACCGGAAGTACATTGTACATTCCAAATTGGTTTATTTAAACAATTTTTTGCATTTCGTGTAATCCACGATGAATTTGGTCGTCAATATAATCATTCATAAAATAATAAAGTTTATTTCTTAAAACACATTACAGGTTTACATATTTTTTTCTTATTTCCATTTCCGATTGAAAAGTGTATCGAGTTTAAAATATATCTTTACCTGAGCCTTCTATCGCAACATGTGTTATTAAGTATATTAATAATGCGAATTCTTAGCGACATCTCTCGTTATTTCATAAAGTTATCAACTTACCACGTAGAGATCGGCGGAGTGGGCGGATTACCGTAGCAGCATTAAGTTAATAACATTAGTTCTAATTACTACCGACAGATGGTGGTTTTCTCGCGTCATCGTAATCGTAAACGTGATAGATGTACATATATTATGTAACAGATTAGACCATTGACTAGTGATTTCGAGGTGACAGATTCAATTCCATGTTCATTTATATGTAGATATTGATTCAATAACAAGTATTTGCTGTCGGTGTGGTTCTTAGATTCTTCTCCCCAAACATTAATACCCACTCCAAACGTTAATAACAACAATAGTCCATTGCCAATACTTTTTATAACTCTTTAATACTTTATTTAAGTAAAATACTATAATTAGCTTATACTTATTATATAAAATTTGAATAATTTGTAAGTAACCCGTTGAATGTGTTGATGAGGTAAACCGTGATTGTGTGTAACTAATTATTTGTTATTCGGCGAGATATCACAATCACAGTTTTTCTCATCACTTGTAGTATGCTTAGAAAAAGTTGAAAAAATAATACAATTGAAAATTACGTATATTTTTTATTCGTGCAATAGTTATTTAACTTTGGTATACAAACACTTTAAGACTAGGCACCTATATCTAAATAAATTACGTAGATAAATAAATTGTAAAATCGTTTTTTTTTTTGATATATCGCATCTGGACAAAACCATCGATCAGTGCATCTGACCATTGCGGGTGGATCGGACAGCTCGGCGTCCCGCGGGCGAGTAAAGCATACAACATATACTAAATATGACACGATATTGTACTGTATCCACACGAGTCACGTTCCCAGACATGTCCGTGCGTAAAAGATTCTAGAGAATTTTCCTGCATTTTTCCAGGTTAACAAAAATGGCTAAACTTAATATATCAATTGCTCTTATTTTGATGAAATATTTTTCTCCGGTACAGTTTAGTGCCCTGATTACATAAATGAAGTCAAATTAAGGCGCTCGCCAGTAATAAATAAGTTATTACACTTTAAAGTTTCTCTTTTTCACATACAACGTGAACATTATTTGCATTAAAAGTGTGATAACGTGAACTTGATAAAACTTTAATAAATTTCCTAAAAGTACTCAGATGACATAAAAATCAACATAAACAAAGTGATGAACAAATATTTTTTCTTCGCTTTTTTAAATATTAGATCATCGATACATCATTGAGGTGGAGCCAGAGCTCGGCTGCGAGGCTGGTGGTCGGTTACATGTAGGGAAGTACAACCGGTCACCACTCATTGCTCATCCGCGTTCCTGGCGTAGGGCTCCTCGGAGTTGGTGACCACGTAGTAGACCCCGCGGGTGTCCGGGCTCGCGGAGTCCCCCATGAGGCTGGGCGGCCCTTGGCACTTGCCCTCCCTGACCTGCCCCTCGCTCATGCACCGGCGAGACGGGAATCCCCTGGGCCGGCGGATGGACTCCGCGAAGAACTGGTGCGAGCGGCCGTGGCTGCAAGCCTCTGAACACCGACAACCATTCGTTTTACTCATTTTGAGAAGAATGTTAAAAGTTTGACATTACTAGTACTAGTACACTATGCTATTTTATCTGGAGTCAAATGGCAACAAGGTCACTATTTGATACGAACACGGCAGCGACGGTTTTGAGGTTTAACAGACATTCAATCTTTATTCAGTCTTTGGTTTGATAACTGGAATATTCATTTTTAAGGATATCAGTGTTTTAAGAAGTTATCTTGTAAATGGTGAATGGTTGTAACACAATTAATTTTCTGTACACACGTATTACGGCAATTGCATAGCATAGCATTTGCTGCTCGTTTGCCAGATGATGAATCATTAGGCTGATCTCTCACGCACAGCGCGTTTCACGACAGCGAGGGAAGTCATGTCTCGATCTCACGAGAGCATGCTCAGTGAACATGATCCCCATCTCGCTCCGTTTAATATCAGAGTGAAGAGGAATGACAACAGAAAGTTACAAGTTCTGACTTATCTTAATAATCGATCTGTCTACAGCATAATATCGTGATATAACTCTAATAATGTGGGATTAATAACCCCCCGAGCTCGGTACAAGCGTTTCATATATATTTATTGTTGTTTAGCTATAATAAAGATGTTTATTATAAATAGTTATCGGATTTTAGTTCTAATGTGGGTACAGAGCTTTTTGAATCAGACGCGTACACACTCACTGATAAGTGTGATTTTGCAAGGTTGATCATTTTAATAATATACAATAATTAATTCAAATATCCTCCAATACATCGCCGCATCAGAAAGTTCTGAAATTTGATTACACTAGATTAGGTGAAAATAATTCATCAATAATTAAAGAAAAAAAACATCTTTTCTTTAGACAGAACTGTTGATTGGTAATAAATAAGTTGTATGAAAATACAGATATATTTCGAAAAATAATGCGAAATTTAATATTTATCTGTCAGAATTTTATATCTAAATAATTTGATAATAATTGTGAAGGATATTTATTTTATTTCGATTTCACGCACAAATGTCGTAGTAAATTATTATTGAACCCACGGGTACTAGATATGTACCAATACTGGATTCACTTGAAATACAAGGTACGCCCAGAGAGAAATATCTTTACTATCCAATCAAGCGACAAGTGGCGGACGATTGTAGAATAATTGTATCGGAAATAAGCGCAGTCACCGCTCACCTATAATCTCCGGCAGGCCCCCGCAGCCGGGCTGGCTGGGCTTGCCCCCGTTGGGGTAGAAGTCCACGTGGCCGAGGGGCGCGGAGTAGCCCAGCACCCCGGCGCAGGTGTGGATCACGTCCACGAACTGCGCGTCGCCCTCGTCCAGCCGGTCGGGCGGCCCGGCCCAGTACTCGAACCCCGGCAGGGCGGGGTCCAGACCTGCGGGGGGTATCAGCTTTATCTTCTTCCACATTCCCAGGAAGCTAATACTACATTAGCCAGCCTCTGTTCAGCACACAATGAGAATAGTACCTACACATGATGAAATAATAGATAAATAATAAGAATATTGAAACTCGAAAATCGAGCTTTGGCATCTTCTGCCTCCACTGTACCTGGCCGCATTTTTCAATAATTCTTCTTACATTGTCAGTCAGAGTTTTCTCTCCTGGATATCCTTTTAGGAATCAGACATGTATTGCAAACAGTCTGGGCTCCTCGCAAAGGCGCAACTGCGCCAATGCAGCCAGTGCGATGCATCGATGATTAAACATCGCTTTTTAGACCTTATATACATGGAACACACAGGTGAATGGAAATTTGATTTTAACAAGTATTTTGTCAAAATATTGAACTCATTGTTTAACTGCTATATTACGACTCGTCTCCGAGATAGGAATCAAGGATTATCCTAAATAGTAGTTTGTGCAGATTAAGATAAAAAGATGAAATAAGCGATCCGCGTATTAATGAACCTGATATCCTGGAGATCTTCCCCGACTGCACGGAGCTGCCAGCGTAGCCCGAGACGTGAGCTCCGAGGCTGTGGCCGATGATGTGGAACTGTTCCGGCTCCATCCCGTGCTCGGAGATCAGGTACTCCACCATGCGGCCAGTCTTGTTACCCACTATCTGACAAATATCATTCAACATATTATTACTACTTCCCCTTCTTCTTCTACTATTCTTCTACATTTCTACAATTGTATTTACGTCACCCACGCTTGGTGACGCGCCGCTCGCGCCTTCCTAGATTTGGAAAGAAATCGTGGCTGCAGATAGTATTATCTCTATTAAACGCCACGCACAACAACTGAACCTCTCCAACATCACATATTATCAGTAAGGCTAGCCTATCGAAATTAGACAAATATTGCTGAATTCCGTATAAAAACGCATTTAAAATTTGCTTCTTACTTCAATCGCAGATATGTCCAATAGACAATTAATTCAAACCCAGGCAAATATGTGTTCACCCAATAAGACGACAGTACTCGGTCATGCCACCTGTGGTTAGTGCTCATGTTCCATATGATCCCAAATGTGACAGTTGCGGTGCAATGGTAGGTACTTTGCATTTTACCCGAACATTCTGGACCTCTCAGTCATGCGATTATTTTGATTAATTAAAATATATCAATATATAGCGATAATTGGTCAATCTCGGAAATATGTATTTCGAAGTACGTAGACCTAAAATTCTGGTAAACTTAGATTCTAGAAAAATATCATACAATAATATTTTCCGTAACGTTACAGAATTTATATATCTATAAACATTGAACATTTTCGACTCGTAATTTAGTCATGTATTCACCCATAAAATATTGTGGACTAGATCGTTATACCTATGTATGTATATATTTTAAATTACACATTTGTAACTTCGTTCAATATGAGTTACACATATGGACAGGAACTCACTCACAGAAAAAAAGCAATATACCTAGTTTTACACGCATGCGTAATCTACCTGATCTTTGCGACCAGTGTTGGAAGATATTTTTTTAGCCTTGACTATGAATGAATATGAATGACTGAATAAAACTACACTTCGCCTTACTATCTGAATAATAAATTCACCTTGTAATATTTTGTATATATTAATGATTTGAATAATTTGTTAATTAAACATTTCTCGTAGATAAACTTTAATTACCAAAGCGTGGAGGCCATTTGGTTCTGCGCGTTTTCTAAAGAATTACAATGTTATAGAATGTATCTCAGGCGGATATGTTGTATTATTGTTTTATTTATTATTTGCCGAAAATATAATAGTTATCTAGGTACCAGAAAATGTGAAACTTGTCGTGAAGCAACTTTTCTTCCATTAAAGCGTTACATTAGTCGTTTTCAACCGTAACTGGACACCTTCGACCTATTTCTCTATTTTTTTCTTTTCAAACCAGTATCGCACTGTTCATTCAGAAGCGGATCCTTTACTACGCGCTTGAATAACATCGTAGTTTGAAATGTATAACTCCCGAGTGTAAATTTATGACTAAATGAACAAATAATTGCAAATGATGTCATATTAAAATCATTAATTATTTTCGGAAAGACATTATATAAGAAATGCAATTCTCATTATATTAAAGGTGCATATCTTCAGAATCGGGATGCATTAAACACCGAATGTTATTAAAAAATTGTTCTTTAATTTGGGTAAAAGAAAATTTTTGCTAGAAGAGATTAACTTGTTATTACTGTTCCCGAACATGTTGTGCACCTTTAAATATTGACCACTAAAATATGTTACGCAGTGTCGCACGTATTGCAGATGTATTAACACCTTTCGTTTATTTGATCGTCTATTTTAACGAGCGGTTCGCGAGAACTACAGGGGGACCAGTAATATGTTGTCACCATTCTGTCGGTGCTCTTACTCTGGTGTTATAAGCAGACCCAAAGTAGAAGATGCCGGACGCCAGGTACTGCCAGTCCACGATGATGACGTTACAGTCCCTGACGTCCAGGTAGGCGTCCTTGATGTTGGTGACCGTGGTGCTATGGCCGCTGGACTGCCAACCGTGGATGAGGATCTTCACGTCCTTCTCGGTGTCGAAGTACTCGTCGTTGAAGGGCGCTCCCGTCTCCACCTCGTTGGAGGATTCTTCGCTGGAGTCCAGGCTCAGCTCGCTGTACTTGTCAATATTTTTTCTGTAAAATAGAAATTTCACTCGTTCGAGCGCTATATTATTGTAACTAAATAAATAAAAAATTGGCCTGTACCAAAATCATATCAAAATATTTAACAATTGAATTTAAATGAAAAATGTACAATCTTTAATGAAGATTATTATTTTTAATATTTGAAGGAACAATCTGCGGTTAAGTATTTTAATAGTAATTATAAAATTTGTACACTAAATATGGGGGTAAAAGAGGATGTGGTTATAAAAGAGTGCTTGTGAATTAGTGTGAGCGTACAGCTATAAATCAGAAAAATATGTTAGGATGAGTGCCCC
This sequence comes from Eubasilissa splendida, assembly GCA_031772225.1. Taxonomy (NCBI): domain Eukaryota; kingdom Metazoa; phylum Arthropoda; class Insecta; order Trichoptera; family Phryganeidae; genus Eubasilissa; species Eubasilissa splendida. The sequence continues at coordinate 36,554,519 of CM062849.1, forward strand.
AATAACCACACATTCACTCACATGTTCGTTTGAAGATGGCGGAGCGTATTGTTTAAGTCTAACCAATTTCGGAACAAACTATGAACGTATATTTTTGTCATTCGTTTCGTTAATTACCCAGAAATTCAATTTAAAATTCTAAAATGCTCGAGTTCTCCTTGGGGAATAAATGAATATAAAATGGATGAAGGGTGTATATGGCAGACATGAGTCAGTTCTTTAGTAGTTGAAAGTGTTACATATTAAATAACGATAAGAATAACTCCAAACTCTGTTCAGTACAAACATTGTATTAGTAAATAACACTGTCAACCTCAAGATTCACGAAAGTTTTAACAAGTGGGCCTCGGTGGTCCGAACTTGGCTGATTTGTTCAATCGTTCAACTGATACATGTTTACTAATTCCCACTGCACATCGAACACGTCCCATCATTGAAATAATACATTTATACACAAATATATCATCTATAATATATAAAAACAGAACATCTGCAGCCAGATGTTTATTACTATAATCTGTATAACTGGTCATATATCTGAACACACATTTAAACTGGTAAATCTTAAGATTTGAGGATACCCCCAGAACGACAATGTTGACAAAGAAAGAACCTCAGGAGGTGTGCATGTTTGCATTGCAAGCACAGCTCCCGGGAGCTTGAAATGCAAAGAATGTGAAGATATTTATGAAAAGAGTACTTAAAGAGAGTTGAGTATACCTGGTGTAGAGATAAAAAAAGATAGTCTCCTCCGGATCCCCAAACAGGCCCCTCGTCAGCTCGGATCCATCCGTGAGGTTGGCCACCTGCGGGTTCCCCTCCCCGTCAGGGATGTACATCCAGGTAACGCCGTAGTCAGGGTACTTCTCTTTTAGATCGTTGCTGTACTCTTCGCTGCACTGTCCCACTGCACAAATGCACGCGTAATGCTACATTATCTCGACTTTTAAACTTCATCGTGTTTGTCTGACATGACCGAAGAAAATCTCAAATGCATCTAATTCACCCGAATAAGCGTGGACCTCTGTTTTCTCTAACTGTAACAGGATCACAGCTGAGACAAATGTATCGCATGTGCAAGTAATGAATCATTATTAACTAGTAAAGCGCCTCAAAAATTTACTTTCATAATTTCGTGATATATTAAAATATTTGCACACTGTGAATAATAAATAGTAAGAGACGTCGTCACCTACGAGTGTATGGCATCTTGCATTACCGAGAATTATCATTTCATTCTTCTATCAACTTTCATAATACATAAGATGAGAGTATACCCCGTGACAAGACGAGCGTGGTCCAGGAGATGGTGAGGAGTGCCCAGGGTCGAGGAGCGATCATGACGGCGGTGACGGTGATGGTATGGACGAGCGGCGACTGACAGAGCGTACGGAATGTACAGGCGAAGGAACTACCATTTCACATCGGAAAACTAGTATTAGGGAATAGTTTATATATTATTTTGCCGGATGTCAGATTATGTTCTAGCCGACAAAATTGTGTTTAGTCATGTCGGAAGAATAATTATTTCAAATAAGAGTACACTAATAATATAAAACTATTTATTAAATAAAATCATTTTTGTTAGCAAAACATGTTTCGAAAAAAATTGTCTTTATTGTTTCCTAAAATATATATCTATGGTAGCTATTTAACTGGATTCGTGAGCTGGAAGGAATATAGACGTACGAGTACAACCTTCAATTATTTATTTTCATTCGTTTCAGCACATATTGCGAGATATCATTAACTATTAAGTGTCGACAAAATACTCAGATTCCGCGCCCGTCGCAGAGACATGAAATAATACTTCTTATTTTTCTTCTTTGTCCTCGTCTTATCTCATTCATCTGGGAATGGCTCATCATTCTGCTCTACTTTGTTCTCCAGAAGGATGCAGCCTTGAACTGGCTGACTGAAGCTATTCATGTTGCTCGCGGTTTTCTGGTCTTATCGTCTTCGATACTCACAGCTATATTACATAATCATGTGATCTTCCTCCCTTTGCACTTCTAAAAGCTTCCCCAGCGCTAGGACCCGTAGAGCACAGTCAACCTAGCCGCTGTTTTGGAACCATACTATCACACAAGACATCATACTATCACACAAGATACCATACTATCACACAAGACACCATACTATCACACAAGATACCATACTATCACACAAGACTATTCAATACAACGGAACTATACAATATTTAATTAGCCACTGTTTATTGACGGGTTATATCTATATGATATGATATATGATAACAATAAATGATTAAGGTTCATTCTCCTTATTAAATTATATTAGTTATCGACTCCAAGATACCGAGATACTTGACAACAATCTTGTTTTTCTTCCAGTTAAATGTAATCTATGTTATTTTTAAATATTCTCTATTAGCAGAGTAATATACAATAACCGATTAGTTTTAATTGCAGATTACAACTAATTATAATTTGTGTAGTTTGAAGTAATACTTGATACGTCTCAACCTTTAAAATTGCGATAACCGTATTTCGCTTCATCAACATATGAAATGGTATATACTGAGGATCGTGATCCCGATGAAGCCTCTCCATCGCTTTTTCTGACAACATTCCTCCTCTCTTCTCAAAATCCTGCAGTTTGCAGCTCTCAGCGAGTCAAGTGGAAGATTTGCCTTATTGTTGACCACCACAACCTTGCAAGAACAAGATTTGTGTCTATTTGTGAAATTGTTGAGAATCTGTCATCTGTTAACTTCTCATATTAATGGAAAGTTCGGTGCTTCGAACTGTATATGGTTTTCTTCCAGAGGCACATTTCGAAGGGATCGATCTGTTTTCTCTTTTTTTCTATCTTTTCCTTGATCGCACATGTCTCCACTTTACGCTGGAACACACTGTATGTATACCGGTATGAATGCACCTAACAAATAATCTAAGACGTTCTACAAGGATGTGTAATTAGTAAAATAGTTTTATTGATATAATCATTTTTGAATTGAATATATTAACGAGCTATAAAGAAAGAGACAAGAACTCAAACCACTACGTAACATTGAGCCAGATTCGACACCTTCTGAAAATGTCATCTAAAATCCAACAACTGGAATAGAAACCTACAAATATCCATTCTCAAAGATAGACATTAAATACAAGACTTTAATGTTGACTGTTTCCGAGGTAAGTTTGTACAACTCATAATTAATTTACTTGAAACGAGTACAATAAAAAAACATGTGATAAGACTAAATTACAAACCTTTATTTTAATCGCTTCTAGGGAGATCCAAAATCACCTAACTGACGAACATGGTGACGAGCGAAGTGAAGACTCGGTGTGCGCACGGGACTGCGTGTTATCCCCGAACAATCTTGTGGGAGCGAACTTCATATGTCCAGTCGAAAATCTCCAAGAAGAGAACTGCCTTCAAACCTTTGTGGTCAAAATCCAGTTCCAACCTTTGCCCTGTCGATTGTGATCAAGCAATGACATCATTGCGACCCTGGCATCGCATTTCAATCATTTTGAAAGCTTAATTATGGACCGTCCGTTACTCCTCTCGAGTCGACATTGATTGATCGCTTCATTAATGATTACGTTAAACATTGATATTCATACCGAATCAAATACATTTTAAATATTTTCTTTATCCGAAGTTTCAGTGACGACTCCTAGAGGCGTAGAAAAATAATAATGAACTCATCAAGTTCGAGTTAACCATTATTAACCAGCTATTAGTTATTGCTCTGTCGGAACAGGCGGATAAGAGAAGTATGGGGCAATGTCGGCGCGGATAGGGGCGGCCGTAATACCGTAATATATCGCCTAAATAAAAATTATATATAAATCCAACAGATTGAGATAGTCTCTTCCTATTAAGAACTAGACTAGAGATTCAGAGAATAGAGAATGATAAATGTAACCACACCAAATATCTTCAAACCTCTGAGAATGATCAACACACCTTTAATTTATTCTCTCAGAATTTAACGGAAGTAAATCAGTGAAGCCGACTTCAAATATTCAACACATAACAATCTAGACTTGAATAAAAGCGCAGGGCTTCATGTTATCCCTCCCTTATTTGAACCAGGTTTTTAGTGCTTAAGCCCCAGGTAAACCCGCGACAATATTTATCCACCTTTACGCATTATGTGCTCTCCGCAATGGATCAACGGGCGCAAACTGATGCCATCTACACACACAATAGTAAAGTGTTTATTGACAAATTGCTAAAAGTAGGAATCCACGGAGACTTGCTGAGATGGCTCATCTCGTACATCAGTAACAGAAACAGTCATCAGATTGGGCGCGCATCTCCTCCGGAGTCTCTATTCATAATCTATATTAACGATATATAATACCCAACTTTCTTCTTTACGCGGATGATATAAAGATCTTTGCCAAAGTGAGCTCCCCAGATGACTGCCATACAATCCAAGATGATATCACCCGCGCTTCAGCCTACCGCAAGGTGAACAAACTCATCCGGAATGCTAAAACGTGTTTTCAAATAACATTCTCGAGAATATTTAAAAACATTAATTTAACTTAACAGACAGCGCTCAGCCAGAAAATAAAAGTGATGTTTAAGACCTCGAGGAATAATTATCGATAGTAAACTTCTTTTCAAGAATCACATTAACCAAATTACTTCATTCATACTTCGATTCTGCGATCACTTTAAAAATCCCTATTGCTTCAAAATATTGTATTACGCATTTGTTCGCAGTCATTTAGAGTACGCACCCACCCACAGAAGATATTGTATTCGTTCTAATCTCGCAACATATGTAATATTGCGAGATTAGGACGAAAACGAAATAGGTTTCTTCGACACCTTAATATTAGGTCAGATTAGATACAGCACATATGAAATCCTGTAAAAAATATGAAAAATTCGAACTAATATCCTTCCTAATTCCATCCATACACAAAATTCATTCATTCACCGTTCGTGCAAATATCATCATAATGAGAAGTTAACGGAAATTTCAACATTAGCCTTACTGCGCTAAAACATTATTTTCATGAACCATTACATTTTCAATTTGAACTAATCATTCTACCTACAAACATTCCATTATTATTACACAGAATGTCCCATCTTCATTTCTCTTCTCCCTGCGTTTCCTCTGGAAAATTTTGTTCTTTCTTTTCCTTCTCTTAAGTTTCTTTCTTTTTTTTATTTCTTCAATTGAAAAAATATTGTCACTCTTTTCATTGTCTTCTACACTGTTTAACATTAATCTTTGTTACCAAATCCACAGTGTATCGTGTGAGTGTAGTTAATAATTCAGAGAAAATATGTAATTGGTTGAATTTACTATCATTTTTGATACTATCTTAACCATTGTTCATTAAATGCATTTAGAAATAAATATAAATAATTAATTTTTAAAGAAATTATATTTTATTTGTGAGTAAAATATTTGTAAAAGTTACGTTTTTCAGAACATAGTTCCGTAATAATTAAAACAAATTTAGAATAATACGCTTACTGAGAAAAAATTTATTTATCAAAAAAATGTAGTCATCGCCGGGGCACGAACCCGGAACTTTCTGTTGTCGTTAAAAAGCTTAATCCTACACAGAAGTCGCTAAATTTCATCCACATACGTTTTGTAATTGAGACATCTATTTATTTCGTTGAAAGCGATCATTTTTTTAATCCCAATGTTTCTCAAAAATCTTTGAGTAGATGTCACCAGTCCATTTTATTATTTACTTAATCAATTATGTACCTATACTGACTTTTAAATTTTTTTTAAAATGTGGATTACTTAAGTAACCCTTAAGGGATGATAATTTAATACGTATACAAATTTTTTTTTGATGATTTTTTTATTAAAACGATATATTTATATTTCTTAATTTAAAATTTATTAAGCTGTTGGTAGGCCCTCGATAATCATTATTCAGTTATCGCGGTGAGCCCGTTGAATTAAAATTTAACTTGGCAATAAATGCATTAGTGTAATAATGTACAATAAATTCACTGGTCCTGTTTATGTCTACTTCATTTCAACACATTGGGAGCTTATCAAACATTATTTATTGGGTGCACAGCGCGCATTCTTGATTCCAGCACGTTCCTGGAAGACCGTAGACAAAGGAAACGCCCATTATCTACCTGACTTCCTGCAATTTGTTCCACTGATCTATAGGGCTTACTTCTGCTGAACCGGTTCTGTGACCTGGTACACTTCGCGCACGAGACTGACCCGATTCAACCGACTACACTCCTGACTTATCAACACCTTCATAGACTCTATCTAAAATTGAAAGCTCTAGGGGTTTGAGTGATATTTTTGTAGGTAACGATATAACTGATAGTATATAGTCATTTTAAAGTAGACAACCGTAAAAGATGAAATAAAAAGTGATAAACGTTAATGAAATATACAAATAACTAATCTAAAGCGTGTCCAGCGGAAAATTTTCAAGTTTAATATTAAATAAATTTAAAAACTACTTTTATTTATACAAAATGTGGATTTTAAGTTTTATAAACAATGTCGTCTAAATGCCGTCTATTTCTCTCGAGACTCTCTTGCAATCGTACTTTTAAATTTGCGAACACGCGAGAGCAAAGCGTCGGTTCAACGGCAGCAACTTCACGGCGGATATTTTCTTGTAGCGCCTGAATTGTTCGAGGATTGTCGCTGTAAACTCTCGACTTACGGTATCCCCATAAAAAAAGTCGCACGGTGTGAAGTCCGGTGACCGAGGTGCCCAGGGTTTGTCTCCGTACTTGCTAACTAATTTATTGGGAAAAATTCTCCTCAGCTTCTCCATTGAAACTCTAGCTGTGTGTGGAGTGGCCCCGTCTTACTGAAATTGCGTTCTGTCGTTGAACCCGGGAAACGACTGGAGTTGCAATACCAAAAACTTGTCAATCATTCGGAAATGCCTCTGGCAGAAATTGCACACCGCACTGTCGTTTTTGAACAATGCAAACGTTTTTGATGGCGTTCCCTCGAGTTGTCGGGGCGCCAGTATCTCATGTTCTGTTTATTAAAATAGCCATCGATATGAAAATGTGCTTCGTCAGTAGTTCGTGCTGTTCCAAAACGTTCCAGCATCGTTCTCGCTAAGGTTTCACGTAAAGAATAGCCATTTTCGTAAAGAAACTGCACGATTTGCAGTTTTGGTTGGTAACTGCATATTTGTTAATCTTTCATCTCTTTTCACGTTCTTACAGAATTTATTTACAGAATTTACTTACTATGTTCGTTTATGTCTTAACTAAAACAAATGTTGACTGTATCAACAACAAAATGCCTGCAGTGTCTGATCATTTCATTTTTATATTGTGAAAAAATGTTTGAACAAAGAAATATTGTTGTTTATCAATCTTTTGTATTGTGATATTTTATTATATATTCTGACATATACTATACACTCCGACTTTTAGCGAAATATTTATTTTTTCTAATTGGAACCAACTGATGCATCCAACCTAACCTAACACGAGTGTGATTTCTGTTAAAAATATTAAATGTTTAGTTATCGAAGAATGTGCATTCTTAGTAAGAGTATTTGAAACGAAATATAATATGAATCGGGTGATGCTGCATTGAACCTTACAATGGCTAATTACAAGATTACTGGTGCGAGAACTAAATATTTGGTGGTTGAAAATGTTCACTCCATTTGTAGTGATTGGAGGTAGCCGTGATACTCAATTCGTATTCAGGAATGCACTTAGCACAACAGAAGCACTTTTCAGCATAAACGGGTTATTGCAAATACATATTTGTATGTTAATATTATATATCCTGCATTGTTTCATATGCTAGGCATACTTGAAAACAAACCACTCGTTAAATAACTAGAAAAAATTTATGCGAGTTGAAAACGATTTCGTTTGACATTGAAATTTGACGATATTGAGACGAGGTTGCGATCCGTCGCGCGTCGCCATTATAGCACTAGAACAGGGTTTTTCAATCTTCGCAAGACCAACGCAGCATCTTATCTTATCTTTGACCCCTTACGAGACGAATCTCAGAGAGACATCTCGCCGTTTAAGAGAAGTCAAAGCCCTACATTATATATTTTTGGTGCTGGAAAATGTGGAATAAAGAACGCGCAACAATTATGATCGTATTTGTTGGAGCAAGTTCTACACTCGAGATTTCTCTCAGAGATTCGACTCGAGTGCGTGTGAACATAATTACAACACGAAGCTTTGTATGAATCATCACCGCGTGAGTTTTAGTCGCGGATTAGAATGACGCATCCGGTACACGCGCACCTTCACCTCTACTCTCGGAGATCAAAGTATCATCGAGAAATCATCGTGGACGTCGGCGAATAAGACCCTGATTAGGCTGCAATTCCACTGTATTATATCGCGTCACAGCTTCCAAAACGATGATCGCCAATAATCGTTGGGAGACGGTATGCAGAGGAGAAGAGTATTGAAGAAAATGACTATGTATTTATATTTTTATAAATTAAATAATATTTTAAATACACTTTGAGAACCGACGATTAAGCATTTTTTCATATGTATGTGTTATTTCACTCTTTAAAAATAATATTGACGATCGATTTTGTTGATGCGAATTTTAAAAAAATATTTTGTAAATGGATATCTGTTTTCGGAAAGTATTTTTTTTCAATAATTTGTAATTTGTCGTATTGCATTCAAAAAGCTAATAATAAAAATCCTAATTATGTATACTTACAGTAAGATCGGGGTACTGCCGAGTATTCCACTCGTGCGGAGGTGTCAACAGTCTACTGACAATAATCTGGTCAGATCTGGTCAGACCTGGTCCCCAATGTATATATAATATTAATGGTTTAATGCTGTTTTCCTGCAATGGGTCATCTAAAACTGGCCCACGGCTGCTGAATATACTAAATGATTTATATTATCATCTGAAGATTACCGATCTTAGTCAATCGAAGGCATCAACATGGCTGCTTCAAATTGATCAACAAACAATTATTATTGATACAGGAGACCTCATAAATCGCATCTTTGGAACATAAATTAACCAACTCACTGAAGAAGGTACCAGGATAAGAGAAACTCACAGCGATGTGCTCACCTAACCTCACTGAAAAGGGAGTGATCATTATGCTACTGCGCTAACTGAAATCAAAATGTGCGATGGAACTCAAACTGGTCTTGAGCGAGATCACAGCGGAGATCAGACATATCCCGAGAATACATTAAATTTCAATCCGAGATACGGTATTGTTATTGGCATTTTCATTGGTGTCCATTTCCCATTGATGCTGACATCTGCTCGCAAGGATCAACTTTATACTATCAAATAATCCTTACCAGATAAGGGTCCGAATAACAGGGAACCCGCAACGAGACCAACTTCTGGGAGACGTACAGGTAAACCTCCTATAGCACGGTATCCAACAGTACGGTTTCGTTAGAGCTCTGATCGTGATCGATCGGAAATTTGCGGAAACCCTTGTACAATACGTTTACTTACAACACGGTTTTATATATGTACGTACATTTTGTACACATACGATAGAGGGCGCACGTAGCCTATTGATATGTTACATGAAACAATGGACTTCTTTGAACCAGATTATTATTTTCATGTCTCATTTTTACACATCGTGTTGTTTATCAGTCTAAGAGAGATCTTGAGAACAAATTGTCAAGTGGATGCATGCACAAATCCGCAATGAGCATTTAGCGAACAGCAAACAAACCAAAACTACAGGCTTTCTAAAGAGGGCAGAAGGTACAAATGATGAAAAGGATTCAGAGAGTGAAGATGATATCATTCAACTGAAAAAGTGTTAAAATCGTATGAGGAAGGAAATTATTCAATTAAGGGTTGATTGAAAAAAATATATTTTGTATTGTTTGACACATGTTTATTTTTTAATAAAATTGAAGTTGCTTGGATTGATATAAAAAATACATTTTTAATAAGTTTTCGGAACCTAACTCCTCTTTTTGTACTGATCTCATATAACACGGTATCTACCGTGTTATAAGAGGGTTACCTGTACATCAAACTACATGGAATATAGTGTTCAGTTGTTTAAAATATAAACCTTAATTATCAAGGCAATATGATGAAATCGGATGTATGTACCTAAATTACTTTTTTTTTCCATCTATTTTTTTTTAGAAATTGTATTAATGACAAAGTCTTAGGACATATACAATACATCATTTAATAAAATTACATGTCAATTAGATTCTAAAAGATAGACAACGCCCAACTTATATAAATCGACTGTGATCTTTTAAGTTACTAAACTTTAAAAAAACATCTGTTGGATATAGAATGCTTTTCAAAAAACAGTATTTTTTCCGAAAGCTGAAGCTACTAGGCCAGTACTTCCTTGTCATAATTTAGCCTCGCCATGTCACACCGCAGATACTATCCAACAACAAGAGTAAAAACACCGACTTTATTCTCGTAACTTCTGCAGATTACCCAAGTCTTAAAAGTCCCATATCCTAAAAAAGTCCAAGAGAATACTCCAGCTCATCGTAGTAGGTACTGCGGAAAGTTCACTCGATAGATTAAAACTAATCCTAAATATTGAACATTGTGTCGTTTCTTTCAATTTACACATTATTATTTATTTACTTTTGGAAAACAGATAGTTAATCGACAATGGTTAAGAAAGATAGATAACAAAAATAATAGTTAATTTAACCAATTGCATGTTTTCTCTCAATTATTTAATACACTCACACGATACACTGTGGGTTTGGTAACAAACATTAATATTGAGCAGTGTAGAAGACAATGAAAAGAGTGACAACTATCTCTTCTATTGAAGGAGTAAAAAAAGAAGGAAAAGAAAGCAAGAAGAGAAAGAAGGAAGAATGATGGGATGGGAATTAAATTCTATGTTATAATAATAAAATATAAGGCCATTATAATGCTTCTGACAATAAATTTATCTGAGAGCAAGATATTTTTGTAGGCAGAATGATTGGTTCAAGTTGAAAATAAATATAAATATTACATATCGAGATACACACACAAGTTTTTGTTCTGTTCTTATATCTTAAAATTAAAGCTCAGCGAACGTCCCTCGGGAATCGGAACACTTTCAGTCGAAGGGACACTCATCTTCCAAGTCGATCTTGACGCAGTACATGCCCTTAGCCCTGAAATTAAAATGATGGCTTATGTATAAATTTAGTCTTTAATTCAAATATTTCTAGGTTAATGTTTAATTCATTTGCGCAAGATTATATCAAAATATTGATAGATTTATTATTTATGTTATTGTTTATTATATTAAATTCAAAAAATAACACGAAGAACAAAATAAAATGAGCTCAAAATCACGAACTAGAGCCAGTCTTATTTATATGGCGAATCGGGTCTTACTCAAACATTACTACTATTATAATATTCGTGCGTCGTGTCTTTACCGGAACGGTACATTACGTATTTAAATCAGTATGGCTCAACTGGCTACCATTGGCTGCGAAACGATCACCACCTATCGGAAGCAATCTACAACAGCTGATAATTTTCTGCTCGAGCATTTGATGACGTTGACAGCTAACTTCTCTGGTAAAGACAAAGACTTTTGCTTGAGTAAAGATATTGGTATAGATTATAAATATCTGTATCGTTTAACAAATATATTATATGTCTACGTCATAGATGCCATTAAAGTTTGAGTAATTTGGGTAGTTTCTGTTCCCCGGTGGAGCCAGTGACGCGATATGATTGTTTATAATACGTGGAATAAACACTGAGGCATTTGTGGATGATGATACTCACTTATCCGGAGTCTCCTCCCCCAGGGTCACCGCCGCCCGGCCGGGCTGCAGCCCCCAAGTGGGGCCTCGCTTGGGGCATTCTGCCTTGCACGGCACCCCCACTAGCTTCGTTCTCCGGCGCACGGCAGAAGCGAAAAAGCACGCGCTCTTGAAGTGAGAACAGCGAGCTCGTCCTGGAAACCAAATCAATTTATATGACGCCATGTCATGCCGTGAGGACCCGACGTCAACCCGAAGGAAGTTGGTTTTGCAGCGTCACGACCGCGACCACAAGAATAACGGGAATACTCTGCTATTTGAGAATAACTAAGGGGAGGTGTCTCTACAAGATACGAAGATGAAAATATCAGCATGCAATACTGCACCTGCTCTAGCCGCAATACCAACATCAATAATCATACAATACACTGCGACATGCGCGAGGATCTGAAGAGGATTGGAGCCATCAGACTCGCCTTCTGATATTCATAACCTACAAACACCAGTCGCCCCATCAATACACAATCAATACAATCCCCTAAACCCATTTCGAAATAAAAATGTCATTCTTTTGAAGATATTACAAGCTCTATAAATAATAATTATATATATTTATTATGAATTATTATTATACACGCCCTATTCAGGCATTAACATAATTTGTAAAATAATAGAAAACGTCATCAGAAGTGTAATACTCAAAGAAAACAATGATATAATAGCAGCATGTTTTCTCATAATTAAAATTAATAATAAATATAAAATGTGAAGCAAAGCAGTTTATCAACAAATTGTAATAATGTAGTTCTATAAAGAATTCAATTTACAGCAAAAATGTCCACTACCTCCGCATATTCCTTCTCCAAAGCTAGCTAATGCGCGGGTTCTGACATTATCTCTGTAATAAAGAGACAATGAATTATATCGATGACCTCAATGGTGCGTGATAGTCAAGCAGACCAACAATCTGGGGGCAGTCTATCATACCATTGAAGATCCTGTTTAGAAATATGAGGTCTGATACTGATAATTTTAACAATTTCAGATTCAGACGGCTAAGGAGATAATCATAATTGATATCCTCAGATTATATATTATGTATGTAATGTTTAATATTTAGAACTCAATATATTTGTGTGTTTTTTTATGAAATATCACATTATCCATACATGTGTGGTGATACGATTTGAGAGCAGGTACCTAGGTAGGTAGGAGCTAGCACCTTCCTGTTTCTGTTTCTGTTTCATATTAACGAGGGTCGCTTCGCTTACTGACTACGTGTCCCCGGCAGCCGGGCTGGGAGCCGCCCCCGTTGATGCAGAAGTCCGCGTGGCCCACGGCCCCCGTCTCGCCGAGGAAGCCGGCGTTGGTGTGCAGCACCTGCACGACGCGCGCGTCATCCCTCGTCAGCCGGAACTTCTCGGAGCCGTAGTGGGTCACCAGCGGCTTGGCGGGGTCCAGTCCTGAACAAAAACATTATACAGTCATAATAATATTGATTATTTTAACATTAACACGTTAGAGGTGGGGTTTGCTGCACCCGACCGAGTTGAGAGTCGAGATGCCATTCGGGGTCCGAGTACTAATCGGGTTCAAATAATACAATTTAGTTGCAGGTATTACAACTGTGCAGCACAGATAAATGTCCCGTAGGAGAGGGGCCCCGCCGACGTTAGGTCCGCCCTCTCGAGCTACGGCTCCGTACATTATTTAATAAAGCTGACTATGTACAATGTAAACGAAAACTGAAATAAAAAAAGAATGAAATGGGCGATCGCCGGAGATAATATGGTACACCTCAACACTTAGGTGTAGGCATCTGAGTGGAGCATCCGAAGGTTGGGAGCGGAGGACTCAAGATCGGGGGAGTCGGAGGAGTATCTGCCGGAGGGCTGATGGAGCTAGAAATAAGCAGCGAGCCGCGGCCAGCGCAACAGGACCGCTCACACGTGTGACGAGTGTGCCCCTGGAACTGGACTACTCTTCCACCGTAAAGCGAAGATACTGAGAACCATAACTAAATGGAAATGGCGAGAGGATCCTCGAACACGAGGCGCGGCACCGACAAAATCAAAAATGAAGGGATATTTGAAGACACTACAAATATTAGTGTCGGCACTAGAGTTCAACTACGAACGGAAAATAACAACATAGAAAAATTAGATTTATTCAGCTTCAACAGATAAGTAGGAGGAGGGTGTGTGTGTGTGTGTGTGTGTGAATAGAGAACGGGTCAACGACTGATAAAGAAGATCCCGCTCATAAAGTAAAACGACCCGTGAATATCAACAACCTTTTGTTTTTGTTAAGAAAAATATATTATTAATTCGATAAGGTATGACTGATATATTTTTCCATAAAACTATTAGATATTTTTATGTTTGGTGCCTTGTACAGAATTCACTTGACAACCGATAAATATTATAACAGAGCCAGCGCGGGAAACTAAATATTATCGTTATTTTTTATGATTTATGTAAGAAAATAAGAGGAACATAACGTTTATCGTAAGTACTTACCCGAATTTGTTGAGAAAAAGTATTCTTTAAGAACGTAATGTAGGGACTACCCGAACTAACCCGATCGGTTCCTCAGTTCCTGTCTTCAATTACCGCCAACCGTTTGGAGTACCTGAACAATCTATATTATAATTGCGCTACGTTGCATCCATTGTATCCAATGTTAATGTATTTTCTTTAAATATCCATTAGATGGCAGTGCAGTTTGGCAAAAAATAATAATATTCATTTACAAACTTTCCGCATTGTGTATTAAACGTCACTCAAGGTTCATATATGCAAATATCATTTTTACTTACTGGAAATAGACAAAGTACACTACTTGGTGCATTGTTAACGCAATATAATAAGGGATTTCCGCATTGAAACATAGATTCTACAGAAATCACGGCCGCGCAGCTGGCACCATATGCAATATGCTCTGTACCGTTCCATTACATTATTTGGGAATAACAATGGCAGTGTCCTAAGCAATGTTATTTTTAGGATTGGCTAGATGATGTAAAAAATTCCCTAACGGAAATGATATATTACGGCTATTGAATTATGGAGATTTCATTTTGTTACACTTGTTGAGACTTTGATCAGGATACGGATCAGGCGTTACCCAAACGTTACCTGTAACCGTTTTATACCATTTTACTAATTCATGATGGGAGCGGACGCTCACGATGTGACGCGATTATGATCCCGTCGTCAGCGCGGGCATAAACTAAACCGGGCGTTAAAAGAACCGAGGAGTATGGCGCTCTATCCTCTCTGCCTATCCCCGCGAGGAAACTTTTGAAATCAAAAATATTTTGAAAGTGTCTAGTATTGATCCCGGTGCCACTCATTTTACCTACTTTATTATTTTGACTTTCTTAAATATCTATTTTTTTTACATTTTCATTCATATAATACACGGAATACGTGTCACATCAATATTCTTACTATTTTATAACTAACTAACTTGTTTCTCCGCGGGGATAGGCAGAGAGGATAGAGCACCACACTGTGTCCCGACACACAATTCTCACCTTACACTCATTCATACATCTTCTCATACAAGCTCGCCGATTATTGTGGCTTTTAACAGGACCATCCTCAATATACCTTTCTTACCATTCACTCATTCATCCGTTCCATACAACCATACCACTAACCAAACTAAGCTAAACGCTCGCACTACGAGCATTGAACTAGCTTGCCGGGCGTTACGTACCGAGAGAGAATTGTAATTTATAAAAGTGAAATTTAACAACCCTATTTACAATGCACCAATTTTAACCAAATTAAGAATTTATTATGTTATATCATTTCTTGAAGAAAGAGACAGCAACAAGTGCCACTAAAAATATTTGTGATGTACTGGGAGACGTTTTGGACGTTCACAAGTGACAAAGATGGTTCACGAAATTACGATTGAGAGATTTTGATTTAAAAAATAGCCCTGGAAGTGGAAGACCTATTAAAGTGGATGACGCCATACTGGCTCTGCCGAAATCGAAAACAATCCAACTTTATCTATTGAAAAAATCGCGGACAAACTTGGATACTCATGGTTCAGCGTTCAACTGCATCTTTAAGAAATCGGGAAGGTGTTGAAACAAGTCAAATGGACGCACGAACTAAGCGAAGAACGCCAAGGCGATCGAAGAGAAGCAAGTGAACAACTTTTGGAAATGGAATTAGAAACGCCATTTTACAACATCTGATAACTGGAGATGCTATAGAGATGGTGAGAGGGAGGACCTAAGGACTCAAGAGCTTTCCAGAGGTCAGTAGCGAAACTCACCTCTATGAAAATCATTTTGTCTGTTTGGTAGGACTGCAAGGATAAACCTGGACAAACTATAAACGCACAATTGCAGTGTGAACAACTGGACCGTTTAGTGGCAGAAATTAAAAAAATATTACCATTCAAATCTTTTATTTTAAAAAACGCCATTCTCTTTGGTACTCCTAATATTTGGTTAATTGTAAAGTGTAATAAAAATGTGCTCTGACTGCGCCTGCGCAGCTCACCTATATTTATTATCATATTGAGTCCGCAGTATATCTTGTATCTATCGCATTTCGAGAGAGGTAAGCAAACAGTAATAACTACATATCGAGTACTTATTTTCTCACGAAATGAACTCACTGCAGTAATCGCTACAGATAATTAATGTTTGTTGCAAAAATTCAATGATTTTATTAGATTATTGTTTAATATTATATATTCAGTGGCGTGCAGTAGGCGGCACAAACTTAGGTTATGCTGTTACCGACGATGCAATCTAAGTACATAATAGGTATACTAGGTATCAAAAAAAACGTTAGAATTTTTTTTCTTATTTTAAAAACAATTCTATCAATTTAAATGTAGAATATATTTGAAATTTATTACTTTAAAAAAGGCAAGTTCTTTTGTTGCTCGGTACCATACTCTGCTTTCAATTTCGATTAAAATATTTTCTACGATTTCTCCTTCGAACAACGGATTTAAAATGTTTAATTAACAGCGTTCAAAAACATTAATTTAAATAACTATCTTCACAAATTAGCATAGCCAAAACTCATAACAGAAATTATCTTATTTTAATATTGGTAATAATCTAACTTAATAATTTCCCGAAAAATGCAAATTCGCTCGCTTGATAGATAATAATTTTTATCTACGCAAAGACGGAAATATGAAATGACCCTGGAATACACGATGAACAGGCGCGTGCAGTCAGTACATTGAAATAAGCTGTACGTAACTATATATTTTGGGAAATAAGGGATAAATACATATTTATCTGACAGAATATGATGATATGTATTATTAAAGTCTGCATAATATGAAAATAATTGTGATAGGAATATTATGAAATATATATTTTATTTCAATTTGTTTCGTTGAAACTCTAGTTCAATACAGCTCATTTCAAAGTACTGACTGCCCGCCGCTGACTATGAAAACAAAACGTTTAGTCTGCCAAATAAAACAAATACGTAGAAATGTCATTCTACCCAGTTTTCAGTAAGTATTAATCCCTTTCGATGACAATAGAATTAAGCACAAATTGTTTGAAAAATGCAGAAATTTATCTTTATGCTAACATATATTCAGTAAGAAAATATTTAGTTCAGAACAATTATTATGAGGATTGAATAAAACAAGTTGGGTTCATACAATACCCAAGTTCTAGCAAATTGAAAACGAGCATGCACATGAAGTTATTACAAATGATTTGTAATTTTTCTAAATAACCCACGGCTAGACAAAAATCGTGGGTTACGTTATAGGGTCTTTTCATAATATAAAGATTATTTAATGTATCATTATTTTCTAGAATTTTTAGTAATGCACAGCTTTATTGCTTGAATGCATTCGTATGTCTAGGCGTCACCCTCCAATATAATGTCCCAAAAAGGTGTACAGTGTTTGAAGGGTTTATAAATTCATTTATAAACTTAATTGATGTTTTTAATCCGAAATCTGTATCTCGCGCGCCACGCTGTTTAAATAGATCTGTCTCGGAGGGTGGTCCGAATAGCTCTGACGCCTGCAAGATTTGCGGTGTACCCACACAAAATCAGAAGGTATATACTCCGTTTTTGTAAACCCAGTATTGCCAACCGAAACGTGTATAACGTGCAAACAGAAGAAAAGTGTGCTATTTTTTAAGACATCGCATGAATTGAAACTGATAGCCTTTCTGGTCTGAATACTGTTGACGCAAATCAATGAAATTGCATAAATTTTAAATTATTTTTGGGTGCATTCCACCCCAACATCCATTTTGTATTCGATAATTGCCGGTATAGCACCAAAAACCTTTTCTTTGACGTGCCTCCGTAAGAAACGTCCAGTGGCGCAATCGATCGTTAATAAAGGAGTTTTATTTCCAGCACCCTCACACCGCCATTATGATGTGAAGACTCATCCTGACTCCAGTCCACGCGCCACTGGACACCTCGAATAAAAAAATAAATTATAAACGTTATTATTTGACGAGATGTTTCTACGGCCAGAACAAAGCGTCGGACCTTTGATGACATCGAGCGGTGTCAGACTACAAACGGACCCTAGCTAGCAGAAGCGTCCGACGCTAAACCACTAAAGCAACCACAAATCATATATACAAGAGTACTGACGACGGATTTTGTTCACGCATATGTACTAATTACTGATATGTATTTAACACATTCAGCGCCATGACGATTCCTAGGTTTCTACATGCCTATGCCTATATTACGTAACAGATCCAGAGGCTGGTTGGCCACTCTAATCTCGAGTCAGAGTTGAGTGCTAAGCGATCTGTGATTCATTGCCAATTGAAGTAGTGGTTGTGTGCATGATGCAACTGATGCATACCGATCTTTACCGAAAAGTCTCTGAGATGTTAAATGCGATCGTATTATAAAACTAAAGTATAACATCTTTATTTCTTTATCACTAATGTTTTTTTTAGTTTAGTTTATTTAGTTTAGTTTTTCCACTCCGACACTGACATGATTATAAATGTTTTCGCTACCATTAACTACGTATATTCTATTTCAAAATATCTCAAATAGCTAATTGTGACGTCTCAGTTCCAAGACTTATCATGGATCATGAAACAAAGCGCTGCAGAGAGGCATGAGCCTCGCTAACTGATTCAAGTTACCAGAAATAGCCAGGTTTAAACCGGCATTTGTTGGTGATATAAAATCATCTCAGTTATTTAAAAAGACAAAAATAACATTTTTTTTCGTAGGTACTGTCTGTCTCTAGTATAGCACATGTATTAGATTTGCGTTCATCATTTAGATATTTACTACGAGCCGCGATCGTTTATTTTTAAAAGTGCTTTAAAAAACTGATTACAAAAAAAAATACAATTTTAAAAGACGACAATATTCACCGGCGCCGGCCCTGCGCAAACCGAAATAGTAACCGGCGAGGTTCAGCTCAAACTCGCCTCCCACCTTCGCTCGGCGCTCTGCCGCACTCGGCCGGTCAGTCGTTCAGTGTCTTTCGTCCGTCGCCCAGTTTCCGCAGCGACAATGGCCATCAGTATCCAATACACGCAGGTATAGATTATCTCTGTATGTGTGCAGCGCGTGCACAGCATCGGGTCGTGTATCGGCACGATCAAATCGCAACGGCGTTTGCCGCTCACAGACCGTAACAAACCAGCGGCCGGTGTTGACAAATGAATAGTCGGCAGCGTTCTGCATTGGCAGCTTGCCGATTCTCGCAAGTGACCATAGAAGTGACCCAACCCGCTGTGCACCCGTTTCGTCTGATATCCTCGGGGATATTCGATGTGACAGGGAGCCCTCTCGCCCTCCCGGAGCCCTGTCCCGGGAGTCATGCGCGGGAAACGTCAAACTCGATCGATCGCTTCGGACTGTTTACATTTGCTACCCGGAGTCAGTGAGAATTCAGATAATTACGTTCAATGTGATATAATAAATCAAATAACGAACATATACTATGGTTAAGCACTCATTGTAACATGTTTCGAGGCTTCTGAGCGGAACGAAGCTCCCGTATAAGCGAAAAATGCCTGTATTATAAAAATGGTGTAACAAATGTACAGCTAATACAGCCGAGTCCGTTCGCTGCGGTGCAGGCGCGTCTAGTTCATTTTTCTCAATTGTCAATTGAAACAACAATAAAAGCGTAATCTGTAGCATTTCATTCTCTTGACTGTCTTCGAAACATTTCATTAAGTAACAATTGTAGTATGTACTTTTTCACGTGATGCTTTCATTAGACATCTTCAAATAAAATAAATAATATTTATATTATGGTTACCAATTTTTGTGCAAAAATCATTTAATTGGATGACGAAAAGAGCAAAAAATATTTTTCTTGCGACTGTTTATTTTTTGTTTTTTTTAGTATAGTTAATATTAAAATATATAATATCCAATTGACGAATATTTAAATAACATTAATCATCGAACCATTCACTCGCAAATCCGCGATCCAAATCGGTATTTTTCCCGGGGACCTAACTCAAATAATATACATTAGAGTTACTTATTTTACACAAGTTCCTAGTAGGTCAATCGCTTATCTTTATACCTTTTCAGGCTATCGCTTTTCACTATTATTTCATTTTAATTATTTATTACCTGCAGTCGTATAATAAATAATAACATGGCCATAGTCAATTGCTCGCTACTAGGCCCTGCGGGCGGCTCACAGTTTCCGTGAAACCTATTATTCAACGCGAATTTTCACCGATCGCTTTTGCTAGGTAGTGGCAGTTGCATGGCCATATATAGTGTTTCCGTAAAAGCTATTTTTCAGTATGGAAAATACAATTTAATATAGTGGTCTACCGCAGTACAACTTGACTTAAACAGTCGGTGCTAAGAAATTTGCAATCAAACATATTCTACTGTTCCGACAGCAAATTAAGAAAAGCTGTAAATACGTTAATACGTCTTAGCTAATTATTACTTTTTAATTCGTTCGGTTCGAAACATTCAATTCGGCACCTCAGACCTATCAGAGTCTAAAACAGTTGAAACTGAATCCGGAGTAAGACAGGGCGATGCTGTCTCCACCGCGGTCCTTCAATCTGGTGATGGAGGCAATAACTCGGAAGACTGCATTAACATACATACATCGCAGATGTATACCTATGCTGAGTTATATCATTGAGTTATTTCGAGCCGGTTTAAACAAATAATGATCGACCATGCTGCCGAGACGTGTGCGAAGTTGACCATCAATATATCACATTTGAAGGGGTTCATCATGTTACATATCTGGGCTCTCACTTGAACACGGTAAATAGGACAAATGGTGAAATAAAGATCCGACTTCTAACTGTAAATATATAGAAGCTTCTACGCGTGTAAAAAGACTGCTGAGCTCAGAAATTAGATTAAACAATTGTAAGATTGTGCAGGTCTCGAAGACTACTAATGCCAGATAACAGGACATCAAAGGTCATGACCGAGCGAATAGTGAAGTTATAAAAGGTACCAAATTCGAAGTTGTGTCTTGCCCCATACATCCTGCGTACCATACCTCCCCACTCTCCCCTATATTCAAATGAAAATTGTATAACATTCCGTTCCGCTAACGATAGTAGGTAGATACATTATTACGTAATCGAGATAATGCATCCGGATTTCATGTTTTTATTCGAATATTATACTGATGTATGATTTAAAAACAAATTACATCAAAAATTATTGCCTTTCAGGAACATCGGGCATGCGTGTAGTGCGACACATAGAACAAAACTGCAAAAGAAAGGAGAAAGTGGAAGAAACATGTGTATTCACAAATAAGGCATATATCTTTATAGACATTTAAAGGGATGCAAAATTCAATGGCACGTGTCCACGTGTGAGACTTATCTCTCATCTGAAAGATTGCCGAGAATGGTCGATATGTACCAGATGTATCATTCTACTCGGCAGTAATTCATGCTCGCTTCGCGCTCAGTTCTGTTCTGACGCGTTCTTTACGAACTCTCGAGACGAATTTCGTAGAGAAATCTCATTCGTGTAATGATGTAAAGCGAAATATTTAAAGCGGTAACAATCGCGGTGATTAGTAATAGTATCTTTATTTCTGTAATCGTTTTTAAGATTAATAAAAGGACCTAACCATTTACTGAAATGACGATTGCTTCAGAACTGGCTGGGATCAAACGGGAAATAGAGTGTTAACTCCTATATATACAATCGAATGTATGTCTGTCTATTTTCTATACAATCTAAATAATTTTTTGTATAGTTACTCGTTAGGAACCTCTCCCCCTCTCCTGGCTTCCAAGTAGTAATGTATATTATATTAAATGCCATCTGTTTAAAAAAGATTTCAGTTGCAATCTAGGATCCCGAGGAAAATATATTCACCTCAAATAAATCTTATGCCGGACACGAACCGCTAGTACAGGGTGTGCCGATAGGTTCTGACGGATTTCTGTGCGCTTCTTTATCAGAATGCAACGCAGAGGGTTAATTTGATTGGTTGCAACCTTTTTGATACAGGCTACCCTTGGCTACTCGGTCGGGTAATTAAGGTGTGTTCGCTGTTACAGTGAAACAAAGTTAGGGCCAGTTGCGTCATCTTCGGTAACTATAACTGACATGTAATCGAGTTTGAATTGAAACTCGTTTTCTTTTAAACGAGGTTCAAATTTGACAGAACGTTGCGTGAACAGAGTTTATAGTTATCCAGTATAGCAATTACATAGGTCTCTTAAAATCTCATTTTCAAAAACAAATGCCCGCGCGAGTAATTTTGCTTATGGCAACACGTATAGGACGTTTCATTTGACATTTGACGTTTACGTTTATTTGATGTGTTTACTTCCCGAAATGAGCAATTGACCGTTTTTGAACGATGAATGTCAATATAAAGTAAGTATTCTTGTATTTTAACTATATTTTAAAGTTTATGTTGTAAATTACGTATTAATAAACATTATTTTTAATATTTATTCAGAGAATCCAAAACGAAGTAAGAAACAGCAGAATGGATGCGAGGTGTGATGCAGATGTCAATGGATAGCGGGTTTCGGAATTTGATGATGATACAGATTCCAACTGTAAGTACTCTGCAAGGCCTTGCAATGCGAATCTTATCACTTTAATTTAGAAAACTTTTTTATCACTCGTTTTGCATTTAATACGGTACCTGTTAAAAATAAATAAATACAATGCACACCCCAGTCGCAAGCAGATCAATTATACGAATTTAATATGTTTGTATGTTCATAGGTGGAAGATGTTGAGCACAGGCCTGAATCCTGAATATTTTGGCGTTGCATTTAAACGCTAACTATTCACAATATAATGAATTAGTTTTCTGGTGTGTGCACACTTACATAATGTAAAAAATATAAATTTTAGATATCGGTAATGCTTTTATTGAGTTTAATCATTTCATTTATAATATATACCCTTTCTTTGTTCGCAGATAAATCAAAACGCAAAATGAATTCAACCATCCCAAATTAACAAATAGACAATCAACAAAACTTCTTACGTTAGAGATAAGTCATCAGCAAGAACTGCATGTTGTCATTTTAGTCAAACGTCAATCAAGTTGTGAGGGATTTGACCAAACTAAATTTAAAATTAGTCAAAGAAAAAAATAATACGTAATTAATTTAATAATTTACTTCTTTAATTTTGTAAACATTAACAATTTCTCTATTTTTAAATGTTTACTGTCTCGCTGTTTTTAGCTAAAGTGATTTCACCCCCTTTCATTTTAACGGTACTAACATTAACCGTTTTTCTATTTACTAAAATAATAATGTGTAGTTATGTCGTATGGCTTTACACTTTCTAATTATTGACTTTAATTATACTTACTTGACTTTACTCTCTACAAATAAATTGTGGTAATTTCTGTATGTGATTTATGTTAAAAGGTATATATAAAAATATAATAAAAGAGTTTTTACAAAAGAAGAATTGTTTTATTATAGATCCAATATTATTGTAAAATAAATGTGACAACAATTTAGGCTAAATCTCAGAAATGGATGATGTACAGCGCGATGAAGATCTGTTGAAATGCCAGATGATATAAGAAAGGAGATACTTTATAGATTCAAAATGAAACTAAGCCAATATGTGTAAAAGAAGTTTGATCTTATTTATATTAGAACATACATATATATATTTACATTTGTACGCACAATATTAAGAATAAATAAATGAAATGCTATGACTGGTTTAATATATTAATTGGGAAAAATAGCCATTTATTAGATCTCGTCTTATATTATTTCCATCCTGTGCAGGTTCAGAATCAATTTCATATAATATTGTCACAAAGTCTGGTGGCTCGGTAACATTGTGCAGCACAGCTGTGGCTATAATGACTGCTTCCACTTTTTCAATACTCAGCTTGAGTTTCATACCTATTACGGAGAAACGCCTTTTCCACACCCCAAATGTAATTTTTACAACATTCCTAGTCCTGATTTGGCGCTCGTTATATAGTTTTTCAGCCACAGATATTTGATTCGTAAATGGAGTAAGTAAGTATGGTTTGGCCGTAGTTACCAATGAGAAACATCTCATTAAAAGTACCAGCTTCTAGTTGCCCTTTTATTCTAGAATGACTGAAAATAGTACTGTCGTGTGTTGAGCCCGGCCACCTTGCAACAACATTTGTGTATTTCATTGTGGCATGTATTACTGCCTGCACCTTAATGGAGAAGTAATCCTTCATATTTTGATAATATTCCGCATTATTTCCTCCTGGAGATAGGATTCCCACATGAGTGCAATCTATTGCACCAATCGTGTTTGAATATTTTTAAATGTTGTAGAATTGATTCAGATATTGCTGGATTTCTTCGGTAGATTCAGGTAAACATAAATTGTGATCTGAGAGCGGCTGTTGCTCTGCTCACTTTGTTCACAATCATGTGGCATAGAAATGCAAATTTATCGAGAACTGTTTTACAGGACGAACTTAGTTATTTCTGATATTTATCAAAAATATTATATACATATCTATTAAATATATAACTTTAGATGAAATTATATTGTCTGAAATAAGCAATACCAGTTGAATAACCATACTTTTGGACAGGATGAATATTTAAATAAAATCTATTTCTTCCCAGATAAAATGATAGGTTTGTGGCCTAAAAAATTTGCTCTTTTTGTTAAGGATGTATTGAACAATTATTTGATCGTCAAAAGAATCGGTATCAGTACTATCTGACTAATAATGTTCATTTCAATAATACGACGTCGAAAAATTAAAAAGAATGCTTTTAATGAAGGATATCAAGTGGATGCCCTAGATAACAAATTCAATGGATGCAATCCGTTATCGGAAAAAGATTTTTTAAAACCCATTTCTTCCCGCAAAAAATAATGTACCGAGGTCCTAGTTTTACTTTTCGTGTTAAGAATATACTGTATAATTATCATCAAAAAAGTCTGCGATATCGCTGCTATCCAACAAAATATTGTACATTTCGAGACTACAGTGTCTACAATTAAAAAATACTCAATTTCGGTGACATCCGTCAGATGGCTCTCGCGCAGTGCGTACGTGCATTAGTAAAGTTTACATTTAAAGTTAAAAGTAAGCGACAAAAATACCCAACGCGTTTTCGGATAAACTATGTTTAAAAATAAGTTTATAGTTACCGAAGATGACGCAACCGGCCCGCAATAACGAAACCGATGGGCGCCCGTTTGGCCGGATCTTACGACGCCAGATCATGTGTGGAATATTTTTATAGCCCCGGCTTATCTCAACAAGCCTTAAACTCTCGAATAACACTACGAGTACACAGATAGAAGCGATTAGATAATGAATGTTTGCGAGGCGCAATGCTCATTTAAGAACGTAATAAATGTAATTTTTAATACTTGGATCAATATTAAACACTTATATCACAACCAATCGGCTCTTAGG
Source organism: Eubasilissa splendida (assembly GCA_031772225.1). Lineage (NCBI taxonomy): Eukaryota > Metazoa > Arthropoda > Insecta > Trichoptera > Phryganeidae > Eubasilissa > Eubasilissa splendida. The sequence goes on from CM062849.1 coordinate 36,580,106, forward strand.
ATTGAGATTATGGTTTCAGTGCACAGAGTTCAGTCAGTGGTCGATCATTCACTAACCATCTGACGTGACGTTGCCAACTGATTTGTATTTAGTGGTTACACAAAAATAGTTTCACGCGTAACTATTTTTGTTTTGTCACCTTTCCAAAAATTTTTAGGTACACTGAATTAATGTTTTATAGCGGAAATCTTAAATTAATTTACTAGGATATCGTGGACCTTCGAGTCCATTCATTTAATATTTATTTTTTTAATTTCCGTATGAATATAATACAATATACGTGTAAATGGCGCGTGTCTATTATTATTCATATTCGCAATCTGTAGAACACTCGTATGTTGTGGCAGATGTGGCAGTAGTAGAGATTGCACTTTAGAAGTGGAAGTAGTTTATTGAATAAATATACCGCTTCCCTTCAAAGGGCGCAGAGGCACCTATCCCCGCGCCTAATGAGACCCCGCTCCGGCGACAGTCAAATAATAATAAAGTTTAGATATGTAACGTTCATGGATATAATTGGGCTATTAACGTCGTTACTATATAACTATTACCCGACGTTAGGTGCAATCGTTATCAACACATTATGACACCAGTTGAATTCTGAATGGTGATCCTCACAAATAAACAGATTTATTCAACCCAAAGTTCAGCAAACTGAATAATTATCAAGTGCAAACCTGAAATATGAATGAAAATAAATCCCTCTAAAAGCGCCTCCGTCTCTTTTCCGCGTCACACCCCCAGTGTAAAAGTGTTCGGACAAAGTATTCTTTAGACCGTGTTATCCTGAATTCAAAACTCACGTGGCGCAGACCAAATTAACTCTGCGATACGTGCTCTGTCTTCATTGTGTCCAATAATTTCCGTTTTATCGTGCTATCCAATAGTTTAGTTTAGTTTTTATATGTCCTTATTGCATTGTAACCCTGCATATTATTTTAATATAAATAATGGAAGAAGCTGCACTGTACGGACGGTGAATTGCCCTTGCCGGTGTGATGCGAAGGGCTGATGGTAAATTTTGCGCATATTTATACAAGCTCTTACAAAACAAGGCCTATATTATAGTCCCCCACCAAGGACTGCAGATACAAATGACCAAAACGGAATAATCTCACTGTCCCGTCTTCGCAACACCCACCCGATTCAATTATTTATTTATTGATAGTAAAAATGTATACTATTTTGAAAGAGCAGAGAGAATCCATTAACCCGTTATGCATGTTAAAATTTCAATAGCCTCCCTACACAAATTAAAGAAATAAAGGATATAAAAAAAACTAAATAAACACTTCAAAAACACATAATTGGACAATAAACAGTATTACAGAATACTTGAGAAGCGCACAAACAGACAATGAACAGAACATGTAAGGTACAATGATTGCAGTGCAACTCCCTCTCCAAGCACAAGAGCTGCTCTCTTTTTTGGAGAGGTGAGCGAAAGAAAAACCACGTATGTATGCAACCATATGATATATGTAACCATATATTAAAATTTATTTTGCCAATGTATTTTCGCTAAATTAAATAAATAAAAAAAAAATTAAAAATGTTGTGTGTATTGTGTGAAGTGTTTTCTTCGTTAATCTCAATTTAATCGTTCTGATTTGGTCATTATTTAATGCTATATTTATAGCCAAACTTTGTTCTTCAATCAGAAATATTACAGTACTTATTACGTCAAGTTACCATGTTGATAACAATTCTCCCCAAAAGTCTATATAGTTGTATAATAAATATAGTAGAGTTTTACACACATAAGCTATCTGCCTGAAAACCTGCGATTTTGTTTACAGCTTTTCATCAACAATGAATTTGTCCCCTCCATCGGCGGGAAGACCTTCCCAGACATCAACCCGGCTACCGGGAAGAGCATCGCGAATGTCGCGGAGGCGAGCAAGGTAACACGATGCTGTTCTTTATTTCTGGAATTCATCTATGGTGTCCACGGTATCTTTAGGCTGAATTGACGCATTTTATCTTTGGTCCAAGTTTTTTATTTTGTAGTACAAGAAACCTCAATTTTCTACCTTCTTTATCACAAAGTACCTTAATTCTAAGTATTGCTTAAATCCCATCACCATTTACACTTGCCAGGAGGATGTCGATCTTGCCGTGAAGGCTGCGAGAAAGGCCTTTGCCAGAAACTCGGAGTGGAGGAACTTGGATGCTTCTCAAAGAGGAAAACTCCTCAACAAGTTGGCCGACCTGATGCTGAGGGATATTAAGGACCTGGCCAAGCTAGAGTCGTTGGACAACGGAAAGACAGTCGGAGATTCTAAGTTCGATATCAATTGTGCTATAGACACCATCAGATACTACGCGGGCTGGTGCGACAAGATTCACGGCCACACTATCCCTGCAGGTAGAAATGATAACTTATTACATATTTTCTCAAATAGCTGCCCGCAGCGTGTTATTACGTTTTTAAGAACTTTTGAATAGTTTAATACAACAAATGCTGAGATGCAGCTTATTTTTAAATATTTTTGCAGATGGAAATGTGATTTGCATGACTAGACGAGAACCAGTAGGAGTATGTGGCCAGCTCATCCCGTGGAACTATCCTATCTTGATGCTGTCCTGGAAGTGGGGACCGGCTCTCGCTGCAGGTTTCCACCATTCATAATAATATACATGCCTGATATACTTAGCCACATACGTGGTGCAAATTAGGTGCGCTGCCGAGGTATGGGCGCGCAGATTCAGAATTATATCTATCGCCACAGCGCTGATCGTGTGCTGGCGGATCCCCTGCTGGCTACGACGGGAGCCTATAGGACCGTCTCCAATATGGCACTTCCAGTTTTGGCTGGCGTCCTCCCGGCTGACCCTGAAGCAATGGAAATTTTGGCCCGCCGTTTCCTGAGGAAGAGTCCGGAGGTCGATCATTTTGGAACGACTCTCGAGCCCTCAGATGACCGATTCCAGGCTCCGGTTGTTCGAATGCGAATAGTCACATTGAAAAAGTGGCAAGACATATGGACTTGCACCTTTCTCCCCTTCGTAGAGGTGAAAATGAAATGTGGGGGTAGTCTTCCGGCGCTGGACCACTACGAGATGCAGATGATCTCGGGTCATGGGCATTTCGACTTGGGTAAACCGCGGTGTGTTTGCGCTCGGGTGAGGCAGACATCCTCATGGAGCACATCCTCTAGGACTGTGTGATTATGAATGATGCACGTGAGATGATCATGATTGCGGGATTAGGAGGATGACCTATTAAGAAATGAAAGGAATCTCGGACATTTCCGAGATTTATTAGGGTGTGGGTCTCTCGCTGGGGGTTGCTGGGATGGGCGATGCCGGGAAGAGCAGTGACTAGAGAGACCTAACGGAGTATTCTACTGGCTCTGTATCGTTGTTTAATGTGATAACGAATCTCACGTCAAATGGTACAGGTATGGCTCTGGTACATTGATACCGGAGCCAACTCATGATGGTATTATGATGATAATGTTGATGACTGAATGTAATAATAAAAAAAAGTAATTATGCCAAATCGAAACGAGAGTAAACAACTCTCAAAACGATTCGGGATAGGGTGTAAAAAAAAAATATATACATGACACACATAAATAGCAGGGATCGATTATTAGTTATCAAAAACAATTTTAAACATGAATGAATGTATTCTGTATTTTGCATTATACGATACGATTTTTTAATATTTCCTATTACGTCAGGTTGCACCCTGGTACTAAAGCCCGCTGATCAGACACCCCTGACAGCCCTTTACATGGCTGCTCTGTCCAAGGAGGCTGGTTTCCCCGCAGGAGTCATCAACGTCCTGCCGGGAGCGGGCTCCACCACCGGGGCTGCTATCTCGGAGCACATGGATATCGATAAAGTGGCTTTTACTGGCTCAACTGTGGTTCGTTTTTCTTATTTTTTTTTCTATTTTATATATAATTTTAATAATATCAATTTCGAAAGTTTTGTAAGAAAATTTACGATTTGTGTAGGTCGGGAGAAAAATTATGGAAGCGGTTGCCAAATCCAACCTCAAAAGAATCTCCCTGGAGCTGGGAGGGAAGAGTCCTCTCGTCATCTTCGATGATGCTGACGGTTGGTATTGTACTTTAAATAGTTGGAATTATAATAGCATATTGAGAAGTTCAGAGTTCAGAAACAAAACTTCAATTGACAAAAAATAGAGGTAAAGTATTTGAAAATGATTATTTTGTAATTGTAGTGGTTTTATAATTGATAATTATTGGATGGGGAGGAGCGTACAAAACTTCAATATCACAATTAGAAATTATTCAAAAAATGATGATAAAAATAATGACTATCCTAGTGTCCAACTCTTTACAGAATTCAAAGAACCAAAAATAAAATGTAATTGAAATATTCTGTTGGTTCTGCGATTGGTTATTTTGTCTTGATTTTAGGTTTTTTAAACATATTAAGAATTTTTTATTTCAACTTTATTTTTATTTTTTTGCCAAACTGCATTACAGTTTTACGGCAATATATAATCTATGTTCATAAATAATATAATCCGTTCAAAGAGCCTAAAATCAAGACAAAATAACCAACCCCAATGTGATAATAAATAAATAGAGGCACTTAAGAAAAGAAACGGGAAAATGTACAGTTAAACTTAATATACAAAAATCCCAACAATAAAATCATTAGCAAACATAGATATAAACGGGGACTTTTGAATGAGAAGTGTAGTGTCTCTGAGAATAATAATATACACATATATCAAATCATTTAAATAAGTGGATTGTGCGTGCTTTATCCACTGCTTGCGAATGGCCTTAACCGCCGAAACTACTGTAACATGTAAATAATGCTCGCGCTGCGCAAACTACCAGAACTCCAGAGAGGATACTCCTCAAGTTTTCAGCAATACTCACTCAAGTGACGAACTTGATATTACAATATGGGTATATATGGTTATTAAATAATAACATTTTTGATTAATGAAATTAGATTAGCTCAACTATTGTATATTTAGAAGTTCTCCCGTATGCTGATCATATGTATTTGGTAAATCAGGCAATACAAGACAATGTACATGAAATACGCGTGTTCTCAATAGACACACATCTTATTACTCTGGCCTTTGTATTATTTGTATGCCTGTATTTAATAATCGTCAAAAATGCTGGTTTAAGTTTAAGCCGCCGCTTTGGACATTATGCGCAGTCCGTTATCCCTTCTAAGACAGCGAATTCTTCAAATTATGTAACCGATTGCAGAGTTGGAAAGAACTAGTCGATATGTATATTACAATGTTTAAACGATTTCCTTTGGTGGCTTATTTGTGTCGCACTCTTGATGCTGGTCCTTTTCCTGTATAAGAATTTGCTCTGGGATAGTTGAGAGTACATTATTGAATATGGTATCTAGTTTTAGGTATTGAAGTTATCGCTGTTAAGGGCTCGTCAATTCGGTTTCTCCAAGCTCACTATCATTTGTGAGTTTATCTTGCCAATTTATTTTTGACATTAATTGCACTTAAGGGCGATACTCGGGAACCGAATGCAGGAGATGGGCTTAAGATGGGATACTTCGAAGTAGAACGTCTCAAAGCCCCAAAGCTTGTGGATCTAAAATTGAACTCTTCAGCCATCTGTAAACCATTATATCACATACGTTTATACAAGATTTGATTTGTCTTAGGAATGTCGTTCCGCGATTCCGCGCATGACAATTATATTATACAATAATTATATACTAGCAGATAACTTACTTTAATTACACTACACACTAACTTCACTTTAATTTCGATGTATTTTTGTAACTCTGTTTATTCCATCTGTTAGATGCTAGACACGTTAACATTGTTCCAGCTGTTAGCTATTATACATAGTTACAAAGAATAGTGTAAACATGTGCCAGCTCTGGCACGTGTTACACCATTCTTGTGCTCGTAAAGCGTGTACGAAATAATATTTACTATAACGATCAGAGTGTTCTCTAGATGCCTTTAAGGTTGTTAAAACTTGTAGAACTAAAACTGAAGGTCATATTTCAGTGGACGAAGCTGTGGAGATCGCCTTCAACGCCGTGTTCGCTAACCACGGGCAGAACTGTTGCGCCGGGTCCCGAACCTACGTCCACGAGAAGATCTACGATGCCTTCGTGAAGAAGGCTGCGGCTAAAGCGGCTCAGAGAAATGTCGGCGATCCGTTCCGAGAAGGCACCGAGCAGGGACCCCAGGTACGCGGTTAGCATATCTAATCGAATTGTATGTTTGCTAATTTTCCCACTCTTCAACATACATACAGTAAGCGACCCTTTTTAGAATCAGCCGTATTTTGTACTCAATTTTCAATGGACAGAATCAAACATCAAAAACACACGGTTTTTAAATCGTTTTTTAGACTCATCCGGTTATTAAAATCAGGATATTCATTAATACGTATTTTTGGAGTGAAAAAGCAAGTCACCCAATCTTTTCAGGTACCTAATTTCTTTTGTAATTCCCGGAAAAGCGTGGTCCGAAATTACTCTTATAAATCTCGGATTACGTACGATGGCGGCCGCTTTTTTCCTTTACAATTTTAAGTTTGGTATTTCCCTGACCTTAATAAAATGCTCTGCATCGTTTTATTCGAAGTAATCAGCCGAGGTAGCTGGCGCTGGCGCTCGACGAGTCAAGGTTTTTTTTACAATTTGTCATAGGTGTTTAAATCTGCGCGTCAGTGATTGGTAGCTACAGACTGTATTAAAAATAGGGTTAATGGACTGTTTGCTGACTCTAGGAAACATTTTTAAATTAGTGCCCATTTTAAATTAAACAGTTATTTATACAATTTTAATCTGAACGATAAAATAATAGTTTAATAAATATAAAACATGTATTCATACATATTATCTTTGTGTAGATGGTAATGATATTAGAGTCGTAGTGTCCGATGATCAACTTGATCACAATAACCGGCGACTGCTGTAATTTCTTCCACACTTGTTGACGGTATCGTACTTATTTTCCTCAAAATGTGAATACCGTCCACGTGAATAACTCAAACTCATTCTCAATCGCAGATAGACGAGAGAATGATGAACCGCATCTTGGACTACATCGAATCCGCCAAGCGCGAGGGAGCTAGCCTGCGGGCCGGGGGGGCGAGGGTGGGCACGGAGGGGTACTTCGTGCAGCCCACGGTGTTCTCTGACGTCACTGACGACATGACCATAGCCAAGGAAGAGGTGAGTACTGTATTACGAAAACACAATGCCGGTCTAAGATGCTCAATTGTAAAATTGTGTGTAAAACTCGGACCGCCGGAGACCTCTAAGTGAGTAAGTAACAAAAATAAATAATTAAGTAGTCGTGTAATGTAACAGTATTCTAACAGTTATGGTCCGTGTTCACGTGTTGAGACTTTGATCTGGAGATAAATTTATAAGTTTAAACGCAGGAGCTCAATCTTAAACTGATCTCTGTATCAGTTTGAGACTAGTAGAAAAAGACAAAAATTCATACATAAAGACGTACATAAAGTTCGATTTGACAGTGAGACTTAGGACGTGGTGTTTAGATGATTTAGGTGACTGAGAAACATAAATACTTACAGTTAACTGTTTTGGAAAGTTTGACAAATAGAAGGCATTAAGTTCGATATTCCGTTTTAACTGCTGCTGAGGTGATTCTAATTCACCCATCTGACGAACAGAACATAGTCAAGGAACTGAGATTTGACTATTGACGTTCGTTTGCATAACCCCTGAAGATAGACGGTGAATCTCTGAGACACTACTAAAACCCAGAGCTGTCTTCAATATATATATGGTAGCAAAATCCGCATTTCAGAGATTATCTCGAGTCGAAAAATCTCCTCTGTAGACACGGACCGCTACAGTTCAAATTAGGTACAAATTGTCACGCTTTTCTACTTCGAACTCTTGCAGATCTTCGGACCGGTGCAGTCTATCCTCCGCTTCTCTTCCCTGGAAGAGGTAATCGAGAAAGCCAACTCCTCCCCGTACGGTCTGGCTGCTGGGGTGGTCACCAACAACATCAACACGGCCCTCAGCTTCGCTAAGGCCGTGGACGCTGGCTCCGTGTGGTGAGTGACACGACCAGTATTACGACTAGTATTAAGGTCACCGATCATCACCAAAATGTTATTATTTATACGATGTGGATGAATTATGGTTTCAGGGTAAACTGCTACGACTATGTGGTCCCCCAAGCTCCGTTCGGTGGCTTCAAGAGTTCGGGCACCGGAAGGGAATTGTGAGTCTGATAATACTACCTATTCAATCATGTGGCTGGCGGTTGCCTCGTGTGCAACATCAACTCAACTTTGTATTACACCCAGAACTGAATTTTATTTGTCACTATGTTGATACGGTGTAATGGTCAGCGCATTTCTTCAGATAGGAAAAGTTCCTGGTTCGAATCCCGGTGGCAACAAAATATTGTTTCAGTAAATTGATTTTATCTGTATATCTTTCTACAGTACTTAGTACATATATTATATATGATTATATAATATTATTGGTAACAGCATAACCTAAATCTATATGTACTGCACGCCAAAGTGTGCGCTGTAGCATAATCTGTTAAAGCACGTTCCCCGGATTTTATATGTGTTTTTTTCTAATTAATAGATTTAATTTATATTTAAAATTAGGTATAAAATTTTGGAATGACTTGAAAGTGTATTTGATATATATTTGTAGGGGAGAAGACTCCTTGAAGGAATATTTGGAAGTCAAGACAGTGACTATCAAATTGCCGACCAAGAACTGAAGAGGAAGTGAAGTGTGGGCTCCAAACACGCAACAACATATGTGATACTTCAATCACGGAATTATATTGAATGTAGTGATTTCAACTACTTTTTCATTTATATCATCATAAAATCTTATTTTTAATAAGTGGATTTTTTTTCAATCAAAACCCAATAATTATTATACTGTATCTTAATTTTGTAAATAGACTTAAGTCGAAATGAACAAAAATGTAGTGTTTTTATTTTTATTGTTTTATTATGACTTCACTTTCACTTTCAGTTCAAACCGTTCAACTGAGAATGCCAGCGAATGCGGTGAGGCGAAATGTCTAATTAATATTAGCGTATTAGCGAATTAAATAGTGATAGTTAACTTTTATTTAAATATATAGTTAAATGCAGTTCTATATCAAAAACTGTGATCTTTCACTAAAGCGTATTTTCGAGCAGCCACCGTATAGTTTAGTTTTTGTACACTCGTACTCGCCTATGGAAATCCATTCGCAAACAAAATTAGTTCGGCAATATTAAGATCAAACTCGTTGTTACGTGTCATGCTCTGAGATAAGAGAGAAAGGGGGAGATGGGTGTAGGTATTGTCAACATAATGAAGCATCCAGACGGGCTCGGCGATCGGCGATTCGTGAATCTATCATAAATACCGAGTTCTAGGTAATCAGTCGTGGCGTCACATGACATAATATAAGATATATGTGGGTCACTCACCCACAATCTTGTACTGAGGCTCCGAGAGGTGGTTGGAAACCATCCCGCAAATGTGCGCGCCCAGGGAGTGGCCCACGCAGGTCGTCATGCGCGCCAGGGCGCCCTCGTAGGTGAGGCGCGCGTACAGCTGCGCGGCGCACTGCGCCACTAACCTGCAACCGTTGCTACTGTGGATTATCATTGCATCACGACAAATAGCCAACTGTCTCCTCCAACAACTCCTAACAAGCTCCTCATTTACGACACCATAATAAAACCTACTCACGTCCAAACGGAGCCACGCTACAATTAAAAGGGTGAAAACTTTCTCTCACTCTACGTCCTTTGACGTTGATAGATTTCTATCTTTCCTTCTCGCGAGATGCCCAAAAAATTGAAGTATCGGTCTCGAGCAAACGGTTGAGAGTCTATCCTTGATATTCAGCTCCTGCCATTCATGACACACGCAACATGTCCCCAACACCACATCTCACATTAACTAAAACTAAAATGACGATTGTTCACCGCCAACATCACAACAGACAGAACATAGCCCTAATAGGCAAGAGCGAGGTCATAAAGAAACCCGCGCACCTGGGTTCTTTAATTCCAAACACTAGAGACTGTGAAGCCGACATTAAAAGGACCAGTTCAGCAATGGACGAACTGAAGGAAACTAGCCAGAAACGTCATCAGGTCCACCAAGGGGAACATGAACATAATCGCTGGTCTTTGCAAACTTTCTGTATGGTTCTGAACCATAGGAACCAGACAACAAGAACGCATTCATCGCGAATTCCACGGATAGCTCGTAGAACAAACACTTCCATCTTACAAAACAAAAATGTTGAGCAACGTCTATCTTTCATAACTTTATACTGAAATATTTCGGCCATGTCACGAAACACGATTCAAGGCAGAATCGAGGAAATCTGCTTCCGTGGAAGATCGCTGACTGGGCGGTCTGATCTGAGGAAGTCTGTAACCTGCCCATTTCATAAATATCATCTGAATCATCAAGTGTAGATGGTGTTCTCTTGTTTTGAAAAACAATATTCATTTTACACATTATCTTATGTATTCTCTACTCTTGTACTCGTGCCTATAACTGTAAAAACGTTCTTATATATTATATCCCGCGCTTTGTTAACGCAGTCGTCACACAGCCGCCGGGAAACCTCCGCAAAATCATATCTATGTTAATATTAGAACATGGATAAACCATGCGACAACCCTGGTTTTCACATTCAGTAAAATCTCGCCAATTCTGGAAGCTGGTAACTCTTCTCAATCCCATGCGATGTTTTATCTAATTACATTATTTCGCTCACTTAGTGTTGGATAAAGCTGAAAGGTAGCAGGGGAACCGGGTCAGCCTGGACCAGTCCACCGTGAAGACGTTGTAGTCTCCTCTGGACAGGTACGCTGGAACGAGGAACCACAATTGGATTATTGATACACCCGAAATAACTTTTGAAAGAATTAATTGTTTTAAAAATAATAAATTTAGATAAGATTAATAATATTAATCAATTAACAACTAGCAGAAAACAGATTGCATTCTGCCGGCTTCAATTTGGAAAACATCATTTTTAATATAGGTAGGTTTTTGTTTTATTTTCAATATATTTAGTACAATTTAGATCAATCTGCTACTAAACATAATAAATACTAAATAATAAAGTCTTTATATGCATCCCGGCTTTCATTAACAATAGTAAATATAGTAGTTTTAATATATATATATTTATATTTTAACATTTCGAAGAACATTTATTTATTTATGTATTTCGAACAACAAGTGTCGATTTAAATAGAAATAAAATGTATGAGTTACATATGTACACATGCATTCAACAACAATATCTAACAATGCAGTTATGCACCCTCAAAGAAGAAAGATGTTGAATTATGGGGGTGGCTATCGACATTGATATTAAAATATGATCGAGGTCTATAATAATACAATGTGAAATTAATAACAATAAAAATTATAACTTTGGATAAGAAAGATATCCAATACATAATTATTTATTTATTTTCAAGACCTTTAAGACACTTTATGAGCTCTTTCTGTACACATTTATATTAGCTGTTAATTTAATTGATTTCGGCAGCTGGGCTACACAGTGCGAGAGCTCCGAGTCTGATAGTTGTGATGGATTTTTATTTTGTGTTCTTTAAAAAGTGAAATATATATTTTTTTATATTTATCATTGTTTGATTCTGAAATCAACAAAAAAATGTGTATTCTTCGTACAATTAATTTCAGATAAATAGGTTTCTATTTTACATACATTCCGATCGACGATTTGTTTAGAGAAAAAAACAGACTTATGTTAGCAGCGCAGTCCAATCACCAGTACAATAATGTAGAGATTTGAAATAACTTTGGAGTGTAGCATTATTTTATATATTGCTGGGCTTTTGTTAAACTAACCGACGCGGAGTAATAATTTAAGAACATTAATAATTGATAATGAAGTGAACGGACAGCAAATGTAATGGAGAACGATGAGATATCAGTCCGTACCGTCTGAAATGTAGGACATGGGCGTCTTGCCCTCGGTCCCGTTGAAGCCGTGGATGATGATGACGTTCTTCCTGGCAGGCGCCCAGCCCACGTCCTGCAGCGAGTCTCGGCTGACCACGTCGATAATCTGCTTCCGGGGGTGGTCTCTGCGGAACTCCTGGGATATTTTACTATACACTATTATATTGCAAATATATCTAATCATTAAACATTTCAACTGAAATAATGTACAATGCAATCTCTTTTTTCACAGTAATTCACACCCTGAACAGATATGGTGATTTTTTCTACCGGAATTGAATGATGGATGTACCAACAACTCCATCACAGAGGTCTGTTGACCGGACAGAAGTCATCATCAGATCATTAAGTCCATATGAGAGGTCTTTGTAGCTATAAATGTTTGAAATTGAAAAATTTTGACAACAAAATGAACAGAGATTCTAAGGTAATTGAGGGGATGGAAAGCAAATCCGCCCCTATCCAATTGACGAAAATGGCGAATGACATATTTAAAAATTATTATTTGGCAATAGTGACAATTTTATTAATGATAGCTGTACTTGACAAAACGAAAATACTGATTGTGTATCATAACCAATTTGTGATGTTCTTGGATTGTACCGATGTGTGTGTGCGTGTATGTGCGGGTATAAATAGCGGTCATACGCATGGCGCGCCCTCTTTTGCCACGCTACCGATGTCTCGTTATAGTTGTAAATCTTGTATAGTAATTGTATCTCACTGTAATAAATAGTTCACGACACCGAAAAGTACAACTAAGGCGTACTATTACGCGAGTACGTAACGCTAATGTATAGCAATAAACTTCCCGAGTAGTAAGATGTGAGGTGGTTCAAGAGGCAATTTATTTAGGCGCGCCAAACACGAACACTGATGACAGTAGGCAGGAAATTCTAAGACGCATAAAACTAGCTAATGTCGCTACGAACCAACTGTAGAGAATACGGAAAGACAGTGACACGAAGCGAGTAACTAGAATGATGTCGCGCTCTTGTCTTTCCAATCTTCGCGTCTGCAGCGGAGACCTGCCTAGTCTACAATAGCGACGAGCGCAACCTCGGGCCGAACGAGCGCTGGAAGAGTGCACAGCGGTGGATAGACTCTAATTTCAATATTATCATTAGGAACAATTGTGTATTCTCACTAGGAACCAATATTAAGACGATGAAAGACGAAATCTAACCTGAAGTCCAGCTGATGATAGTCACAATGATGTCTGAGTTTTCATTAATCATTATTCGAAAACAAATGGCCATCTTGTGTCAAGGTTTGAATCATTGCGCCATCCCCATTGTGTGTTGGACCGAGACTGACTAATGAAATGTTCTCCGGAGTACAGCACAGTACAGTACGTCGCTCAGAACTGATGGACCTTCACTGTAGACAGATGAATCACCGCTGAAGCCGGAAGTACGCTCTAATGACCCGTATTCACAAATTAGATTTTTAAGAGATTTTCAACTCGAGATAATCTCTGAGAGACGGATTTTGCTCGCGTGAGATTCTTTGAAGGCAACTAGACAACGGTAGATTGTTGGTATAGCTGTTAAGACGATGCCCTAATAATTTAGTAGTCGGGGTTCGCGCCTCATTCTAGGAGACCAGCAAGTTTGTCCTATTTTCATGGCTCAAAAATTTAGCTTAGTTTGAAAATAATAATAATATTGATGTGACGCGTATTTCTTGTTGCAAGTATTAAATTTCGCTGTCGAACGTCGTGTACAGTGGTTTGGGTTTTGGTCCCTTTGTACCGATCTGAAGCTGATCTCTGAGTTTATCTCTAGATAAAATCTCAACACGTGTACATGGGCCTTTCTATCATAAGAAATACATTACGGTTCGTTTAGCAAATTAGTTCGTGATCGCTCAGAGAAGTAGGTTATTTGCATTATAGATTTGCTCGCAGCGTGTGGGTGTGCAAAAACTCAAGACATGTAAACGTGCATAGCTGTAGCTTCTGTTTTCAGTTTGCACGATATACGAGACTCGGCTCATTGCTTTCATTTAAAAACGCCTTCCTCACACTGCTGCTGGCGATATTAACCTTTACCATACCATGATATAAAATACCCGAACGCAGCCATGCTGTCAACTCGTGTTACCGTAAATAACAGTTAGAAAAAAGTTTTTATTAGGTTAAATGGCTTTAATGGCACGAATTTACTATAAATATTGAGCATTCAATTTTGAAAAAATGATTAATAACATAATTTAGAGCATTCATTAAATCCTATACAATGTGTCCTTCCTTCTTATCTCTCTTCATTTAATTAGTAAGAAAGAGATAATTATATTTGTATGTTTGTTGTTCTTTTCACTGTGAAAATAGTGTGTGATCTCTGTCTTTCATATCACAAATTGTATTTTTACCAACTTATTAATTTTATAACGGATTGAATGGAAAAAATAATTGTTTATGTACGATTCCCTTTTCATAATTGGTTTTTCACAAGTCATTCCTGAGCGCTAATATTTTCTTTAGGATTATCTAAAATATGAATTTTATGATGCATGTATTTACCGAAATATTACAGGTTTAATTATGATGGTAGACCTGTGTTACTGCATGGTTTGGGAAGGGTTAATCGGTCGTGCCGTTCGTGCCACTCCATCCCACCAGCTGGATGAATGTAAATGTTGAATTTGCATGGAATTCACCTCGTGGAGGGTGTTTCACTGTTAGACTGTAGACTGACAATGAACCTGATTGAAGATGGAATGGTAATTCACGATGGTGCGTCTACACGGCTGAGACTTCTATTCTAGTTCTATTTATTTATTTAATATTATAAACAAGTAGTCAATGATACTGATAAATGGTTCAGCAAAGACACGATAAGACAATTAAAAGAATAAAATATTACAGAATTCCCCTTTTTCCGATTGAAAAATTAGAACCTGTTTAATATTTGGCAATATGTTAAGTACAAATTTGTCAATTGTCACTGAAAAAAATGAACAAGTGGCCGAATTTCAAGAACCCGGCTATGTAGGCGTGTATTAAACGTTCGAGCGACTATCGAGCATACAATTTCGCTTTTAAACTGAGCCCGTGTCGAGACTTGTCGGTAGTTGCATCATTCTACTCTGTGTAAAAAAAATACATGGCGATGAATCGTAACTCGCTTAAGTCAAATGTTATCCTTGTACACGCGCCATAATAGTATTTCAGGTTTAGATCACGGTTGTCGTGTAATCGCAACAAGAGGGACACCGCGATGTCTCTCAGTGAGATTTGGATCTCTGAGAGGGTGTCTACTATTGATTCACGTTTAAGGAAACAGACTTTTCTGTCCAAAATATCAAGATGCATAAATTACGGTCGGCAGTATAGTACAGTACAGCTGTACCTCGTGATCGCGGACACACTTTCTCATCTTTTCTGCTCTCTTTATGAACTGTTGTCGTCCCGCAACTTTTATTGTACACAAAAGGTTGGACTGGTGACCGCATTGCGCGTTCGACTTCCATTGTTTATACTTTCATTGTTTTTGGGTATGAGAATTTATTTGTTCATTACAAAACACTAACTTGACAAGATACAGTTCCATGCGATGCACTACCTTGTTTCAACAGTTTGTAGATAGTATACATTATACTTATATAATGAATTACTTAGGAAAGAATCGGATGTTAGTACGTTGGTATAATTATCGAAAACAATACGTAATTGAATGTGATGACTTTCATCGATCATCTTCATCTTCATCGATAGAGGTATTTTAAAATGGAACGGACTGTGCTTAGCTATGCTTGTGAAATTGTTGAGCAACACGATAGAACGAATGGCAACATGGAGAGGAATGGCGGTCAATATGAGAGTCCTTTATCTAACAGCGGACGGACGTGCGCTAAAGAAGAATAAGAACTTTGAAACGAAGACGTAGGCAGTGTGCAGTATTGAAGAGGCTCACGGTGTGTACATGAAGAAGGTAATGTCAGGGTCGGGGCACTTGTGGTCCCTCTTGAGCACGCAGCGCCAGTAGCGGAGGTCCATCGCTGACCAGAAAATGCCATCCGAAGCTGAAACAGGAAAACGAGAAATTATAATTTCATCCTCAACCGAAGCACCTGCGTAATCATGGTCGAGAGAGAGCCGACCAATAGTCGTGCCGTTGAACATGCATCATGTTCCAGCCAGATATTGTCTACAATAGCTAATTGCATTTCGTAACATTCTTTAATAATTTTGTTTATTACAATTATGTGTGGAATGTGACATCGGCCATGTGGTCGTAAATAATCGGGTGATTGAGGAGCCCACTTTTTGGTAGCTCGGGCTGTGTGTGAGCTGGCACCGTCCTGTTCAAACCGCACGTGTCGCGGGCCCAATCTACCGAGAAGTTTTCCAACGTGTGACGGTAGCGATCACTATCAATGGTTACAGCATTGCCAATATTATTTAAATAAAATGTTTTGATCACTTTAACACGTTGTTGAGGCGTTAGACGTTCCATAATAAATTCTAATCAACTACTCTCTACAACCCAAAATGGTGGTTAAGCAAAATCGGCCTGTATGCCTGTGCGATAATATCTTCAAAACATTTACATTTTAAGCTCTACCGTATACCGTTCTAAAAAAATATTTAAAAAATTTCACATTTATTATACATTTATTTTTAAAAGATGTCTGATTGGCCCAGCCGGTTGAATTAATATCTCTCCATGTACCATCTAGATCAACCCGACAATCCGTACTCTTCCACATTCCCAAAAGTAGAACATCTTACATACAAAATTCATTCAATCACCGGTCATGCAAATACCATAATGAGAAATTTACAGAAATTGACTTGTTCAACATTAGCCTCACTACGCTCAAAGGGTTCTTCTTATGAACCACCACAATCTCAATTTTGGCCATTCTTTCTATCTATAAAAATATATGTTGCTCTCTTTTTACCGCAACAATAGTTGGAACCTCCCCACCGCTCTCCCTCTTTTTTCTTTTAATTAATTTTCTGCATCTAAACATACTTATGTATCTAAATATTTTAGTAGATTTTCATTATTAGTATCACATGTTAAATAGTTATGTATATTACAATATGTTTACACTGTCAAAATCCCTCAATAAAATAAAATAAAATATCTATTTACGAAATAATTATTTTTATTTCAATATTATAATTATGTTAGGCCCTGCGGATCGCTATTGTGGCCGTTCACGGCTAATAATGGCCGCTACGCGGCCATAGGCGACAGCTGCGCGGTCAGGCACTCATCGGCTGTCGCCGATTGCTTGCTGCTAGGCCCTGCGGGCGGCTATTTTGACCGCTTCGCGGTCAATAGTGGCCGCTAGACTACGCGGTCAGGGTCTCAATAAAATCTATATTTCAATGTTAGAGCTGTCCCCAAAACAAACAATACATAAACTCGATTTATTTAAAATTATTCCAGCTTTGTAAGTTAACTGTCAAAATGTACAAAAATAACATCTAGATGATGTATAAGAATAAACACAAAAATGCTTTTAAGGGCCGGTTGTGTACTATAGTAAAAAAGTTACTACTAGTCAATGACGTAGATAGACAGGATATATAAGAAAAGATGACAGTTGTCATGTATGTTTTTTCTTATTCGTAATAAAGACAATGTACACTTCATTTCAAATTGAATATATATTTCCGTACTGTTATTGAATATATAAAAGCGAAAACATTTAAGTAATTTTTACCTAAAGATATTTAAAAAACGTTCTCTTTTGCCCTGCTCGCGTCTCACAGACCTGGCCGTTTAATCAAGCACTATACAGCCATACGAATTCAATACATTCAATAGATCCAAGACATTCAGAAATTCATAGAAATAGATGGGAAAACGCAATACATAATAAGGATATTTAAATGCACCCAAGATTTTTCTCTCTTAAGGTCCTTGTCTACGGAAGGAGACACGATGAGGTAATCTCAGAGATGTCGATATGTTGATAAATGATAGATTATGATGATTTAGATAGATGTAATAAATTCAGAGATCAGCTTGAGATTGGTAGAAAGAGACAAGAACTCAAACCGGAACACACGACGTTCGATCTGAGATAAGTCATGGAACATTAACATTAATATAACCCAACTCGACGATGACGTTTGACGTACGACGAGCGTGAAGAGAGTCGCGAAACGGCTGAGACATGATGTGTACACGGTAACTACGAAAGCTGAGTGTCGTCTCTAAAGAATAACGTGGGAGCAAAATCCATATCTCGGAAACTGTTTCCAGTCGAAAATCTCATTCGTGGACAAGCTCACGGCCCATTATAGAAGTCACACTACACAATGTCTAATTATTAATTCAATACAATTTACCATTAAAATTCGTTATACGCTACATTTATCATGTGAAAATTTCGCCCGCCTGGCTGGAAAGAAATATCAGCCCAATGGTGTAGTTTGACCTCACCAAGTCAATTTTTTTTAAGGTCCAAACATTTTTAAAAAATATATTTTTGTTGCCACCCGGACTCGAACCAGGAACCCTTCTTATCCGGTGAAGTGCGCTAACCTATTACACCACGTCAACATAGTAAGTTAACGACAAATTTTCCGTAAATATAAAGTAGATTGTATGAATTTTAAAGTGCGACATATATATATCTTTCTTATTGATACATTTAATTTGTATTAAAATATCAGAACTATGATCTGAAAAAACTGCAACATCACAATAATAATGTGTAAGGAAAAACATTATTAATTCGAAATTTTCTCGCATTTTAAATATGTTACTAAAGGGTGGGAATTCAGGGGTGCAAATGAAATATTATTTACCAGTGCTACTTACTACCCTTTCCCCTTTGTGTAGATACTTCATCCTCCATTCTCGTGGAGGTCGACTAGCGTCGCGCGCGAAGGTGACGGTGCCGGCGACTCCATCGGTAGGCCACCGCACGGATGAGTCATACGAGGGGTACTAGAGGATCGCAGATAAACAATGGTCTCGAGAAGAAAAGATGGACGCACCAGGACTCTATCATCTCTCCTTTATTAGGTCGCTTTTATCTCAGTCTAAATGTTTGCATTCACCACTTCATCGATGCGGTCAGATATCTAAAATTGCCGGTACGAAATTAAACAAATAATTTGTCATTTTGGTATTTAATTTTAACCCAAATCAATCGCGTGATTTTGTTGTATGTCGAGTTGTAAAAATTACCCCGCGACTATTATTCTGGCGGTAATGCTCACCAGAGTTTCGCGAGAGTTTCGCGAGAGCAAACCCGATACATTCATTATTATTATTATTATTATTATTTAAAACTCTCTGATATCTCAGATTTTAATTCAGTTGAAACGGATTGTAAAATATTCGGTCAATCATCTGTTGACCGACTGCGGTCAGAAGCAGTAATGGAGTTACTGTCTGAACCAGTGGCGTAACTGAAATTATTGGTCCCTAATGCAAAAAGGAAGGGCCCCCTATATATGTAAGTGTATTAGTACTACGTGGTTTTGTGCATTAAATAGTAAGAAAAAAAC
The DNA here is from genome assembly GCA_031772225.1 of Eubasilissa splendida. Taxonomy (NCBI): domain Eukaryota; kingdom Metazoa; phylum Arthropoda; class Insecta; order Trichoptera; family Phryganeidae; genus Eubasilissa; species Eubasilissa splendida. The sequence continues at coordinate 36,599,553 of CM062849.1, forward strand.
AGGTCTCCTGTAATAGATTATTAACATTTTCATGAAAAACAAACAAGGGTACAGTACGTATAGTCCGGTCCCTAGTCCGAAGTATTAGCGAGTGATGATTTTCAAAATATTATAATTACATTCATTGCAATAGCAATAGTGAACATAAATAATAAGTTCGGAAAATAATAATAAACTCGCAAATCGCAATTGCTAAGCGCAGATATTTTTAGCCCCATCTAACGCGGGCCCAGACCGCATCGGCGTCGTTACGCCACTGGACCGAAGTGTTTTCAATTATTCCGCGTACCTAGGCGGTACTGCAGATGGTTTTTACCTGATTCGATTCGACCCGAAATCAGTGGACCGTGATATTATTCGTCCAAAAATATTGTTTGTAATTATTAATCTTCTTAACATTGCTTTTGTTCTTGTATTGTTCTTCTTCTTCCAGCGCGTGTCCGTTCACCGATCATTATTTTATATGCAGCCGCTCGATACAATCAGACTAGACTGCCCTTGCATTCTTCATTCAGGATTTTCAGCTCATTTCATTTTAGCTCCTCGTGAATATGAGATGCACACATTTTAATTCCGGGGGTTGGTTTGAGCTATCCGAGCGAATATTAGCTCATATTTTGAGACGATGAATATATTAAGTAACAATTATTATTTTGTCAGAATGATTCGCGTCTGTGAAGTATGCGGCAACATTTCATAAACTGCTGAATATTAAATATTTCCGTTAATGATTTTATCGACCCAGCTTACTTTTAGATGTTCGTGGTCTATAATTGTGTAATCAACCAATCTACTGAACCTGATTACTTAACCGGTGTCTCGTGATTTCGACCAAAAAGAAGTGGTTTGCAAATAGTATTTACAATAGAACGCCAATCTTCATTAAAGGTTCGCAAGGTTGATGCGCGTTATTCCATTTTGAAACGCTGCATGATGCTACAAATAATGTGAGGTTAGATGGTTCAAAAACGGCGCACAACTCGTTCTCATCTTTATATTCACAACATTTGAAATAATAATTAATAATCGCTAGCCAAATGACGCACCTATCTTGATGTACTACCAGCCTCCGGTGGAGGAGAAGAGGCACGGGAAAAGAGGGATCAAGGTTCCCGCAGTAATGAGGAGTCGGCTGAAGAAGACAAACATCTTGAATAGTCGTAACGTTTCCACTCAAGAAATACTCTCAATAACGCTCGGGAAACCAGACCATTCCGACACGTGTCCGGAGCTTCGCACCCAGGATTGTGAACAGTGAAAGCGAGCATTTCGCACTATGGAAGCAACGTGTTCAATCGTGAGCACATCGCCTGAGAGAGATAGTCACATTCAATGATATATGAAAGAAGATTTGAACCCGATCTAGAATAGTTTCCGAATGCCCTTCCAGTTGAACAGCTGTCGGCTGCCCGCGTGGCAAGTCAAGTCAGTGCACATTCCTGAATTATGCAACGCGGTGTTCTAGTTTAGAAATCAAAAGAATTCAATACTTTTTTATTCGCTTCGTTTTCTATCTTGCCCCGAAAAAATTCGCTCATTTGTGCAAATATTCCGTAATTATGGCTAGCCGCTATTGCGGCCAGGGTTGTATCAAATATTAAATAAACATTATTGTGTTTCCAAAATGCGTGACTCCACGCATGCCCCGGTATGCAAACATGCGTGAAAATTGTGACACGACATGCACTCTGGCGGATGTGATGTAAAATCAGTCTGACTCGGTGGTTCTTTCGAGCGTACAGGGAAACTAACGAGACGCCCGGAGAAGTGCAATTTTCTGAACTGGGCCTTGAACTCTTCCGGGGTTCATTAGGTCATGCGTATTGCGCTGGAAGCTACTGAGAGGGGAGATTCCTGCTAGTGTGGGGTATTAGTCGGGGGTAACCCGTCTGCCATCCCCCTCGGGCTGCACCAGGATGGCTTTCTGTCGGTTGTGGCTTACTGGTGTCCAAACTAAACCGTAGTATTTGAATTCCGTTGAGGAGAGAGCCGTTCTTTATTATCTTCATGCTATCGCGGTCCTGCGGTGCACTCCACCGTGTTTGTGTACATTGTCCACTATGTATTCTGTTTATTTGTTTTTCTGTATTTATTGCTGCCGTATGTACAAATATGTTTTCTCTTTTTCAATTGTATTTAAATTATTCAATAAAGGTGTCTAAGACAGTGAATGCTTATTGTCGAAGAAAAAAATGCTTCGTCCTGTAATATCTTTCGATTTCAATGAAAGCAGGGGAATTACCCCGGAGTCAGGAGTCTTCATATCCTATTACATATTTTAATATCAACATGCTGTTAATACTAAACATACACAATATCTTGAAATTGTATTGCATTGTTGTGATCATGTATCTGCAGGTTGCGTTGTCAAAAACTGGTCACGTCGTTCGGCGCTTGAAGCTGAGATATAGCTATGTCACGCTATTATGCTGAGGGTTTTTGTTGCTGAGAATGTATTAATGTTTGTAGACAAAAAGTAGTTAGAAAAAGTAGATTAAGCGGTCTAGCCACATGTAGAGTTCTCAGTGTCGTCAGTGGCGGATTGCAAGTCGCAATTGCCAGGGGGCCCGCTTTTCGCTGTTTTAATATCACTGATAATATTAAAGTAAAATCAGAAGCAACAGAGAAAAGTGAATTACAAAATATAGAATTAAAAAAATACGGCATAGAAACACTGTTTTAGCTCTAAAAATAATAACAGAGTCGGGTCGGCTACTATAGATAGTTTCACTTAAAACATATCTATAATATATCGCTGTTCGTAGTTCACGTTGTGTTCAAATATTATCATTCTGGGAATGTTCAGAGGGACAACCCTGCTCTGCCGTGAAACGAGCAGAAGAAAGAGATCGCCGCGAGTGTGTGATGGAAGTATGTGACGAGACGACTGCACAGCACGCTACCGACAGCACAGCACACTACCGACTGCACAGCACGCTACCGACAGCAGACAGCAGACAGCAGAGGCGATCGACCGAAACGCCGATCGCATCTCTTACTTTCTGATTATTTAAATACTTTCTGTAAAACGAGCGTTGGAGAATTTTATCAAATTTACGGACGATAAAAGAAAATTTCACATCTTAATCCATTTGTTTTATTAAATATATTTAAAATTCTGAAGGAGTGTCGTTAATCTACAATATTTTAATGTATTATATTGTTTTTAGGAGAACACATTCTTATTGTGAAGTTGTAATTATTCAGAACAGACGGTCTGTGATATTTTAAATATTAATTAAATATATTAATTATAAAGATATACATATAAAATCAATTTTATCGAAAAATATTGTTGTTGCGCCACCGGGATTCGAACCTGGATCTCTTTCCTAACCGGGGAAGGTGCTTTATCCAACTAAGCTACAGCGACATCATTTTTAGCGACAATTTTCGACCCTATATGTTACCTTTTTGATATTAATACATTTAATCGTTCCATCATTTGACAGAGCCATCTACCTTAAAAAGGTAACATAAAGGGTCGAAATTGTCGCTGTAGCTTAGTTGGATAAAGCACCTTCCCCGGTTAAGAAAGAGATCCAGGTTCGAATCCCGGTGGCGCAACAACAATATTTTTCGATAAAATTGATTTTATATGTATATCTTTATAATTAATATATTTAATTCATATTTATTTTATTATATTGTTATTTACAATAACATGATTGAAAAATTTGGAGAAGTTACTTTTTGATACATATAATTATTTGACTTCTAGTTTTAAATTTCTTTAAAGTCATGCCTTTATTTTCATTTCTTGAAATCTGTGTAATTAATGTAATTAATGGATGTCGTTTTTATCAAAAATATATAAAATGTTTTCCAAACTCAATTTTTAATGAAAATACGTCGCATATGAAATGTATCAAATAAGAAGTAGCATGAACGAAAATAAGTGTATATTGATATTGTATAATTAAGCACCGCATTAAAATGGTGAAAATTCACCTCAAAAACTGTGAAAATTTCACGGAAATAGTTGACTGTATAATATCCCTGGGTATAAAGCTTCATTCTCCTCAGGAACTGATTCAAATTTGGATGGTGTTCAATACAACACACATTTATATCGGGGAAGGTGGTTCGGCGGTCAGGGCAAGGGGGGAGAGAAAATTGATTGCTTAAAGAGAATTGTATTGAGATCAAACATACATTTTATATACTTATGTGTGGATACATTATTTAACGCGGGATTATACTCTGACTTTGCGTCACCATCACATGAATAGATAGAATCAGATGTTTATTATATTTATACATTTTATCTATGGCCGCTGTTAAATAAGGCCAGATAGCCGGTCCTCAGATTATCGTCAATGCAGAAATCTACCGTCAGTAATTCTTCTGGGCTATTCTGCCATGGGTCGGATGCTCATAGCTCTTAAACCCACGGCAGAATAATGTATATAACATATTATAGAATAAATTCTACTAAGTTGTAGATCTAAAAATGTTCTCAGATGTTTATGGCCATTCAGAACTGCCTATTCTGCAACGGGATCTGAAACGTCGACCGGAGTGGTTGGGTACTCACGGTTGTAAGTAATATCCCAGAAAACTTTACACAGAATAATGTAGAATGCACTCGAACGGTTCGTATTACTGAAGAGAGAATTATAAAGAATGAATTTTTCGACATTCAAGAACACGGAACTGGCGTGAACAGTTACACGATTGGAGGACAGCCCTGTTAGAAGGGTTTGTGATATTAGCAGTGTGGTATAGCTTGAAAGTAATTAATTAAATGACGTCAATTGTAAATAATAATATATTCACATAGTGAAAAAATATTGCGGAAAAGGCAATGTGAATTGTGGATTCGTCTGTCATGAGTCATGACTCTGCTCTTTTTCATGGCCTAGTGACAACTCCTCCATTTTTTGCATTTTTGGCTTGTGTTTAACAGTCTGCTGCGAAAGGTTACCAGATTACCTGCGGTATGACGCACCGCGTCCGACTACTCGCACTTCCGTGGTGAATCGGATCAACAGTCGGAACCCTGGAGACGATTACTCAATGGCTTCAATTAAAAAAATTGGGCCTCAACGCAAAATAATAAAATATATATTTATATTGAATTCACGGCCTTATGGGCTTTTACAAAATTAATTATTTCAAAATATATGTGCAGCTACATAAGTAGCGTGGAATATATATTACAGAAATTTATCAAATTGATTTAAAAGGAAAAAAAAGGAAAGTTCAGAAAAAAAAACCAATAAAATTTTAGGTTTAACACAGAAAAAATATAAATGTTGATTTATCACAGTACCAGTACAGTACCAAAATCAATTTAACCCTTGACACCAAGATCGTGAACAAAAACATCCCTCTTATAATTAAGCATTGAGCCCGAGCCAGTGAAGTCTTTATGTGGGAGCATTCCTATAAAAATTCATATATATTTTTATTTATTATCTTTGTTTTATTAACCACTAAAATGAGTTTAAATACATCTACCGGTTTCGAAAAATACCATTTTCTTCTTCAGGATGTCATAACTAACTAAAACATATATTGTTTCTTTGACAAAATCTATTTTTAAAAAAAAAAAAATTTTTTTTTAGTACCTAACTCAAATCATTACTTAATACAAATTTACTCGAATAATTTTTAGGAAAAAATTTTAGAATGGGACTCGTAGTTAAATTTAACATTGCTGATTTTAAAAGTATAATTCATATATGATGCATTTACTTGGGAACAGCGCCGACAACCTGGTACTCCGCGTGGGAACGTGGTATACAATCAGTTCAGTTAAATTAAGGGCGTCCAGCATGATTCACTTAAAGTTCTTCTACATGACAAGTTAGTTAAATGAAGAATGCTCATTAGAAAATTATAATTCATTTGTTCAACGGATATACACAGTTTGAAGTTAATAAATCTTACAAATTTATCTTGAACTCTTTCTAATTTTAATTCATTCATTTATTAATGGAGACCAAATTGATGAGTCGTATTCTAAATTGCTACGAGCCACAGCCGTGTATAAAACTTTAATCGATTTAAGTGAATTGATATCTTTCACCGTCTTAATACAATATCTTCAATTCTACATATTATTATACTACATATACTATAGTACTCTCACTTGATGAAACTGAAAAAGATGAAAGAATACAAAAGTACATTTTTCGGCATTTAAATGCATTCGTTACTGAAAAAAAAACTATATTTTAGTCTGAGTGATGTACAAGTCTGTAATTGTTATTGTAAAGTATTGTAATTATACGTACATATGGAAATAAATAAATATAAGTGCGGAGAAAAGTATCAATACCAAAGTATTATATACGCGAATCTTCTGGTCCCCTATGTTAGCATTGAAGTAGTTGCGTATTTTTAAAAAACTATGGAGAATCCCTCAAGACGAAAACGAAACTAAAATCGCATCGCACATCTCGGTAGAAAACTGCAATTGTTGTAATTTTGTGTTGTATCAGTTGTAATTTTAGATTTATAACAAAATGGAGATGATAACTGCAATGGATATACCATTTCAAGGGGTATTAATAGATCGGTTATTAACGATAAACCGTGTTAAAGAATGTTCGGTACCTACACTACATTGATGAGATATGTACACACTAGGTTACTGGTGATCATATTAAATATATACAGATGAATGCTAAAGGTTTGGCCGTACGGAGTGGACTATATTTGATGAACCTGAGTGTGAGTTATGAAAGGCTAGGAGCAGTAGCCTGGCCCGTCCACAATAACAAATTCTAAAGGAAGTTAGTGCGGCGTGGACAGATGAATGTATAGATATGATAGGGTCTAAATAATACGAAATATGTCAATAATATCTAGTGTTTTATCCCCTTTATCCCTTGTACGTAGGTTATTTAAATAAAATCGGTTAATTCCTAAAAAAATTGTATTGGAAAGATTAATTGACCGATATCCTGAGATCTTGGTAAACTTTTTAATGAAAAATTGTTGTTTTGTATATGTATGCAAAAGCCATCACCGGGCCTAAGTCGTTGAAGTGCACACAATGAAAAATAGTTTAGTACATACCTTGTATAATATAAATCCACATTAAAACGATTCCTAACAAACTGAACACATTCATATTTCAAGTTAATATTAGGAATTGTTTGTATTGTATGGTAAAGTCGAACACTTTACAGGGATGTATTAATGTAATAGCGCGCACTTTTATCTGTAAATCTTTGGTCCGATTCTATAATTTTTTAGACGATCGCGGTCATTTTCAATTGAAACTACATTTTATTATCGAATTCAGTGACCGCGATGAATATTTTAGATGAACGGTTAGAAAAGATTTCCCCGGAGGTAGTCTGCGGCAGAACCAGTCAAACTGAACTGCTAACCGAAGAAGAGTTAGAGTTAACCGATACGCTGAACTTGAAATAAGTGTGTCTATGTTGTGCCCCCTTTAGGACGGTGGAGGGGGCGTCGGGCAGTGCAGCCGGGAAGTGCAGTTCCCGCTAGAGAGAGAGACTATCATCGCGACTAGTTGGTAGTTGGCAGCTCGCAATGTGAGTCCGGTGCACGGCCACTCTAATAGGGTTGCCCCGATTGAATAAACAAGATTCGCGTGGCGCCGTGACCTCATATGGAGAGCAGGATTTTAACATTGCGTATTTCCATTACACGGATAGCTAACTGAGTGATGAGCGCATTTGGTTAACTGACTTAATCAATTTTCATATATTGTGGTTTTTGTTGGGTCGTACCAAAACCACCGTTATTAGTTCGTCTGTCCCGAAGCGGTAGTGCGCTGTCGAACCGTTCACGACTAACTTACTTGAAAATAAACCTAGCAAGTAACTGAACTCATAACTGAGAAACGAGGCTTCGCGCGGAAAATATGTCACGAAACTGCGTTCAAAATGCAAAGTTACAAATAGCGCGTTGAAATTGTGCACTATTAGAAATTTCGAATCATTTTGCGGGAATGTCGCGGATGAAGTAGCATTATAAGAACGTTCAACATACATTTTTAAGATTCATGAACTTCAATCTATGCCATGAACACTCATTGAACAAGTGCAGTGCTTTTGTTGACATAGAACGCACCGGAACGGCATTCCGGCACTATTTTTCGACGGATTTTCCAAATTTTAAAAGAAACTTTTGAAAATTTGATGTTTGGTCCACATGGACTCTAATCACCCTGTCGATTGGACAGAACTTTGGAATTTACTATGAACATTTATCTTAAATACAATAAATTATATATACATATATATATATATATATATTTAATAAAATAATAAGATGGGAGCACAGAAAAAAAACAGTGAACAAATAAATTATGGTTTTCAAATGAGCTTCTTAAATTGAACAAACTTGTCGTAAATAGTAAATGGCAAGCCAGACGTCCTTAATATGACTGAACTGATTTCATACCGTACTAGATCGCTGTCGCTGTTTCACGTACTCACCCAGACTTCGGAATGATTTGGGTCTTGTCAATATATTCCGATGTTCAACACGTAATAAGAGTAATGTTTTTAATGCTGTATTGAGACAAAGATATAATCGATCGAGGTATTTAGGGCTTCCATTTATAATAATTATTATTTATTTATTTGATTCTTAGTAGTGTGTTATATTATAATCAGATAAACATTTCAGAAAAGTAAGAATTATATTTGGGCACCCTGCCTGCTACACTAGTAGCATACTGTATTACAGGAGGCAGTGCTCTTCCGGTATAGTAGGAAACAAAGTGCAATGATCAATATACATCAATATATATATAAAGAATTAAACAAGATGTCATATTTATAAAACTTAACGTAAATGCATTGTTCAATGTATAAGATATAATATACGGTATATCTAAAGAGTAAAGCAAGATGCAATTAAATAACATATAATTATAGCATAAAACTTAAAGTAAGTCCAATGTTCAGTGTATAAAAATATATATATATATATATAAAGAGTAGAATAAAATACAATTAGATAGCATATAAAAAAAGATATATAAAGAGTAAAACAAGATGCAATTAGGTAATTCAATATACTGCTGTAGCAGTTTTATTCTCAGGTTTGGACCTTTAAAAGTTCTTGGGCGTAATTTCTCCCCATTTCGTGGAGCCAGAACTGTACTTTTCGTGAAAAATATACAAGACTATGGTTGCAATTTTTCACGTTTGCATTTAAACTGTTGTATATTTCTGGTGCTAGAAACAAGTGGAATCTTTGTGCAAAAGTTTTATTTAGTTTTGGCACAAGATAGTGACAGTTAGCCGTTTCCTTGTTAAGTGAGGGTGCGTCATTTGCTGGTAATATTGTTTATGTCGGTAAAAGTGTTTTAGTATTCCGAGAATATACATTTGGCGGATGTCTAGGACGTGACATTCTTTGAAGAGTTCATTTGAAGGATGGCGAAAGGGTTTCTTATGAGTAATTCTCAAAATCATTTTTTGGGCTTTACTTACAGGCTCTAGAATACTACCAGCTGCACCACGAGCGAGTGGCACAGTGCAAAGTATACAATTCTTCTCAAGGCTGTATCGAGTACTTCTCTGACTTCCCTAAAAAATAGACAAGCTTTCTTACTCGGCTCGTGAGGTACTGAATATGTTTTCTCCAGTTTAGGTGTCGGTCAATTTGTACTCCAAAATACCGCATATTCAGTTGAGTACAGTTGCAAGGTTTATTTTCCGTTTGGCACGTATGAACCACCAACTTATCGTGAGAAGTTATTCCTACTATTTTATTAATGGAAAAGCACATATATTTTGTCAGAGCATTAAACGTTAGTAGGTTTTTGTCGAACCATGTTGTAGTTAGATTTAACCCATTTTAAACCTTTTCTACTTCCTTTTCCCAGGTTTCATCTTGAAAAAGTAGTCCCGTGTCATCTGCAAAAGAAATTATTTTTCATTAACATATATTAAAAATAGTATAGGACCCAAAACACTTCCTTGAGGTTCTCCGTCAGATATTTAGTGTGCGTTACTGCAGTATTTGCCTGATGCCTCCCTGCATCCTGTTGCTCGAGTAATCTCTACTAACTAATTCCCAAAAGCGATAGTTTGTGCAGCAGAAGTGCACGAGACGCCGAAAGCTTTGACTAGGTCCAGGAAGATACCTGTGCACCGTTTTTTCTTGTCTAGTTGTGTCACTAGGAGTTCTGTTAGTCGACATGTTGCATCTTCTGTTGAGCTGTTGGTTTTTTTAAATAATTTTATGCATATCCAGGTATTTAGAAGTCGAACTTTTACTATCTTTCCTAAGATTTTAGAAAAAATACTTAGAAGCGATATCGGTCTGTACTTGTATGGGTCACCACCCTTGAATATTGGGCAAATTAAAGCCAATTTGAGTGCATTTGGATATTTACCCTTGTGAGACTTTGATTGTAAATATAGCTCAGAGGCTTGCTTAGTAGTTCTTTGTTACATTTTACTATTTTTGCTGTCACCTCATCATTTCCAGGGGCGCTGTGGGATTTTAAGTTATTTATTTTATTCTTAACGTAATGCATACATAAGCACTCTTATATAATAATGCTCTAATATAAACAAGATTAAAGTATTTTCTTTTACTAAAACTTATCTTTTATATATTTGGTCAGTTTCATTTTATATCTATTCAATTTCTCTTCCTTTCTTATGTTTTCTGGCATTTCATTAAAAAATTTCATCGTACTATACGATTTGGCCTTCTTCCTGAATGGCAGTCTCAGTCTATCCCTTCCCCTTGTACGATGCTCGTGCTCATGTTGATTTGTTTCAATTTTTCGTGTGAATTCCGCAGATATTTTCTTATTGATGATTTTGTAAATAAATACCATCGTATTAAAATATATTATCTGCAAAGGTCATCATATTCAGATCTTTGAGCATTGCACTGATCCGAGTATACCTATTTTTTCTGAGTATTATTCTCATAGCTTTATTTTGCAACACTGACAATTGTTGCATTTCTTCTTCGTTAGCCTAAAACAAAATGCTGCTGCAGTAGTTGATGTGAGGAATAATAACAGAGTTTTAAACTATTTTACAAGACTCAGTACTAATAATTTATGATAGCATTGATTTTTTGATCAGATGTTGGAGCTAGGAAGAATGATGACGAACTTGAAATATTTGTATTGAAATCAATTTGAAGGTTATCTTCGGCAGTTTTTAGCCGTGATAAAATATTTTGTGCTAAGTCTTTGCCAAGAGAAACAAAAATGTGCATTTATATTATCTGCATATTAGTGCATCAGTAATTGCCTCATCCCCAGCAGTACTATTTGTGTTAGGAACATGTTGCATATGTTATTGTTTTTATTTTTTTGTTTGTTGACGTTTTTTAATATACGTATTTCACTGATTTCTATATTTTTTGTAATGTGTTAGCAAGCCGACATTAAGCGGATTTAGTTTAGTCTGCTTGTGCAGTTTATCTCTCTTGTTGATACAATTTACTAACCGTTCTGTTATCCACGATTTAATCATTTTCTTCTTTGATTGGTTAGAAATATTGGGTATGAGGTATTAACGTCATTCGCTTCAAATGCTGGCAGCCAGGTTTCTCGTTCTAAGTCTTGTTTCAATTTGTCAAAATTTAATTTATAACGAATTTTTGTAGCAGTGTTTAAATTAATTTTTTTGACCCAATTTCTAGCATTGCTAGAAAGTGATCTGCGGTAGTGGTTTCACATATGAAACCTTTCGCCAGGAATTTACTTTTGGCCATAATCTGGTCTAGGCATGCTTTACCTCTTGTTGGATTGTTGATGGCAAGTAAAAAACCTCGTTCAGCTAACATTGATAGGTATTCCGACGCATTTATGATGAGGATATCTTTAGATATGTCAATATTTATATGGACAATTCACAATTGTAAGTAGCTCTTCATTAAGGGAGTCATAAAAGGCCTTCGTGTTACGGAAAGATGGTTGACGATAAATACAAAATACCAGGTATCATTACAAAAGACAAATTTTAAACAGTTGGCATCACGTATCTCTGGTTCTATAACTTCTACATTCAGATTTTCTTTTATGTAAGTCACAACACCGTCATTTTGATTACTGATAGTGTTTGTGGTATCGTCTGTATCGTGCCATTATCCCTCAGCCAGCATTCCGTAAGAAGTGAATATGAAGGCGATATAGCAGCACAAGTCCTCAAAATGATGATTAATGCTCCGTATGTTGATATTTAGTATTTTTAGAGCGTTCTTTTCATTAGACAAATATTGATTGCACTTTTCTGGATGCTCAATACTTGTAGTGTAATTAATAATACTAGTGTAATGTATTTGTGGGTTAGGACGGTGGTTAAATGAAATAAATGTCAATTGGCGTGTGTTGAGGTTTATTATGACAGAATGATAAAAACAAGGAAGACAGTTAGAATGAATACGGTGAATGAATGAGTGAAGATGTAGAAGGTGCACGTGTTTTATGAAATGCAATGAAGCGAGTTGGCGGTCTCGCTCGGCGAGCGCGGGCCGGCAAGACCGCCGTTGTGAAACAATGAAACTGGAGAGACTGCCTGGTGGTGAAAACGCTTGAGCCAGACTTGTAGCAGCAGCCGGCAACGCTGTCGCTAGCGTCGATGCCGACTGAGATGGCGGTGGATATGAATTATGATCGCTACATGTATTTGAACCAATTAGGTTCGAATACATCTTGGTGTTTACTAAATGAACTATTCTATTCCTGATGGTTTGCAGGTACAAATAAATTTGCGTAAGAATAGGAACGTTACCTTTTTAAAAATATCTGTAAAATTTGTTAATGTTCGAAGTTTAGGAATACACATTATTTAAGAATATAAGTGAACAATGTGGTTGTAAAAAGCAGTAACAAAAGATAATGCGCCTTATAGTATTGTGATTTACCAAAGTAGACAAGTTAGTTACCAATGTGTTACCGCTTACATGAATTCTGCACATTTTATTTGAACAAGGAGTGTTAGATTTACTGCCAAAACTTCTGAGAGATACTTTCTCACGTAGTAAATGATATAAACACATAAACATTCAATAATATGGAATATGAGATAAAAATAAGAATAAATGTATAAAGGAAGAAAAAGGTAGAAAAAATTGGTTGCAAAGTTTTACAGAAATCGTGAAAGAACCAAAATGAACCAAAACACTAATGTGACATTTCAGGAAGGGTAAGTAATAAATTGACGTAAAGTATAAATATAAATACAAATAAAATAATCTTTGGATATTAAAATACATATGTAAGCCAAAGATTGTCCTTATGCTCAGTCTGTTTTTCCAGGACTCTTCTGGATATTATTAGAAGAAGTCATAGATTTGTTCATTTGTGTTCGCTGTCTGATGACTTTTGTTCCATTTGCTTTCCTGATGAATATTTTAGTCTATACTATACTATAATGATTATTTCGGGCGAACTCTTTAGTTATCGCAAGACAGACTAAATAATGAAGAATTTGGACAGAATAAATAATTAAATAATGTAAAGCTGATCTTAGTGTAGTGAGTAAAATTTAAAAATAATCTTAATAATAAATAGTTGGGTGTGTGGGACAGTTAAAGTTATTTGTGTTATTATGTTGAACATTTTCAAGTTGGTCGCTGTGTGTTCCAAACTACCGATCCGAATTCAAGTTGACTGCGTACAAATGAGAAATATAAAAGGTGATTGGAATGGGTTAGACGTTCTAGCAATGAATCCAAGTAGTCTATAGGCCTTAGCAATTATCGACTCTATATGCGGGATAAAAGTTAATTTAGAATCTAAGATTATACCAAGATTTTTCACTTGAATGCAGACGCTAAGTTTGTTACTTGATAATTATACAACAAATTAGATTTTTACTTCGAAAATGAGATGATGTGATATTTAGCAATATTTAGAAAAAGTTCAATTTTTTGCCAGTAGATTGAAAGTCTATTAATGTCATCTGCAACAAGAGACAATCAGTGGATAATTTAATTTCTTTGAAAATTTAGGCATCGCCTGCAAATATTGAAAATTTAGCATTTAAGAAACATTATTTAATGGCATTAATATAAATTAAGAATAAAATAGGTCCAAGGTGTGAGCCCTGTGGAACTCCAGATGGGACAATTTGAAATATAGAACTAAACCCTTGGATCACAACTGCCTGACTTCGATTTTTGATATAGGAAGTAAACCATCTGTATAGGTCCCCGTGTATACCGAGACATCTCAACTTTCTCAGAAGTATTCGATGATTGATTTTATCAAAAGCTTTTGAGAAGTCAGTATACAGTGTGTCTACTTGTTATCCTTTGTCCATCACCTTCAAAATAATGTCAGTAAATTGTAAGAGATTCGATTCTGTAGACCTGTGTTGAAAAAAACCGTGCTGATTGGGGATAATTATAGGACGCACACTTGGGAATAAATGATCGTATACAATTTTTTCCATTAATTTACTAAGAATTGACGATTTTGAAATCGGTCTGTAGTTTTCAACAATCTCTTTGTCACCATTTTTTAATATTGGGGTTATATATGCTTTTTTACAAAATCCTGGAAAGTGACCATCCCGTAGAGATTTAGAAAATATGATTGAAATTGGTTTTGCTAATTCCACGGCGCACTGATTCAGGAAGATAGAGGGCAATTCATCAGGGCCAGCACCCTTCTTGGTGTCTGGGTTTTTTAAATATTTTTAAACGATCGCTTCATGAAAGTCGATAGATTGAGTATCGAGGTGACCGTATACGTGACAATCATCTTCAGTATCAGTATCAAGGACACTTGTAGAGACGTAAACGGGTAAAATGTTGAGATCACAATCTAAATGAATGAACTCCTAGAACCTTTCAAATTCCAAAATTAACACGTCCGTCGATTTAATCTTTAATATAATCCATTATTATGTGCTATATGTTTGGTCACGCGTACATGGTCCTGACAGAGTGCGTTTTGGAAGCAATGAGTGCGAATTTCGTTAATGCTTAACGAATATAACAGGAGGAAAGATAAGATATTATATTATTAGATATTAAGATAATAGTAATATCACGATAGATCTGATAACCGAGGATGCCGATTATAATAAGTAACATGCAAGAGTCCATTGTTAGGAATGAGCTTACAATCGATATAAATATGAAATAAACCTGTAAATCTAAGAATGTAGTAAATATGGTATAGTGGATTGGGCAGATTCTTTTAAAAAACATGAGTATAATAAATACAAGAATTTTGTAATTAGTTATAAGTGATGTACAAATGTTATATAAGAATAATTGTTTATAAAGATATTGTATAGGACTTCACATGTGTTCAATTAAATTTCCGGATAACCATTCCAAACTGTAGTAAGCGAGTTTTGAGGAAAGAATACATTTTCCTCCCGAGATGACTGATAATGAAATCGGCTATTTAATTATAAATGTACCTAGACAAAAATATGAATAAGGGAATCAAATAAAATGATCAATCCGCATAAATCCAAATGACAAAATAATATTTGTGACTAAATATAAGATATAAGGTGTAAATAATTAGAGTATAAGATTAATTATAGTTAGCTGTAAGACGAAGGAGAAGTCAGGTTGGATCTGGATTCGGCGTGGCCTCCTAAAGAAGCGGATGGTCCAATGGTAGCCCGTCCCATGACGAGAAAGGGGCAGATCAACAGATGGGAGACATCTCATTTTCAATGGAATGAGAAGGGCCTACGCACAGCCCGAAGACAGTTGAACATGGGAGTCGGAAGAGAATTGATCAGTCGGAATACGAAAGTCGGAGGACGAGTTTAGAACACGGGAATCGGGGGAATTTTTGAAGAAGAGAGTCGACGACAGTTGAACATGAGAGTCGGAAGAAAATTAACCAGTCAGAACACGGAGTCGTAAGACCAGTTGAAACACGGGAGACGGAGAAGAATTCGAACACGAAGAGTTTAGTTTTGAATATGGGAGAGTCGGAGAGGAGTTTGAACCTGAGAATATCGAATACTGTTGAACATTGTAGAGGTCGGGAGAGTCGAAAGTGAAGAGTCAAACATCGAAAGTAGGAAAAAAAAAAAATTGAAATTTGAGTTCCAAAGTCGAAAGAAGGAAGCGATTAAAGATCGATCGTCGTAGCTGAAAAAGGAATGAGTCGAAGTCCAAAAAAACCTCAGGAGAGAAGAATTAGAACACCAAACGAATTGGGAAGCAACCGCCCATGCATCCAGGAACTCAGCCAGCGACCGCAGCAGCCCCGAGCAGTCAGACAGCCACCCTGTTCGTCATCTCGCCAATCGCGACGAAGCTGCCCAGACAACAGGAGCCATCGTCGGCATCACCTCATCGTCAACTGAAGACCGAGGTCACAGGAGAAGATCTCGAAGATCAGCACGCATAATATAAGATAGAATAAATTTTAGTCTAAGAGTTAAGAATAATGTACATCTGCCCACCCATATAGGTAAATAAATATTGGATTAATGCGTGTTCCGTGTTTATCTGTTTTCCACCTGTCCAATATTATCTTAATCATAGTATACAGATATGAAGGTGTGATCCTATTGAATGAAACGCGTAGCGTGACATTTTACTAGTATGTACGGGGGTTGCTTTAGCGAAAGAACCAAGAGCATAGTTAATTGACATTAAATAATTAATAAAATAAACCCCACAGTTTTATCAAGGTGTAACACCTGGGATTGAATCGCGGAGCGATTTATTCACACTGAATGCGAGGTGCCGCCCAAATAAAATGCTTTAGAATCCATAATTATTTTTTAATCACCGCCCCCCTCTTATCATGTACATGAAAAAAAAAGTTTGTTTTTTAATATAATCCACCTATTAAAATTATTGTCTATGCTCAATAAATACACATTATCTCTGCGAAATTATTATTTTTGTTTTCTATGTCTGAGGAACCGCCGTTTTGCTATGGTTCTGCTTGACAGATGAGTGGTTGAGGTTTAGATATTGGATTGTTGTTTTATTGTCTATTTTTATAATGTTTTACTACTCGAAACGTTTCCATATTAGTCTGAATTTGAAATAAAGCTCATCAATATGACCTTTAAAACTGTTTGTGGGAAAAGCTGACTCGCGATGTTGAATTTGACAAGTGTTCAGATGGGACCGCGAGTGAGGAAATTGCCTTGGGTAGTTTTCACTGGTGTTTTGTATATATTTTCTGTAATCGTTCTTACAGAGGCGCAAGATGAATACAAAACGCAAGAAATGTCGACCGCTTCGAACACGAGCGAGCCCGCCAACGAGGTCTTCTGCAAGCGGATGACCGGCGAAGCTGCAGCGATCTTGGGCCGGCGGTTCCGCGAGGCGAGCGCCCAGGAGCTGGGGCTGGCCACGCTGAGCGAAGTGCTGCACTCCCTGCACCCCAGCTCGCGAACCGTGACGGACGACGACTTGGCTCTCACCATATCCGACAGGCTCTCCACTAAGATAAACACTGCCACGCAGATATTGGCGGAGATGAAAAAAAATATCATCAACGATACTAACGTGGAGTCTTTTACATATCCTTGCCCGTTAAATTCTTTGAAGAAGTCGCACCACCTCAGGGACATGAAGATTAATAGTGATAAAGTGACTCTCAATATTCCTAAAAGTAATTTTAAGTCTTACATAAAGAACGCTGCCAAAAAATTCAATTACAAAGTGAAAAGACAATATTTCATGTCGGTGAGAGATGCGGCCACGGATCAGGCTTGCGGACCCGTGTCCTCGCGGAGCAACTCCAGGATGCTCTTCCACCAGCACCTCCAGCCCCAGCCCAAGCTGCTGTTGCTGGTTCTGGACTCCTCACGGCTGGGTAAGGGGCGCACGCAGCTGGCGACCTCTTTAGCCCGGGAGCTGGTGGGCCTGCTACAGCCGTCCGACTCTGCGGGACTCCTTTTCGTCGGAGAAACAGAGATGGTCACACTCGACGGAAAATGCGATAACGAAACTTCTCCTGTCGGAATGGCCACAGAAAGGAACAAAGAGCTGCTGATGAAGTCGCTGAACACTGTCGAACTGAGTGACGAGCCGCGCAATGTTACGGCAGCCTTCGAAACAGTTTTGAAAATTTTGTCCAGTCAAAAGTTTTCTCAAAATATGACATTAGTGTACATCGGCGAGACATCATATTTGTCCTCTGAAATTAATGAAATAACTGAAGTAATATCAGGGGCAAGGAGAGACCTGGGTGACCATCTCGTAGTCAGCGGATGCAATGTGCAGGCGGGTAGCGATGCAGACAAGCCTGAACACTTAACTAGTAATGATTTAAATTTACTGGAAAGTTGCCAAAGTGGCGGCGAAGTCTTCTGCGGAGAATCCATAATCCATTTCAACACTTCCGTCACTGCTGGTCAGGTGGCCTCCCTCTTGCTGCTGCGTTTACCACGGAGCGGTGGAGAGGGGGTGCGCGCCGGCTCTCCGCTGTGGGAGCCACTGCAGAGAGATCTCCTGGTGCCCCTCGTTCTTCCAGTTCATCCTGTCGGCCTGCTCGTATTAGATCTTTATTTATCTGATCTAGCTGAGGATGTAATTTACTTCAATTCGTTCTCCAGAAAACATAGAGCCTTTATAATTAACTTCTCTGGCAGTGTGATAGCTCACTCTACATACCCTCGACCGGAAGTCATCGTATCCAAACCACGATTCGTGGATATTTCTTATCTGGAAACTGCAGTCCGATTTGACCTCGTCAAACAAAACATTTTGAACAATTCAAGCGGAACGATGACTCTCAGAAGTGAAAAATTCAGTACAAGGTACACCTGGAAGTGGGTCAAGCTTCTATACATAGTGTGCGTGGTATCCGAGGGAGAGGCGGCCGTTCGCGGGAGTGCCAGGTTAGCTGGGGGTGTAGCTCGGGAATTACAGCACCACCGTATGGACCTTCTTCCACCCCCACATTCTCCTCTGTGCCGTCACTTTCGACAGGTGTCCACCATTCACAAAGGCACGCTTTATCTTAGCCCTTCGAGCTTCCAGTCGCCTTTCCAATACTTATTCGATATAAGAAACGGAAAGGATATTTCTCTCACGTTGACCCAAAGTTACATGGCCTACTTGAAAGATTCCACCAGGTTACTTTCAAATCCTGGATTGAAATCGGATGTCCGGAATGATGTGGGAATTTTGAATCCTTTATTGAGTTATTTCAAAAGGCAGCACATTCACGGAGCGTACAATAAATACATAGTTAGGAGGTACGCAGCCTCCGAGCATGGGGTTTTGGTCATGTTTCCAGGATCCATTCTAGAGTCAGACTTCGAACCGAACAGAAAGCCTTGGTTTATGAGAGCTATCCGTAATCCGGGAAAATTAGTTCTCACTCCTCCACACTTGGATGTCGGCGGAGCGGGTTACATAATCAGTGTCTCGCAGGCCCCCGCTACCTCTACCGAGAATTCTAAACCTGTCATCGTTCTATCCATGGATATGACGATGGGATACCTTTATAAAATGTTGTTGGATTCATTACCCGCTTGCGTGGAACACAATATTAAATGCTTCATTATGGACGACCGAGGCTATCTGTTATCACATCCCGGCCTCGTGGACCCTGCGGGCTCGGGACCTGTGGAGCGACAGCATGTCACGCACAAGGAGTCTCTGATCGCCAATGACATGCTCAACCACAGAAGATTTGTGCGTAAGCAACTGTGTAAAAACTTTGCAGACGGTACTGTGCAAAGATTTTATGAGTTCAACACTTCACTGGATACCATCCTCACAAATCTCGTCCATGGAGAACATTGCGCTCGTTATCACATTTCCTCAATACCGGGCACCAATGCTTTTGTGGGAATGGTAAACTCTTCTTGCAACCTGGGAGCCTTCTGTCCCTGCAGCGTGGTGGACCGCCTGTGCCTAAACTGTAACCGCATGGAGCAGAGCGAGTGCGAGTGTCCCTGCGAGTGCGCCTTGCCCGAGGAGCGCCCCTGTTCCGCACCCCCCGTCCCGGTCCCTCTGTGTGACTTCCAACCAGAGAAAAATACTCGCAAAAATCATTTCTTCTATAATCTCGCCACCCACCTGGATTCTTGCTTCAACTTTCAATGTGAGTCATACGGCGGTCGCTCCGCCTGTCTAGGGGTGCTGGGTTGCGAGTGGTGCCAGCTGGACAGAGACGGTGAAAGCAGCTTGGCTGCCCCCTTCTGCGGGGCGCAATCCTCGTGCTTTGGAGGTATCCTAGGCGGCCCCACTCCGTACGGAGAGGGATCATTGGGACAGGTAGCTCAGGACGATCTGTCACCGGCCTACTCGGCAGTAGGACCTATTGCGGGTTGCGTGGTCGCCCTGTGCCTGATTATGGCTCTGGCTGTGTACTGCTACAAGCAGAACCTGGCAATGGAAAGTGGGGAACCTTATCCGGCTCCCGTCCCCGAACCTTGGCCGCGTGCTGGGGTGCAGATGAGCCATCTGGCCTCGGAGGACGATATCCACGACGAGAGGTCCGGCCACCAGGACAAACTGCTCCTAGCCAACGAGCCGGTGGCGCCCGTATCTCCGTATAGGATCTTGACCGGCTACCGCCGTCCCAACACTGCCGGAGAGTCAGATCACGGCTACTCCACAATGACGCCGCACGACGATTCAGAGCACCAGGCGTTTGCGCTGGTGGAACCCTTTCTGACTCCCGAGACCGCAGGGGGCAGCCCTTCTCCTTGCCTATCCACCCCGCGGAGCAGTGCGGCGGATCTTCCTGTCACTGTGTTGCCGTGCGGGAAGAACAACATCATCGCCGCAGTCACGGTGCACCGGCACATGGAGGCTACGTAGCACTTCATTCTGCAATATGTATAAAGCTCCCCCTTCAGCTGACTGAAGCCAACATGAATAAGACTTGTAACCTAAGCGATGCATTTAACATTTACTCAGTAATGTGCGTTGTCTGCTTCTTTGTAAATGTTTTTATTATTTAGCTTTAATAATGTATCGGGGAAGAATGAATGTTGAGTACAAAAATGATGGTAGTAATAATAAAAAACTGTTTTGTATAGTTAATACTTCATGGAACAAAATTCTATCCTGTTTTTAAGTATGACTCCATCGACTCCTGGCGTTGGTTTCATGCCGTTAAGTTTGTGCTAGGAACTGATGTTTTGTAAATGTATTGTTGCAGTAAGTTAATGTGTACATAGAGATAGCTGTAAGTATTTGAACAAGACATAAGTAAAACATATATTTTGTAAAAACTGTCTATTGCAGTTGTACTGAACTATATGGTACATAAGTTTTATGTGTAATAATTAATATTCCTAATGTTTGCTGTAATCCAAGACAAAATAATATTTCGCAATACTTGATCCTAATTTAACCTTTTTTTATTGTCTATTATAGTATCACTATTTGTATATCTTGTCCGTTTTGTCTAGTTATACATTTCAAGTCCTAATATACTTTATACTTTTGAATATGATTGAGAATTTTCCACGAAACTCGGTCCCCGCTATGCCTCTTGAGAAATAACATTCCCTATACGTTTTAATAAAGACACTTTATCCAAAAAGCATTTGGTTCAAATCACCCATTTTTCCTACTATTCTCAAATTTCCCCAACTGTTGCGGTTCTCTAACAGTCATGTTTTGATTGGTATTATATATAACATTGAACACTTTGTCAATTGTGATATACTCCGATTTAATGGTGTTGGATACAATACACTCGCCTTAATCTATATCTGATATTTTCACTGAAGATGATTGTTTCCAAATAGAAACATTATACAGACATGAAGATCAAAGCTCTCATTAACTAACTTGTTAATTCAATTTATTAACTATTTGGATAACTTAACAATTAATATTGTTAATTTATTCTAATAGGGATTGAAATAATATTGAATATAAAATAACTTGAATTATATTGATTAAACAACCAGTTTCTATCTTGTCTGTTCAGTTACTACAGTTCTAATACTTGAGTTTTATACTGCCCTAATGAACGAACATACGTTATTCTAAAACTGGTTGGTTTTAAACAATTAAACTCAGGTGGTTATATACTAAGTTATTTTATATTTATTATTCAAATGTCTAACCGCAAAGTTATTGTTACAATATTAACAATATCAAATAATATTATAACAGCAAAATTATGTGATTAAAATTTAGATTTTTTTTTCAAAATAAATGTGTATATATTTTTATTGTGCATTCGAGAACAAAAATAATGGGGTTTAAAATTATATTGACAGAATGAAAAGCCTTAAATTACGACAACTGACATTACATTATAATAAGATGTTTTTGACTTCCGCCATATTAAGAAGTCACTCTTCAATTGATATTTTTTAATATAAAATTATCACCATTACCTAACCATATATAAAACATAATTATAATTTTTGTTTTATCTGTCAAGTAATATTTTATTGTCATGTATTTATTATCAATATTATACATCAAATATACCTGCTTTCCTGGTGTTAAATCATAATTAAAATAAATGAACAAATTAACGATTGTGTTCTAAATTTATAATATTCTGAAAATACGAGTATTTTGATAAGAATATTTTTTATTGAATTATAACATAATGCATTTACATCAATAATTATTATGAACATTTATTAAAAGTATTTGTCACTGTGTTATTTGATTTTGTATACTTTTATCACCACTGTACCGCTGGCGTCGTATGACAGTATTATGGAGCTGCCAAATTATTTTTAAAGTATATTTTTTATAACCCGCCAACGGTATCTGTGGACTTGTGCGAAATGCTTGAAAATCTTAATTTAAAACGTCAAAAAATCATTTTATTCCTTTAGCTGTGACTTTCATATTGAATGTATTTTATCAAGAATTTATTCAATTAAAAACAAAATGTATTTTATGTTAGAGTGTAAGTCTCAGTGAAGCAAATATTTGTAATTCTTGTTATTTTCTACTTGAATTTCTTCTAAATTTTGTTATCAAGATTACAGAAAATATAAAAGCTATTTACTTATTGTATTATACAAGATTTATATCATATTATTGTTTTATAGATGATGTATTGTTTAAAGAATAATGCTTCTTTGCAGAAATGGGACAATAATACTTATTGTATTTTGTTCAGTAATTATTTTAATATTCGCCATATTTGTGTAGGACAATAAATTAATTGATTAATACTTTTTATTTTAATAAATTAATTCTTACTAATTGTTTTATTATATTCACTTTAACTCTATAACAATGCTTTTAAATTTTTTACTAAGACTGCTCACTTCACCCTCTACCAAACGCTTGTAACATGCAGAGTATTGATAATAATAATTAGACATGGCAATCCTGTGCGGTTGACGTTTTTACTTCATTCCATTGACAACCACATTAGAGCACAGACGGGACCAGTGTAGTAAATAGAAAAAATTATTTAATATGCATTAGATCGGTCAGCTTGCTAATCGATCGTCGTACTAAAATAATACAATGCGCTTGTTGACCTAGCGGTTAAGACATTCACCTTGTGATCCAGTGGTCGGGGGTTCGAGCCTCATTCCAGGAGACAAGCAAGTTGGTTCTCTTTTTATAACAGAAGCGCATAGTTTGAAACTAATAAGAATATTGACGTGACACATATTCTGTATACGATTCTCTTTTTTTAAAAAATAAAAATACACATGTAGACGACCTGGCAAACAATGATCACTTCATTGCACCAAGGCAGTAGCACATCTGCCGGTCGTTGTCATTGGTGTATTGTTAGAAGATTTGATGTTAGATAAAACTTTACGAGAATTTTGAAGCATGCTAGGAAGATATCGTCGCCCGATGATCGTAAGACAATATTTATCTTCTTTCCATTAAATAGCAACTTACTGGAATGTCCGGTGAGGCGTACTTACTTACCATCACGCCGTTTTACCGCGGAGGTAGGCAGAGAGGATAGAGCGCCATACTCTTCTGTCCTAACACAATTCTCGCCTCATCCGCATTCATACAAGCTCGCCGATTATTATGTCTTCTAACAGGACGATCTTCCAGTATCTAGTTCAAGTGTTCGTGCCAAGTCTTCTGTGGACGTCCTCTATTTCTGGTGCCATCAACACTTGCATCATAAATCTTTCTTACCATTCTTTACAGTGCTCAATTAAAAACCGGCTATTCAATCTATCATAGATTTGCTCTCATGTTCTGAAACTTTTTTCATCAATTCATATATAAAATTCTAGTTGGCAGACGACTATGTTTAAGAAACAAATTAAATAAACCACACTGGCCAATAGTGACATGAAAAAGCTTTCAAAATGACGTGAAAAAATGAACTGTCAATAATGTGCTTATAATCTTGCTCTATGTAAAATATTAAGTCATTTTCGGTTTTAAAAAAGTTCTCAGGTTTTCACGGCAGTTTTCTATGTAGTTTTCTGGACTATGCTGCGGTATATAGCTGACTAATGTAGCAGTGTCAACAGCCCTGATGATAGACCGTGTAATAGGATCCAAAACTTTGGCCACAGAGTTCGGTTAGATATAGCAGAGTAGCCCAAAGAACTTTAGTATTTTGCATATACTGAATTTTTATCTAAATGCTTCATTAGATATTTTGAAGATATGGTGTATGCATAAATACTACAGGAAATGAAAAAAAATCACAAATATGTTGTCGATTTTGAGAAATTACAAAATTTATAATTTTTTTTAAGGGATTTGCCACTGTGTACCAATTTATAGAGGTGTTTGAAACTCACATTATTTTTTGATCTTTGGTATAAGCCAGTGGCATACCATTAAAAACTATTGGTCTGTTTCATTATTGAAGGAAGTTACATACTCAATTATAGAGGGTTTTGACATGAAACTTGTTTTTGTTTTTCTATTATATTATTAATGGTAAAGTATTTAAACTAGACTTGTAACGAATAGTGTACTCAACACTTTGCCGAATACCGAATGCAAGTTGAAAAAGCTAGACAATATGTTTTACTCGAGTAATTAATATCATCCTATGGAAGTAGCAGAGATGAAAATATGTAATCAACTTCTGTGAAGAAAACAAGAAATGAACCAGAACATTCACACATCATTTTGGGAGAGTTATGACAAAGCAGTTGCAGAAAAACATTCTGGAAATGAAACGTCAATTGAAAAGAACTGCTGAGCTCGAGATATATTTAAATATGAAATGTATTCCACACCAATCGAGCCTTTATTCATGGTGGGCCACGAACAAGAGTCACTTTACATGTTCTTTATCAAAATTAGCTGCAAAATACTTTTTGGCACCTGCTAGCAGTGTATATTCAGAACAGCTATTCCAGAACCTGGAAATGTGTATGAGGAGAAAAGATCTAGACTACTCCCTGAAAATGGTGAAAAATTGATCTTTTTACACCACAACTTGCCGCTTCTTAAATTTGGTTATAATGAAGATTCTATCTAATAATGTTGCTGTTTATTAATATCTGCATTGTCTATAATATTAAGAAAAAAAATTGTTCACTAATTTTTAAGTTTATGTTTGCAATTATATTTCTGACATAAATAAAATCTAGTTGTGTTTTTCAAAGTAACAAAGTTTTCGAAATTCGGCCAAATAATATATTACTATTCGGTATTCGGCCAAATAAGAAAAAATTGGCAGAATACCGAATATTTGTTACAAGCCAAATTTAAACTAATCGCAAATATCATTTTTTCCTAGTAAAACTGCATTCAAATATACATTTTTGATTATAGCGGGTTTTGGAAGTAAACGAGTCATATTTTAAATGGCAATAATTTTTTTATGTATGTATTGTATTCTATTCTATTATGTTCTATTGAACACAATATATAAAAAAAAAAACTACAGCCACTTAAAAATGTATCAAACTTAAAATTACCTATTTGTTAGTTTTTATACTTTATGTAGGAGGAGTCAATATTAGTAATAGTTAAACCGTTATTGTGTTTCACTGTAATGGATTGGTTATTGATTATTTGTAATAAACAAACTGTTACTTAGGAGTACTTCTCGAGTGATATACCTCGTAGAAGATTGTTGATGGTCCAAGAAAAACTCTTATGTGACAATTTGAATCTTTATTATTACAATGAATAATACAGTTATTGATACAAAGTATACGACTAGTCTCGGAGCCAAACGGTAGCGAATCGCGTCATCCTTCCTTTTATTCCCGCCAGACACACACCCACATACATCTCGCGCCGGCGGTACTGGCGCGCTGACACATACACATGATCTCAAGGACATCACACAAACAAATAAACCAGTCATTGCTACAATAAAACACAATCACCAATATAATTAGTTTTTTTTTAAATGTGTTCTTTGTCAAATGACTTCATTTATTTTATCATGTTCCAGCATTAAAATTATATTTAAACTTATACTTTTAGTAGTTAGCTAATGCACTTAAAAATTCCGAGAATTGTTATTTTTTCATTATTATTTTATTTTTTACACAAAATTACGGGCCAGAAATTTGAATGTGTTGTATTTTTCAGATATTAGTCTATTACTCCTAACTCTTGCTAAACACTTGTTTTCTTAAAATAATCGTAATATATTAAGCAGTATTTAAGAAAATGATGGGTCATCTTGGAATTTCAGAAAAAGTGATACATTTGGTGGTTCAAGTTTTCATAAGTGAGAAATGCAATATCGTGAAAAAATTTAAGGCACAAAGTCAAAACTGATCAATGGCTGAAAGGTTTGATCATCAAATTTTCCTGAAAATAAAAAAAAAACATCTCGTAGCATCTGGATCACAAAGAAAGCAAGTTTGAAGAATATTTCTCAAAAACTGAAAACGTTATAGCGGTTTGTTAATGTTGTGGGGGTGTTTTGTTGGAATGACATGGAAAATCTGGCTGTATTCAAAGAGATTATGAATACTAAATAAATATATCTGAAAATTTTTAAAAATCTGTAAAAAAGGTGGGTCTCATAAAAATTTTTAACTTTGAATAGGACAATAACACAAACCATTAACATTTTTAATGTTTTAATGTTCCCTCTAAAGTGTGTGGGTGTGTATTTGGCATCATAGCGTGCACACAATTTTTAAGAAGATATATTCTCTATATGCTGCCTTCTATCAAAGGTTGGCGACCATGTTGCTGTATGTTAATTTATCCTGTAAAAGATTATCAATATTTTGGACATTGAACTACTTTTTACCTACACTACTCTGCTGCCTTTTATCGTCCCCTGCATAATGAGTTGTAGAAGATCATATTTTTCATTGCGGTGAATGTGTCCGAAGTATGCAGTTTTCCTTGATAGTTGTAATTAGTTCCCTTAACTACCAGTACTAACATACTTTTATGGTTATAAAATTGCACAAAACCTTTTTCATGCACACACCCGTGATCCAAACTTAGAGGAAACATTGCTCCCCAATGTCCAGATATTAACCTTGTAGAAAATTTATAGTCAATCATAGATTTAAAAAAAACATAATGTACCTACAAAAATAAATATATAAAATTCATTATCCATGAACGTATTTACAAATAATATACACTAAAAGAACAATATGTAAGATTTTATCAATATTTTATTTCATACAAAGTCCTTTATATCTTTTTGTTTTGTAGTTATTCCTCATCTCTCTGCCGTGATACTCTATTTGAAAAATATATTCCACTGCTTTTTCTAGCACAAATGAATTAAATGAGAATAAATTATATTTAAAAAACGCATTACATATTTCAGTCATATGTATCCTGTACAGAATATGTTTTTTTCTACATTATCTCTTCGTTGGTATCTACAGGATGAATATTATGTTCCAAGCCGATTTTGTTTGGCCGCTATTTTGGTTTGGCAGACATTTGTAAATTCGCAGTTGATTACAATTCATTGTGAAGCATCCGATGCCTCAATAACGTGTTGAAATCATTAAAACATTTTATCTAAATAATCGTTCGACTTTTGGAAAAAAATCATCATGAGCGACGAAGCTCATTTCGACTTAGTGGATTTTGTTACTACAAAACAGCCATTATCGAGGCACTGAAAATCCTCAATTGATACACCCACGCAGAGTTACTGTGTATCATTGGGCCCTATTTCTTTCAGGTTGCAAGAGGCAATGGTGTAACCATTAACACATACTCTACGGTGGTGGATCAGATCTGACCCAGGTGTTTGTAAAAATATGAATTACATCAAACATATTCGTTTAAATGTGAAAAAACACACAAAAACTGACCTAAGGCGGTCGCTTTTATGGAATTACCTCTCACTGCTCACGCTATATCATATATTGTCAACCTTTAGAGCATTTTTTTAAAAACCTTTATTACTCTCCTTTCCAACATTCCGTGGAGAAGTTACACATTGAACATGACTTGGATTTGCTCTTCGGATTATTACGAAATTAGCAAAAGTATTTTACCATCATCAATAGAAGCGGAGATTGACGAACCATATTGCCTTCGTTCGTGAGACATATTGGACAGGTGATTATATTATTATTTAATCGTGTCATTCAACTATACATAAGTTTAATGTAAATAGAAACTTTTTTTTAACTATATATATGAACTTATTTTTTCGGTTTATTTTCAGAACGAGTGTCATAATGGCGAGGAATAGTCATTTATGTGATGATGACATTGAAAGACTTCTTGAGTGTTCGGATAGTGAAATAAGTGAACATAGTGACGTGGAATTCGAAAACTTAGATCCAGAGTTTGAAAGTGAAACAGAAGATTTCGTTATTGAAGAAACACCAGAAAGTGATGAAGATACTGGAGGATATAGGACAACCCGTTGAAGATGAGAAAAAGACAGCGCTCGCAGGAAGATATTTATGAAAGATTTGTGATAACCGATAATGTGAGCGATAGAAAAAATAGCCGAATTTTATTTAAATTTAAAAGAATTAGAAAGTATATTTTATAATACCCCAGAAATTAATGTGAATGATAATAAACAATCATTAAAAAGAAAAAGGTGCAAGTTTTGTCCTTATAAAAATGACAAAAAAAAACTCAATTTTCCTGTGCAGCGTGTCACAAAGCAATTTGCAAGTCTCACAAATACCAAAATATTTACTGCCCGGACTGTAAATATAATTAATTTTGATTTTTTATATTTATTTAGTGCATATTATTTACTTGTTTAACTTATTTTTTAAATATTGTTGATTGCATTTCCTATTAAAAAGGATATGTATTTTTATATTTTATTTCTACATATAGGTACCTATGTTTATTTTTAAAATTATTTATATTCTGACAATAATAAACAATTTACTGTCCGAATTGTCTTTATGGAAGGCAATCAATATTATTTCGATTTTGTTCATAAGTTATATATTGTTTTACCTACTTATTTTTTAAATTATGTCAAAAGTTATTTATATTTAAAAAATACATATTCTGACAATAACAAACAAGTTACTGACCGGAATTCACAGAACACAATCAATATTATATCTATTTTGAATAAAAGTTGTCTATTGTTTTACTTATTTTTACATTTGCTTCTGCTTATAATATTATTGATAACATTTCATATAAAAAGGATGTAACTTTTTATTATTTTATTTATAATAATTTTATTTCACTTTTATAAATATTTTGTTAAAATTATTTTCATTCTGTTTGTATAAAAAATAACAATACTAATATTTTAAAAATCTATTATAATTCAAAGAAGATAAAATATTTATAACCACTGACACACCAGCAGGTAGTCGAACCGACGAGAAGATCACGTATTCAGTGGATGCTTGTATTTGGTGCGAACCGGCCGTTTGTACGTGCGTACATCATATTTAAAATAATACGTATATTTATAAAAAATCTCCCAAAAAACGGTTAAAATACTGAAAACTTGGGGTGGTTCTAAAATGACCCACCGCCACCGAACGTGTTTTGTTTTGACCCACCGGACTGTAAGTGTTAATAGTGATCGCTATCATCACATGTTGGAAAACTTCTTGGTAGCCGAAATTAGACCTGCAACACATGTACAATAGGACGGAATCAATCAGAATTTCAAAGTATAGCCAACTCTGTTTTTTTTCCCTACACTCTGAGATAACTGCATTTAACTCCTATGTTTACAATAAAAAAAATTATTACCTAGTTGCTATTAAGTGTAATACATGTGCTGACGAACTATTTCGACCGTACATCTTCAATTGTTTTCAGAATTTCAAAGTATAGCCAAAACAATTTTTTTTCCTCCACTCTGAGATGACCGAATTTGACTCGCGTTTACAATAAATCATTTAATTATTTTTTTTAGTTGCTACGTTTGAAATTATTCTCGGCCGCATAATGTAAAAAAGTGATGATATCGACCGGACTCCTTGATCATCTAATTTGACAGCTCCCGACTATTTTCTGTGGGGGGTTTGAAATGAAAGGTCTACGCCAATAAGCCAACTATTCCGATGCTACAACAATATTCGAAATGAAATTGTTGAAATAACACGCGAAGTATGCAAGAATCTTATAAAAAATATGATTAAAAGAGCACGCATTTATGCCGTTGCCAGAGGAGGGCAGATGGCCAATTTCATATTCCATAAACCAAATAATCAATAAATAAAAAAATGTGTTTCATCTCCTAGTTATTCAAAAACAACATCGGCTTGGAATATGATATTCCCCTGTACAAAAATACTAAATATTCATAACAAGATTCTTGTATATTACACCTCCACACGCGAATTTCCCTAAAACGTTACAAAATTTTCTAACGCGCTGTTTTTATCGGTTTCGCAACATACTTCATGATGTTTTATGTTAAAATATGTTTTTCTGATTCATACCGCCCACCTCCTATAAAAATGATTGTATTTTGATTTAGTCACTTCAAACATCGTCTAAATTTTATTCTAAGTTTATATGTTGTACTTTTGGGAAAAATAAATGTTATATACTTTTTTAACACAGTTTCATAACAAATCGGGTAAGCCTCTGAAAAATCATTCTTAGTTCAAGACGGAGGGGTTTGGCACAAAAATAGCACTGAAAATAAAGCAAGCTTAAAGATCAGTGCTTTATTTGTTTAATTATTGAAAAAAATGTAGTTCTCTAGAATTTGCCGTTCCGAATAAGCACTTGTTTTGGATGTCTATGGTCCGCACTTTGATCTACTTATCTATGCTTTGTACACCGCTTCTAACTTCCGCCATTGTCTATTGCACTTCATGGCGTTTCGGAAGTGGTAGGTTATAAATTGCAGTTTCGTTACAAAGTTAAGGTTTGTATTTTATTTATCAAATATAAACTTACGTTTAGAAGGTTTTAATGTATAAAAATCATCGGCGCCATGGATTAACCGGGTTTTAATAAGTGGTAATCACGTAAGTGTGTTTCGGATGGTGGTCCATCATCGGTAATAATGACGCAGTTTTTACCCCCGAATCTGTTAGCGCTTTTCGCGCCGAGAGACCCCATACCCTTCTTACCGCCCCCGAACAAGCTTCCTCATGAAAAGAAACAGAAAGGGTACCTCGGGGTGGGAGCATTCCTCGACGGCTTCGAGGATCCGACGGAGACTCCGCCCCCTACCCGAGTGGAGACGCGCGAGGAGCGCCTGGAGCGGAGGAGGCGCGAGCGCGCCGAGCAGGTGGCCTACAAGCTGGAGCAGGAGATCGCCGTGTGGGACCCCACCTCACTGACTGGCTGCACCGGGGACGCCTTCAAGACGCTGTTCGTGGCACGCATTAACTACGACACGTCAGAGTCCAAGCTGCGCCGGGAGTTCGAAGGCTACGGGCCCATCAAGAAGATCGTCGTCATCCACGATAGCGTCAACGGTAAGCCGCGCGGATACGCCTTCATCGAGTACGAGCACGAGCGGGACATGCACTCGGCCTACAAGCACGCGGACGGCAAGAAAATCGACGGCCGGCGCGTCCTGGTGGACGTGGAGCGCGCTCGCACCGTTAAGGGCTGGTTGCCGCGGCGCCTGGGCGGAGGGTTAGGCGGCACGAGACGCGGCGGCCCTGACGTCAACATCAAGCACTCTGGCCGCGAGGACAACGAGCGGGAGAGAGAGCGGTACCGCCTGGAGCACGAGCGTGGGGAGGGAGGTCGCGGTCGCGCTGCGCCGGAGCCCGAGCGCCGCCGCGCGTCCCGGGAGCGGGAGCGAGAGCGGCCGCGGCGTCGCTCCCGCTCCCGTTCTCGCGAGCGCCGGCCCGCGCGCCCGCGCCGCTCCCGCGAGCCGGAGGAGCGCGAGCGCAAGCGCCGCCGCTCTCGAGAGAGAGAGCGTCCTGAGAAGGACAAGGAGCGAGAGCGTGGCGCGGAGCGGGATAAGGACAAGGATAAAGACAAGGACCGAGACCGGCGCAGGAGGCGAGAGCGCAGAGAGAAGCGCGAGGACGGGACGGTCAAGGAAGAGAGGATAAAGATTAAGGAGGAGCCTGTGGACGACTATCCCGATTATTCCACTCAGTATCCCCCACCTTTCGAGGGCGGTAATGTCAAATTTGAAAATGAGGAAGACGAAAAGAAATTCCAACCAGACGGTTCCAATGGTCACTATGAGAACCAGGAAGATGGTGAATATGAGGGAGAGGACTATTGAGCTTCGGCTCGCAAGTGTTTATTCCTAGAATTACTTTTATCATTACCCCTAATGGTCGAGTCCGCAATCATAAATAATTATAAATGTTTGAAGAGGTTTGTATGTCACGCGGTCTTCTCCGCAGGTGATGAGAATTCCTTCTTCCTGATGAATTTGTCAATCATAGATAAGTATTTCTGTGGTGACACCTCGCTTCCCCAATTTAGATTGTTTGCTTTTACTCGACATTATGACTGTTAGTCACTTTCCGAGTTTACAAAATTACAAATCAATCGAATATCTATCAGTAAGTGTAGTAGCCATCCTGCGTCATGACTGCAATGTACGCGGTGATATCTGTTCTGTGGTAAACCCGACATTTTGATAATTCTCTAAATATAATGGCTTCCTCAAATCAAGTACGCAATATGATAAATCAATATAGTCCATCTGGGGGATGCCGCTCTTCTTTCTGATAGCTCAGAGCGAGGAGTAGCGTCCGTCACTCGAACACTTAGTGTCTGACTTGCGTCGCATGTTTCTTCAATGCATCCTGACATTATTTAACATCCTTAAATGATAGTCTATCATCAGGAAGTAAGTATTGTGACTCAGCTCACAGATAGCTGAGATGAACACGGAGGTATATTTTATTATATTTAGATTATTTGAATTGTAGCGGCATATCGGAAATGCAGAGTTTTAACAAAATGTGGATTTATCAGATAAGTATATTATTAATATAGATGAAAATACCATTTGTAAGTATCAGAATCCTGAAATTGTAAGTAACATGGTTGGCAGCAATTTTAATCTGACTCATTATGTCCTATAATTGTTCTGGTTAACTTGTATATACTTCCTAGTGAAGAAAATGAAATTGTTTTGCTGTAGCTTGATTTTTGCCTCTGATGATTTTGCCCGATTTGGTTTACTCTTCCAGTTCAGGTAAAAAGTGTACAAAAAGAAAACAGGTAATGTGTCAAGTGTAAGTGAACAATACTGGTAAGGAGTGTTATCTGCTAGTTATACCTGGTGTTGAACTCGGAACCTCCGGTTGTGGTAACCTAGTGCTTAATCTTAATTATTTATGTATTAAGTCTCCAAAGGGCAAATCATCGGCATTTATTCAGGTTTGTATTGTTGCGAGCAAAAGATCTATTGTACAGCGATCTCTCGCTAGCACTTCTCTGTGAAGGAAGCTCATCAGGTATACAGGTTAACTAAATGTATCCCTAATCTAATCTCTGTAAACTGCTCCGAGAGTAGCGAACCATCTCCCAACAATCGAGAGCTAAGATTGCTGCTAACTGGTAAAGGTGAATTAAAGTGTATTCAATATTTTGTGTTGTATTTTTTAAGTTCTTATGTTATGTTCACATTTAGTTTTTTTTTTAAATTTAAATATAATATTGACACTTCTGTGAAGGAAATATTTGTTAATCCTTTTTATGTCTGAATTGCATCTCATTCCATCTAGGTACTCCATAAAGGTACTCTCTCGGAGACTCGCATATTTCCCACATCATGTTGTCGTGTTCGGAGTGTCCTCAGTTACATCGTTTCTGTTTGCACATTTTAGGCTTCGGTGATGCGGCACACCGCCTTTATCGCCAGGACGGTGTTCGTACAGAATAACAACATCGAGGAAGCGTGTAGAGTATTGAATAGAATATTAGGAAAAGAAGGAATACTGGACCAATACCGCCGCACTCGTTATTATGAAAAACCCTTTCAGGTAGGTTCTTTGACAGATCCCATTCCATCGCTCAGTGCTTGGGCTCTCGGAGCCGCATGCTTCCTTAGTTCTCTAGCGATGCCGGCTCGGCAACTGTAACTCGGCGAGCGTAACACCTCCCGAGAAATCTTGGCAAAAATTAGACTTAAAGAGTCGTCTTTTGCTTTCAGACGAGACGTCGCGTCAATTATGAGAAGTGTAAAGCTATCTACAATGAAGACATGGATAGAAAGATACAATTTATCTTGAGAAAGAATCGCACAAACCCATTCCCCGGCTATACTTGATCACGAGTAGCTTCCGTCGCTTATCTCATGTTCCTTTTTCGCTATTGGGAGTGAAAAGTGGCAATGGTCGAACCGGCATAACTCTTGTGTTTGTATAGTCAATGTAGGTAATCAAATACTTGTGAATTAAATAATAAATTGACATGAAATACCCCTCTTCTTTAAGTTTTCCTTTACTGAACTAGTCTAATTTAATATCTTCATAATAAGTACAATAGAGGGAAATCGACCTTAGAGGGTATGTATATTACATCAAGTGGAATGGTAAGACCTTTGTATTTGCTTTTAAAGTTAAATTTCACTGATTCCTCTGTCGTTTCACTTGAGATGTTTTGCAATCTGCATACAATCTTATCTGACTGCGGCCCTCATCTTTCTTCTCTTATCATGGCCTGGACCATCTGAATTTTTATGAATGATCGTTGCGCTGGAGCCTCCTCAAACATAATGGAAATGAATATTGTAGGGCCTGTAAAAAAGTAGCTTTTTTTTTTAGTTTTTAAGTTGGATTTTACTAAAGGCGTTAGGTTTTGAAACCCATTAAAAATATATTTTAACACAGTTCTTTATGGAACCCCACTTGATTTAATGGAATAATATATTTTATCCATTTAACTCTGATATCAATCTCAATGCAATGAGATTTTCTAAAGAAATCTTTTTTGTTATTTTTGCAGAAATGTTTCGATAGTTTTGGTCCTTTCCAGAAAGGATTGAAGTCAATTTTGGCTTTTGCAGATTAAGCGTGGTACGGTGACAGCCTCGCTCCATTGCTAAGTTTGCACATCGTACAAATAATATTTAAAAATTCTTTTAATAAATTTATATTAAAAGAATTGGGCCATAATCTGTCCTTTGTACCATTTTGTTGGTTTACTCGGGGGGGGGGGGAACATAAGATAAGTAGAAGAACAAGATGAGTTATTTTTTAACAATTTTATTCTTAAATCATATACTATTCATCTACAAATAATTTTAAAACAAATTTTCTTTCGTAGTCTTTTGGAGTACATCGCCAATGCATACTTTCTATTCCGTGTCAATCAAGTGGCTGTGGAAGTTTACTATTAATCATAGAAAATAATCTGGTTTCGATCTTGATAAATCAAACTACTAAACCTTCTACAGTTATTCCATAATTGTTTCCTTTTCTTTAGTTTGGTCTAAAAATTCATTCAGTTTCATTTCAAAAAACTGCTTTCTGATTGTCACCGGTGTTCTCTTATGTCGAATAAGAAAGTTTTCATTTCCCAAAGGGGAATACAATTTGGCTCCTTCCGCTCCCATAAAGTGTCGCAATGCCATATTTCTCTTTAATATTTTGTCGTAAAATTGTACTCCGCTTTCTGCAAATTCTGGGCTGAGTTGGGCGAGTTTTCTATCTACTTTAGTCTCATAGTGAATCTGCGTTGAATCCTTAATGAGGAAGTACAGCCCGACACTGAAGATGGATATTAAAGAATATAGTGTGTAGCGGAGGCTGGCTGGCCTTGCGTAAAAATTCATCCTCTCGTTCAAAGATCTGCCGAAACTGTACGATAACAGAATAATCAGGCACGGACTCACGCAATCGATGTAAACTTTAGGACTATCGGCCATTAGTATTTCTCTGCAGATACCGAATATTTGTAGTTTTTCTGGTAACACAAGGGCACTCGCTAGCTTCGTACCAGCATCTGAAGTCCAGTTTACAGGCTTCATGTTTATCTGGAACAATTCAATTCTAATATGAGAACTCTAAGATGCATGGGACTAACTGACAGAAGTCGGCCTCTCGCTTCTGCAGTATATAGTACTAAAAAGTGTAAGTATTACAGGATATTCATTAAAATGACTCGCAAGGCATTTAAAACAGACATCTAAAAACTGTTCAAACTGGTTATATTTTAAAAGTAGCATGCTATTTCAATACATTGTTAATCTCACCCTGCTGCCTGTTCAAAATTTACAGGTTTTTTTTTGTAAATAAGTTAAAATTATATATTTTTTAATGAAATCACATTTTCATTTGTGAAATTATTTCGAAACAGTTCCCCAATAATTAAAAAAAAAAAAAAAGCAAATGTTATGAAAAAATATAGTTACTATCTGAATACTCTCTTTTTGCTACAACAGTAATTATGGCTATTTCAATT
This sequence comes from Eubasilissa splendida, assembly GCA_031772225.1. Taxonomy (NCBI): domain Eukaryota; kingdom Metazoa; phylum Arthropoda; class Insecta; order Trichoptera; family Phryganeidae; genus Eubasilissa; species Eubasilissa splendida. The sequence goes on from CM062849.1 coordinate 36,636,096, forward strand.
TATAACCAAAAAATTTGAAGATCAGCCGTATATGACAATGCTACATATACACATATTTCATTTCATTCTTACCCAGTTACTAATAGTTGTAGCGGTGGATGTTCCTAATACAGTGCCATCAGCACTTGCTTTAAATTAAATTTTATGGCCCAAAGTAAACCATTATTAAATGTATAGTTTGAGCATAATATGCCAGTTTTTATGTTCTTTCCTTACACAATTTGTTTATAAAAGTAACTAGAACTAACTTGATGTTCACCTAGCCTCAAACCCCGATTACTATTAAATTATCGCATTAGGTGACCACCGCTAGATCAATTAGAAAATTTCATATTCCTATTTTTTTTAAGTTACTTGATTCAGCTTTATAAAATATTACACTTAATTATAAAGATTAACAAATGCTACATATAATCATTACACCAGAAAATATGTGAGTATTCACAGCACATACTCAATTTACCTGGATGTCACTTTTGTCAATGTCTTCCTCCGATTTGTAGTTAAAATTATCTGGAATACCAACAGAAACGCCGAATTTTGAGGAAGTAGTACCTGAAATGTAACAAGATCATAAAGAAATCACTAATTACGCAATGTTTTGAAAAATCTTAATCTTTCTACATAAAGATAAATGAAATATCCTACAATTATGTAAGAATAAAAGATAAGCTACTGGTTGCCTCGAGAGTCTGTCCTCTGAGAGGTTTTACATTAACAAAATGAAATTAAACAACACTAAATTAGTTATTGTAAAAAAATATTGGCCAGAGGGATCCGAGACGGCAGAATAGTATGAAAGGTTAAAGTTATTGTTTATATGTTTTTTTAAATGTAAATAAACAATTTAATTAAATGAGTGGGGAATGCCACTCCATTTTGACAGATTTCACGCCCACTTCTGGTGCCAGCACGGACTAACTGGCATATAAGGTAGGGCATATTTAGCCCAGAAAATTGCTTGTAGTCGTTTCTTTATGGCGTGTCAAGATAAAATGACTCGTCCTAGACATTGAGCCGAGGCATCAGTTTTCTTAAATGCATTCTGAATATGTGCAAACAGTTGTGTAACTACATTTATGCAATACATTGAGATCCAAAAGATTCACACCCTATAATAATTATAGTATCAATACTTTTTCTAGTGCAATATGGAATTGTAATTTTTTAATTCATCACAGCAAGAAATCATTTCTTGTGTATTACAAAGAAAAGCATATTATGTTGGTGTAATAATAGTAACCTGCTTATTAGCAGGTATTATTAGCCTAGTCTCTGACATATTTGTCAGGGACTAGGCCATCACCATAAAGTGAAGCAAGGTTGTTTTTCAGTTGTAAATAAATAAAAATGTTTGTTTTTGTTTAAAGTGAGTATTGTGAGAAGCAAATTTTATTACAAAACCATGTAATATTTAATATTATATACGGGGGGCTCTTTTTGCATTGGGGACCGATTTTTTAGTTACACAACTGTAGGTAAATCTACTTCGATATTATAATGTCATTAAACAGAAAAATTATCATAAAATTAAAGAGTGGGAAATCACCTGCATGGAATAGGTCATATCCAAAGACGACAAAAGGTTTGATAATTTTCTTATGTATGTCACTCATGCTCAAAATATCTAAACATTTTTTAAATCTCTCATTCACTTCGGGAGAAATAGTTTCTTGCACTCCATTTCTAAAAAATCGCAATCATATTAGTTCAAGATGATCGAATAAAATTTATTAAATTACAATAATGTATATTGATGCGATTTTTGATACCAAGTTTATTATATTTCAATAGCCAATTGCTCGGAGTATAAGAATTAATAATTCCTTACTTGTAAAAACGTATAACATCAACGTAGTAAGAAATGCCGAACGTTTGAGGTGCATACTGACAAACTAAAGAAGCACAGCTGACAGTACACGCAGTTAAGTAAGAAAATTTTCTTCCAGTGGGGGTTAAAAACCATGAAAGCTCTTTTCGACCGGCCATATTATTTTAATTTAGAAAAAATATTACTTTTTTTTCAAACTTCAGCAAACAGAATTCTGAGGTTATGTCTATTTTTATATCCACAGATATGATTATGACAGCTGTGTCAAACAATTTCTCTTTTCTATGGTCATTTAAGGTCGAATTACGAAACGTAATCATAATTACGTTTCGTTATTCAACCCATAGATAAGAAAAAATTCTACCTTTAATGTTTTGTAAGTGACCTCTTCGCGGCCAATGTTGACCGCTGTATAATAGCTACTGCCGATTTTTCCGTATAAAACATTTATTTTAATATTGAAAATATAATTTATTAAAAAAAGAAAACGGAGGTGGTCTAACACAATACTACCTAACTTAACCAATTAACACAAATAGGATAATTCCAGATCTCGCACATATGGATAGTGTACTGCAACAATATGTTGTCAGAGCGAGTTTGACGATGATGATTAATTTTAGAGAGATGCTCTCAATTACTTTATTCGAGCGGCCCCGCACTCTGGTCATATTTCACACTGCAATTATTCACAGGTATCACATTGTTAATTGTACTATGGTTATAGAAGAATATTCAAAACACAGATTGTTTATTTACTACTGTGCATAATACACAAATGGGCAGGCAGAATTTCTTATAATTAATTTAATCTAATTACGACTATTTACTCTTGAAGGGTAAATTACCTATTTAAAAGAAAAAAAGAAAGACCTTTTTTCCATTGGGGACCAATTTTTTTAGTTACACCACTGATTACATATATATTTATATTCTAATTAAATTTTTCTATCACTCACATTACAAAGTGAATTGCACTAGTGTCCTTAAAACTCGTAAAGTATCATTACAATAGTACCTATATAGAAATCTAAGTGATTATAATTGAACCTCAACCTTAATAGTATAAGGGTTATACTGTAGATTTATTTATTCCTCAAAAACCAACTCTTGTCTTTAATTACTTGTTTTGTCATTTAAACTACAGGAATTAAATTTTAATATCTGTGATTAAGCTGTACAATTAAATCTCTGTACACAAAGAGTTAGAGAGGCGGTACTTGGAACTGTGGTCAGGAAGGCAGCGGTGAGTAGAGTGAAGCCCACCTAACGGTCTTTCAGATGGCTGCTGGTTGCACGGTTATTGCTGCCTGACATCGGTAAGGTGCATTCAGGGTCATCGGCGGTGATGATAGTGGGGGCAATAGACCTCCACATACCTTTCTCACTGTTATCAGTAAAAAAAAATTCTTATAGGAGCATTTCTGGGAACTCCTTTGCAAGTAGCTATGTATCTAGATATCCTAAGCTAGACAGATAATGATGTCCATATAGTAGGTACCTATGTTCCGTACAGGAAACAAGAACTGTATTTGTAGGGTGGTTCGCCGGTTCGCTCTGGTAGCTCGGACAAAATTATCTGCAGCGTGGTGCAGCGGTCCAGGGGGGTCCAAAATCTTGTCCAGTGTAGCAGCCGATGTCAGTGTGAATTTCCAGGTCCGTGATCCAAAGTCGAAGCCAAGTCAGGAAGCCAGAAGATTCAGTAGTCCAAGTAGTAGCAAGGTCGAAAGATGAGAAGAAATAAAAAAGTCCAGTTTGCTTTATCCAGTCCAGTGGTGCGAGAGACGAATGAGACGAGAGTGCTCTTTGCAGCCACTGGACCATTATTTATTATTCATCAAAAAACATCCCGAGCGCTACAGGCTCCAGGAGATCTCCTCCAATCACAATGCCGGATCCGTCCCCCTGCCGCCCCGCTGCGGTCCAGCGCAGCCACCCCCTGGCGGCGAGATCTCGAAACTTTGTTCATTTTTCTCGCCGCGAAGTGGAGGACGGCAGACTCTGAATTTCTCCGGCATTTCTCTTCTCCTCCTCATAATTTCACTTTCTCAGGCACCGCGAGTATTTTTTCTTATAGTTTTTATTGCTCCTCGCGATGCCTGATAAGTCTTATCCGGGGCGATGGCCCGGGGAATTAATTATCGCACCTCAAACTTGGAAAACTCGTTTTCAATACCTAAATGATTTTTGAGGTGCATAATATTATCGCCGGGCGATCGCCCCTTCCATTCTCTTTTTATTTTCATTACATTTTCATTACAGATAATTTCCTAACTCTAATTATTACTAAAATTAAAATGCGGCATAGTCTGCGCGCCGGCGGGGGCGGAGTCTCGCAGCGGCCCGCTACCCCCTCCACGCGGCGGTCCGTTGGTGCAGTGACGTGGAAAATCCAGTGGTGCGGAGTGCCGGGCGGAATGTTTTTGTGACGCGGAAAAAATGGCCTTTTTTGTCCATACATTTCTCGGCCACTTTCTACCGCGTCCGTGGTCCGCGATGCTGTGCGGAACAACCTATGAGCACAGTAACATGCTAAAAAATGTTGTTCTTTATTAAAAAATCACCATATCTATAACTAAACCAAAATTTAAAATGTTATAATTAGTGTCATTGTGATTATATATTACATAATAACAAATGTAATGCACAATAAAAAAATACAGTGGAAATAATTTACCATGAAACAATGGGGACTGAATATTGTAAAAGCAAATTTTATATTAAAATAAATAACAGATGCTGGCCTAATATTGATTAGGCCAGCATCTGTTATAAAGTAAGCAATTCGGTGACGACATAGCTTGTTGATGTAGTGGTTAAGATACTGGCCTAGTGATCTAATGGTCGGACTTCGCACCTTGTTCCAGGACACCAGCAAGTTAGTCCTATTTTCATAGCACAAGCATTTAATTTAGCTTTAAAATAGTAAGAATATTGATGTGACATGTATTCTGTGTACGCAAACAATTTGGGTAATGTTTAAAACGGTAAGTAAAATGGTAAGTGGTGGGTAAGTAAAATCCTTATTTATTATCAGATGTTCAGTCCATAAAACCATAAACAGCACACAATTTGGTGACAATGTGGCGACCAGCATATTATTTTATTTTTCTAAAATGTAAAATCTTTTCATATTAATAAAAAAAGGTGAAATAAGAAAGAATTTGTTCTAGGGATCAAATTTTTTTTCATGTTAAACGTTTTCCACTGTACATCATTCTGTTACATTTAACATTACGTAAATAACATCAGTAAACTTATACACATTTTTACAGAGATGTTAATTATCATATTTTTAACATAGAATGTTTTTTCAGAGACTTCTCTAGTGAAATTTTTATTTTTTTGTCTCTTTTTCTTTGTGTTTTATTTTCAATTTTTTATCCTCTTACCTCTTTTTTGACCTCTTACTATCCCATTGTCCACCACAAATTTCAATTATACTTGTATATATTGCACATGGTCGAATACAGAAAGGAATATTTATTTTTACAAGAATTATTCAAAACAGTTTTTAACTTGTATTAGACTGTGGACAAATATTTTCGTACTGTAATGTAAAGGCATTGAACATAAAAAAAATAAAACAACCTCTATGCAGCCCAGCACCGAATATATTTGTTGCAAAAAAATTTACACCTAGACCAGCGACATAATTTATTTATCTGCTTTGAACAGCGACACCTACCAAAGACTTTAATAAGTGACATCTATTGCACAATTCGGAAAGATTGAAATCAAATATTAATATTCAATATTATTTTTTGCTAATCTGTACTGCCATCTAGCGGATTACCTTACCAAAAATGGCAATGACATTAATAATGGATGCATACATTAGCGCAATTATAATATTTTTATATGAACTTTTGAATTTAATGCATTTATTTATATTATTGATGTACTTCTTTATTTATACATTCTTAACATCAAATTTTAATACTTAGTATTTCATTTTAAAAAGATAATTACCCCTAGGAAACTTTGCAACAAGCCAGTATTAATAAAGAGCTTAATATGTATATTCACATGTAGTATATATTCTTCAGCAATATAGCATATTTCTGCCCATCACCCAGAGGTTAGGTTCCCCGATTAAGAGATTTTAAATTTTATTTTCATATTTACATTTAATTAAATGCTTAACTGAATATTTTTTTCAAGCCAGAAAAATATTGTATGTACAAGACACGGTGTTATACACATGTCTTAAGACATGTTTCGTACTATCACATTTTTTATCTTAGTCATAGATGAAAGATCAGGTTATCTTGCTCAGCATAAGGAATATCACCTATATATCACATGCAGTATCAGCAATGCCATATTGAGTAACCAATCAGCTGTGTGACTCACAACTTAATTAAAACTATACTTATTCCATAGCTTTACAAAAATTAACATTAGCGAGGCTCAAAGACTAATGTTCTGGATAATATTCGCATTAACAGTTATAATTGCCCTGTTGAGGCTCGTCTTCTTCTTAACTACTTATTAACAAATCGTCTGTTTAAGAAAAGATTTGCTGTCTTTAAGCCTGGAACCATGTCCCAGCTAAATATAAATGGTTGTGGCAAAAATTCAAAAACATGTATTTTATCTGAAAAGAATTCAGCATCTTGGCTTGAGTTCATGTGCACTGTTAAAATACTCTTAAGAGATGGTCACACACCGATCAATCCTTTTAGTATAATAAATTATTTTCTTAATAAACCACAAAATCTGACATATTGCATCATAATAAAAATAATAAGAAATTAAACAAGTTCTTTATCTAAGTATCACGGATATGAATGTAATTCTTGGCAAATGAATTCCTTTAAACTTAAGATAAGATAATTCAACTGAACTGATTAGATTAATAATGAATTCACAAAATTATTATTGCGTCCCTCTTGTCATCCGAGCAAACACAAGATGAATAGAGCATTGTGTATTTTACTTCTGGTAGCGGTCAGATCAGCTATAGGTGAGAATTATACAAGTATTATACACTTTGACTATTTACAGCATGTACCTCTTTGTTCACCCATCTGTATGCACACAATATCACAATTTGTCAATGTGCTGTGCTTGAGGAGGAACAGGAACAGGATCTTGATACATTCAAGATACTTTCTCAGAATATGAACCTGTTGTTATTAATGTATTTTTGACAAAACAATAGAGTCAATTTATTTACATATTTGAGCTTTGAACTTTGAGGGTGCCCTAGGTCATCTTCTTTATCCCGTTCATTTGGAGTCAGCTACTCTTACCATCCTGCTCCACTTTGTTCTGTTCTGGGTGGCATCCTTGGTCATTGTGACTTACTGACACTTCATATCTCATATGCATGCCATAAGAGCAGGCCTTTTTCAGTAATAGGGGCCACCTTAAAAGAAATCACTGATACAAACATTTAGAATTCTGTCTGTCTGTTTCTTTACACGCGCCCAACACACTGACTCATTCGGCATAGTAGGCCTAACCGCTGTTTTTTAAACTTTGCCCTCTATCCTATTTGTTATCAGCCTAGACTCCAGAAAAGATCTCCACTTGAGCCATGCTGTGTTAATTCTATGCTCTACATCAAAGTTTGTCATAGCGTCTGTCGATATTATTGATATCTGAACCCAATATATATGTGTATTCTATAAGGACTTAACGAAGAAAATGATATTTCTTCAAGTGTGGATACACAATTAGAAGATTAAATGAATATCCTGTTGTGCTGTGTTCATATTAATTTGTCAATAAAGTATTCTCAATTTTAAACTTAATGTGTACTATGTATAATGCATCAGGTCTAAAGTGCTATGTGTGCACTATGTCAGCCTCGGAAACATCGGACGTATGCGTCACCAATCCTTCGGGTGTCACCTCGGGGGCAGCCAGCATCGAGTGCAACCAGAAATACTGCACGGTCAAGAGACAAGAATATAAGGTAAGTTTTAACCTTAAAGCTTACCTTGAGTAAAAGCTTGTGTTGGGTTACAAACACCGGTACTCGAGATATATTGGGGCTAAACTATAGAATTTTGATCTGGATTTCTATTTCTTTGAGCCTAATAACCTTCAAGAGAAAACCGAGAATATGTAAATGTAACAGAAATATAAAATGAGTACATTCATGTTCTTATCACATTTCTTCCATTGTACTCTTCGGGTACTTTAGCCAACAGATTTAACAAAACTATTATCAGTATAGTGCTACTATTGAAATATTTCCCAGGACTCCTAGAACATTGCATGTGCGCCCTCTCGGTTCAGTTTTCTCGGAGTGAGGAACTTACGTACTGTAATTCGTTAAATTTACCTAAAAAGTATGTCAATATTGTTTTATTTCTTATGCATTTTTACAATCAATTAATGAGGATTTTTGCAGAACCCGGCAGGAAGAGTGGCAAGTTTCTACAGGGGATGTGAGAACAATCCGATCCACCTGAACACTATGGTGGAGGATGAAGACTTCAAAACATACTTTAGGGCCTGTACTGCTGATCTCTGCAATATAGGTCAGCCACCAATCTCACTATTATTAAGTGATTAACTAATAAATGCATTTTAGCTCTACCTGTGAACATAATTGACATAAGTAGAGCTAAATAGCTAGGAATTGATTTGAAATGCTTATCCCTAGACATATCTTGGATAAAAATTGCATTCCAGCAATGGTTACTATGTACATATTACCCTATATTGTTTACTGTAATGGTTCTAGGTAATGGTGTACAGCCAGTATCCAATGGTAACTTGGGCGCGGGCGGGACGGGGGTAACCAACCTCCTGGTGCCGGGGCTGGGTAACTCGGCCACGTCTCGCTCCTTCTCCTCTGTCCTCCTTGCATTAGCTCTCGTTCCCATTGCGAGGTGTTTCACGGCTATGAGTTGATCACCATACAGCTGTGCTGTATATTTTTCGGGCTGCAATGGTCATTGCAACATTTCAAGCGGATATATTATTTGTAATCTTCGATAACTTTTAAAATATATTTACTATCTTAAGGAACTTTAATTAGCAATCAATAAAATTATTTTAACATTTAAGTTCAAAAACAAATGTCATTTCTATGACAGTTAAAATATTTAGTGACACTGTAAAGTATAAACTAAGTACATAATAAAATATATTATAAGCCTATGTAAGTTTATTTACAAGGTTCCAACATATAAAACCAATTTTTATTTGTAATTAGTAAAAATATTTTATACATAAAATATATTTTTACACACAATATTATTAAAAAATCTGTTAATATTTTTTTATAATTTATTTCTGAAAATTGGGAAAATATCAAGGCTATTTCCATTTCCTATGACTAGATGATTGTAATAAAAACATTTAAAAAGCGAATGATCAATGCGCACCGGGATCTCGAAGACCTCAAATTTTATATTTCACAAATTGATTATATCCAAGTTAAATCTTGTGAAATTTAAAAGTTCTTATTGAATGATATGAACATAATTATTATTATTATTATTATATTTAACAAACCATTCTGTGGAATGCTCAATTATAAATTCACATACTCGGCTAATTTGCGCGTTCAACATACGCTTATTAAACCAAAACAAGGAAAAAAGATAATAGAAAATAAATAATGGATCCAAAATCTTTTTTAGTTACATGTTTCTCGAATATACAAATAAAACATTTTCACAACAGAATTGAACATATATAAAATAAATCCAAGTTATGCGATACACATGCAGTGATGCGTTTAGGCACAGGCGCTACAGGTGCCTCGAGCGGTACAAGCGCATCACTGCACACGCGCACACACTGGAAAATGTCGTATGGGGTAATAGCTAAAAAAATGTGTGGAAAAAAATAGGGCAAAATTATTTAGAGACCTGCGATATTTTGATAATTCACAAAATGTACTGAGAAGACGCCCAGTTAATTAATTTCTAAGCGAGTGAGTTTATCTAATATGTCATTCAGATGGCAGTTTAATGTCCGTATTATGAAAATAAAAGCTGTGGACATACCGCACATGGCCAAAATGAATATTTTGTTCACGGTGCGTGATAAAGGCTACCGTGCAGAGGCAGATCCAAATTATGTGAATGAGGTGACCCGGTCAATTTCAATTTCTATACGAGAAAAAATATAAGATTCGGACTAGATGGTTTATTTAATTTTTTTTATTTTCCCTTGTGTCTGTGGCTGATTTCTGCATTTTCCCCTATAAAGATGATAATAAAGGAAATCTAAAATATGTGAACAATTTTTGTATGATCTCTATCTTGTAACAATTGTGATTGTACTTATTACACTTACAAACTTAGTACTCATAGTTGTACTGTCTGTTCTAGAATGTTATGTTAGAAGAAAGTACCGTTACGCTGCATAATGTTATATGCATCAGGTATTGATACATATAATGCGTAGAGCCCCCGGCTGAAGGGACCAACCACCCGTCTAAATTTGGAACCAACTGAACATGCTTTTTATATATTTAAAAAATATTTCATTAAGTAAATAATAATACTGTCACGTTCAAAATTATTTAGTTAAAATTTGAAATACTTCCTTAAAATAAATCAACAATAAATAGAAAAAATCAAAAAGCATTCATCTTCAACTCTCACATGAACATTGGTAGCGGGGTGCGCCGACCCCCGCCAGGAATGTAGGGAGACAGCTGAACTCCCGAAAATCAAAAAACATATTTTATACATTTGCTTGTTTGACTGATGATGACCCGAATGTGGTAGGATATATAACGCTAGATAAGCCTCCATTCGATAATGTATTGAACTTAAACTGACTATCTTCATCTCCCAGTCATTGCACTCCTTATATTTCAGTAGATGCTCTGCGCGTTCATTCCCTTGTTTGGTAAAGTGACCAAAGAAAAAAAATATTTTTAACTCCTGCAGCATGGATATGGATGCATTTGGCTTTTATGATGTTCAAGAATCCAAGGGTTCAAGAATTCTCAGAAATCCTGAAGTCCATTCAGAAAGATGCCCTCATTAATCTCATCTATAAATATTGAGTAACTCCGTTATTTTCCTCGGTCGACTCGAGTCCTCCCTATTTGGCAATTCACTGAGAACTGAGAAAAGTCATTAACAATTTTAAAATCAGCTGTATAATAAAATGAGTTTGAAAACTAAATGAAACATTTTTAATTAAAATATTTATATACCGATTTAAGATTAATATTATGTTCATAATATTCATCATAATTAACATAAATCACACATTTTCCATAAAAATATTACTTCTTTATTTACTGTGAAATTTTACGAAAATCCCTCTTAAACAGCATAATGATTAAGTAACTAATCGTTTATCAACACAATGTGTAAGAACTGAGAAGTTTCAGATCACTATTGATAGACGACAGAACACAAGAAGCGTGCTCGATGTGGAACGCTCACCGACCGACAACTGGAAGATTTAAATATCAGTTCTCAAAACTTAAACTTGAGCATGATTAGATGTGTACGCAGAAAACTTTGGATACAAAGACTTCCTGGACACAAGTATCCATTATTCAAATAAACTATTACAAATAAGATACAATTTTGAATGCCTTGTTCTAGGAAGCTGTCTGAAATATTTTTCTTTGTGTATAACTGCTTAACTCGCTAATATTAAAAGTGTAACACTTTGAGACCTTAATTAAAGGCTTTGCCCTTACATCCAGAATTAACTTTGTAATTTTTTTAAATTCATATAATAATATATAAGTGTAAAAAAAAACAACATTAATAATTTAGATATTTACAATTATCAATTGTCCAAGTGATGTGCCGTAGAAAATAATATAAATTTTCAATATCCACAGATTAAAAACAATGCTGTGTTTTGGAGAGTGAATACGGGGATCACCACGCTTACTAACTACTGCATCTTTGAGACTTCGAACTTGGTGTTGAGGATCTCTTCGTCGGAGTCCAACACGGGTAGCACGGTGGTCGGGATGTTGTCCTCCACCCAGCGCAGGTCGGCCTCCTCGCCGCCTCTCGAGGGAGGAGGGGGAGGACTAGGCGGTGCCTCACCACCACCGCCACTGAAGCCGCGCATTTTTACACCGTACGCATCGCTGACAAATTGTTCTTCTTCTTCTAGAATTGTTTAGGAAGTTGACACGTACATTAAATTTTATTAAATATTCATTTAAGTAACATCTCATTTATATAATCATTTAATATCCTTGTAATGGTTTAATAAATATTTTTACAAAATAAGGGAGCACTGAGTGTTAAGGGGTTATGCGCACTTGTCCGGGTCGATAAATTCAGATTTTTTTCAAAGTATTACATCTGGAGAATATCTCCACAAAATTTCAGAACGATCTGAACACTTTTTATGAAGTTACACGAGTATAAAGGTATGTAGTAAGCGAAAGATAGGTAGCTAGCTATCGGCAGCTGCACGCTCCCCTCGCTGGCCCTTTTATACAATATAATACCGTTAGGACTCGGTTATACATTCGTATAGGCGTGTTGGAAGATTTGAAATAGCTGCCTCAAATTTAGAGGCAGTCAATTTAATAGTTGTATTGAACAGGATTTAAATTGAATTCCCACGCGATGCTCCCCTGGAATGTTTGGCAACAACAGAACGGCGGTTGTTAAGCGAGCCAGGGGCCGAAGTGATGCAAATTAATTTATGAATTGTGATGACTGAGCGATGCATTATCAAAGGAGATTTGATAGACACGTGGCCGAATTATTATAATAGTCTAAAATTTTTAGACAGTGTCATCTCTGGGAATGCGATAGTGGCAGCGAACTCACAATACCGGTGGCGCCTGAGGATGACTGCAAAATAATATAATTAAAATTAAAAATGAGACAGGCGCCGCCCGAATGCAAGATAGTGAAAAAACAACCGCCGAACAAAAGTGACACTGTCTACAACAATGCTTTTTTTGGCGTCTGTCTAGTAGTATCTCATGGGAATGTTGAGAAAATATTTAATCTCGGGTCATAGTGAATTCCGCAGCAAGCTACATAATTTAGGGATTTTCCCGGACCCATGGTGTACCTGCAGCCAGGTGAGGCAAACGCCAGAGCATATCCTCTGGTATTGCGGGATTCTGAAGGATGCAAGGTAGGATATGCTAGAGGGTTTGGAGAGAGTAGATCGAGATTCCATCAAGAACTACGATCTGCTCTAGCATGACAGGAATCTGGAATTGCTTAGGACCATTGTTCGAGTGTGGGTGTCCAGATGGGAGATCCTCCGGAGAACTGCTGAGTAGCTTAATCATTATTCTCTTATTCTCTATCCATGTTATTCTATTCTATTTTAATTATATTATTTATATTATCACTTTTATATACATATAAACATTAGTTATTTATTTAAATATATTGTAAATATCTTATTTATTAATGAGGGCAAATTTTGTTTTGGCAGCTGTGTGGTATCGCCTTATCATATATGTGGGGCGCTATCGAACAGCTGCCTAGTATGTAGCATTAAAAAATGCCAACCAGGCAGCGAACGAGCAGGACTAAGATAGGAGCCTCAAGCTTATTGCATCGGTCCTGGGTAAGCGGTGGGTCCGCCCTCATTGTACTCTCTGTCCTCTACTATCCTCTGTCACAATAAACGACTACACAAACCTCGCGTTTCTATTCCATTCACACCACCTACCCCCACACATATTTTCAACGAGTCCTTTATTGTAATTTTCTTTAAGTAACCAATTCTCATACAACAAATGATGGAGATCTCTTTTTTGCTTTACCTGTATAGCATAATAGAATTAGTCTAGCAGCATTCCTGCCAGTTCAATAGTCAAGTACCTCCACAGCATTCTACAACTATTTACTGTATGATTATTCAAAATAATGTTTTAAATCCCTTAGTTAAAATTAGTAGTTACCGTCATCATCATCGGGATTGTCAAGCAGCGGGGTGAAAGCGTATCGTTGGTTGTTGTTGGTCGGCCTCCACAATACCATGATGACCAATAGCACCACGGAGAACAGCACGTGCCAATAGGCGTCATCCACCCACAGCTCCTTCCAGTCCTGCACATAGAATACTGTTATTTCACAGTCCCGAGACAGATATATAGCCAGATAAAGCGAAGACTTACTACAATGCAGTCATTGAGGTTGTGGACCTTGATGTTGTACAGCATAAACACCAGCGAGGACATCACCGCGAATATCATGGTGTTGGTGAAGTGTTTGTACAGTGTCAGCTTCACCATGTTCCTGAACAGACATACTTATATTAATTTTAAGATAATTTAAGATTTCAATACTAATATTTAGTAAACACAATTAAGGATACCAGTTATAAGATAAAATTTGATTATAACTGTAATTATTCGTAATTTGGCAATCAACCGGTACACTAAAACCTAATCCTCCAATCTATACACGTATCATACTAACCAATCATGGTTACAATTGAACACCAATCAAAATTATGGTATACCTCATCACTATAAGATGCTCCCTGATTGGTCAGACTAAACTGAGGAGCTTTGTGTGCCATTGAAATGAATCTCACTGATAAAATTCTCAGGAAACCCTCAACTGGAAATATGCTAGATAGAAAAGTGAAAAAACTCACCTCCGCAGTCGCAGGGTGCGTGTGGTGTGCACGAGCGAGGTGAAAACCCACCAACACAGGGCGGCATCCAAAAGGGCGAGCGGCGCAGCAGCCAGCAGGGCATCTCCCGGAGCCTCGGCCCCTCCGCTTAGACGCAGCCAGGCCTCCAGCGCGGCCAAGGCGCCCCACACGCCGCCTAGCGCCACCACACGCTGCAGCATAGGGCCCAGTCGCGGCCTACAATAATGTGTTGTATTATTAATAGTTGAATGACGTCATTACACACGTATGTAGGTTTATAACAAGGCCCCTTGTCTGCAATCACTGCGTCTTTCAAATATCATCTACATACATCCTGTACTTGTTTCACTGTCTGTTTACTCCCATGCACGTAAGTGTTGTCTACAATCATTATTTTTAAAACTGGCACTTGATCAAATGATTTAAATAATAACATTTTGCTACATCACCCTTAATGGAATTATACTCGCAATTTGGGAAGGTCTTAATACATACTGCGCTAGCTCACACATAGTAAAGACAATAATTAATAAATACATTTGGCGAAATAATATTCAACTGTATATGTGAGTATTTTTTAATAAGGCATAAATTAAAAACTTCTTTTTCCTTGAGAAAAAAGTAAATAAATTTTTGGAACAGTGGGCAACTCAGCAGAGCACAACTTTGTTCCAATACTTTTAATTAGCTATGGTAAAATATACTAAACCATTATTTTAATTAAATTTATAATACATTCTGACTAATTAAGCATCTTAAGGGGCAACTTTCATTTTTCCAGTTTGAATTTTGAGATATTTTTGCATACCCTTTCAAGATGAGACTAATAATTAATTTGTTTACAATATCAAGTAAACATAAAAGTGCATTATTTTTTACGTAAATATTGCTAGAGTGAAAGGTATCAATAGAAAAGGACAAGTATACAATTGTTGGTTTTCTTAAATTCCTAGGTAATAAGCTATCAGAAAATAGCCATTTCTTCAACATTCATAATACATATGTGTTGCCATTTGTAATTATCAAGTGAAAATGAAATAATTTGTTAAAGTTCTCACCTAAGAATTGTTGTTTATACTATGAAGAATTATTATGTTTATGATAAAAACCATTGTTTGTGTCAGCAGTAACTCGTCTTTCTCCAAAAAAAATTATTTGAAAATTACTTGGCTTTTCCAGTAGTGAGTTTCTGACAATATTTTGATTAATATTCCATTTTATGTAAATAAATTACATATCAAGTCGCAATAATAATTGAATAGCAAATTTCGAAAACAGCTCAACTCAAATATTTGAAACATAAAAAACTGAATTTCTTTCAACAGTTTGAATTAAGAGCCGGTTGTGTGAGTCATCCTCTGCGGTGGGTGGAGGGTCAGATCTGACCCGAATATTTGTAAAAATATTAATTACGCAACAAATATTAGTTTAATGCCTTTTTCCTTCTAGCTAATCTTTTATTTAATATTTTCAAATAATTTAAGATGTAAATTAATATTATCAGACGGGATTCAAATGAGTTATTGATAAAAATGTGAAAAAATGTGAAAAAACTGACCTAAGACAGTTGCTTTTACGGGATTGAATCTCACCGCTTACGCCAAAATATATATTGTTAAATTTTTTCAGAAAAGATTTTACGGCCCTATTCTATCTGCTGACGCTCTCCTTTCTAATGTTTCGTGGAAAGAGTATAAATGATGTTTTTTTAGAGGTATAGTACTTCAAAATGAAATAAAACACAAAGATGCCATGGTATTGGCTTATTGCGTAAATTACCAAAAATAATTAAAAAACAAGGGAATCATACTATTCAATGGAAAGTAAAACTAACAAATGTAAATAGCTTACCTAGTAATCGAAAATATAGATCGGTATGTATGTTTGTACTTCTAATCTTGTAATATTCAGCAATCAAAAAAACAGAAATATCGCATGGAATATAATACTAATGCACATCAATGTGCATTAAAAATGATGTTTACACAAAATTACGCACAATCTATGCGTGTAAATAATTATAAAACCATAATTTATTTAAATTAAACTATTAAAAATATAATTTTATATGGAATTAATAATTCCATATTTTAAGTTAATTATATTAAAATGCAAATAAGATTAAAATTAAAAACTGAACTAAAATGTTAAAACAATAAATTAAAATGGTTTATCATAATTCGTAAAGCATACAATGTATGTTAAAATACGGGGAAACATACGCACCCCCATTTTCTAAAATCATTTTAAAAGACACGTGTGCAAAATATCTGAACGTGAGCGTGAATTACATCGCGCTTAGTAACGGTATTCTTTATCGTAAGTAACATGACGCCATTCATGACGGCAATAAGCAGTCTTGATCCCTTTTTACTTCGCATATTAAAATTATATGGCGGAACGTAATATTGGATGGATGTTTATATTTTACAACGTATTTAGGTAAGTATTGTAGACATTTTAATTTATAATTTTAAATATCTGTGGAACTAAAAATATTTTAATGAATAAAAAATATTATAATTTAAATCGGTCCATTTACTAGAATGAGATATTGTATTTTATATTAAGGTTAAAGAAATGCCCATATAACGAGTAATGGGGGGTTAAAAATATTAGCAAATTTTTATTTATTACATCATACATAAAAATCTCCTTGAGACTTAGGGAATTCATTTTTCAGATGCTGTGTCATTGAATCGAAGGATAAAGATTTTTACTTTGAAAATGTATTTACTTTGGAAAAAAAGTCTGTTTTCACACATCTGTGTAATTCAATTTCCGATATTAAAATTTCTAAATTAAGTGAATATTATTTTAATTTTAACAACTACATAGGTACTTATTTATTTTCAAAAAAGATGCACTTTTAAATAAAATAAAAACTACCGTGTTGTCGATATCAGCACGTGGTAAAAGTTTCCTATACGTTTTATGAATATTCTTTCAGATACAAATTCATGTTAGTTTGCGCTGTGCCGTAATGCGGTACTGACTCAACTCGTTTGTTTACAATAAAAAAGTGATTATTTGCCGTTTCAACAACTTCATCTTTGAGTAATGTTTTTCACCAAAAAACAATGTGATAGAATGAGCTGTGTTTTGTTTCTGCTCGAATTTTTGCTTAATGTGTGAACTATAAAGGTAATTTAATTAAAGCATAATTTAAATTATTTGTGATATTCCAAAAAAATAAGTTATCACATTAAAATGATATTGGATTTTTGAATAAATCCTATTTAACATGGGTGGTGGAAATGAAAAAGTATCAGAAACGAACCGCAGAGACTTCCATATTTGGTGGACTGCAGAGTATGGCATGATTAACAAAGGCGAAAAAGCAGTATGTGTTTTATGTTCTGGGACAATTGTATGCAGAACTTCATCAGTTAAATGGAATTTTGAGACAAACCATAAATCTATCCTTGAATAAAGTAAGGAAGAACAAAAATAATTTATTGCTCAGGCAAATAAAAATAAAAATGTGCAATCAACATCCCTAATGAAATTTATCGGCGGTCGTTCAAATATAACTGCTGCTAGTTTTGATGCCTCAAACATAATCGCTAAACACGGAAAACCATTCAGCGATGGAGAATATCTGAAAGAAGCATGGCTAAAATGCGCTCCCAATCTCTTTGAAGATTTTGAAAACGAAGAAAAAATTATTCAACCTTTGGCTAGAAATACGGTGAAAGATAGAATCATAGAAATGGCCAAAAATGTAACTCATCAGCAAAACATAGATATAAAGTCTTCCGATTTAATTTCCCTATGCCTTGATGAAAGTACTGATATAGTTTAGCAATTTTTACTCGATACTGCAATGGAAATAATATCAAAGAAGAGTTGATCAGTTTAATATCATTAGTAACAACAACAAAAGGAATAGATATTTGCAATGCAGTTGTAAAAGCACTCACTGAAAGAGAAATAGATCTTTCCAAAATTGTATCAGTAACGACAGATGGTGCTTGCAGTATAACAGAAAGGGAAATGGTTTTATCAATTTATTTACTGAACGTATTGGTTCTGGGCTTTCATTGCATTATACACCAGCAAGTTTTTAAGTCACTGGAAGATGTTATGATTCTTGTAACAAAATTGGTCAATTTGAGATCAAATCAAATTAACACAAGAATTTTCTGTAGTTATTCAATCGCTAATCGACGAGTTTTCTTCAAGATTAAAACAATTCAGGAGATTTGAAAAGACATATTATTATTTTATATCCAGACATACTATCAGCAGATGACCTCAATTTGGAGATTTTTGAGTGGCTAAATCTGGAAGACATTGAAATGCAATTTATCAAATTCCAATTGAGTTTGATATGGAATCAAAAATTTGTTGATTTAAGAAATGATTTGGAAATAATTGAAAGCAATCGATTAACAAACATAATTAATAAAAATGCAGAAGAAGAAATAATGAGAACTTGGAACGCCATTCCAGAAATCTTTAGCGATTTAAAAAACTAACGAAAGCAATATTATCTATTTTCTCTTCTACATATGCTTGTGAGTCATTATTTTCAGAAATGAATTTCATAAAATGTAATTCAAGAAAGAGAATGACTGATGAATCCAGTTGGTCGTGTGTATTACTAAAAGTGACGAAATATGAACCAGATATTAAAAATTGATCATTGAATGTATAACAGCAAAAATCTCATTGATAAATAACTAATGTGTATTTTTATCGATTACGACTTTATTTCTAAGAAACTCTATTGAAATTTTTAAGCTTGTAAATAAAATTCAAAAAAAAAAATCATTTTTTCTATTTTGTTAATTTTATTTTACTGCTTGGGCACGCCACACAATCGAGAAATAATATTTGAGGATTTTTGGCATGCGGACCCAAAAAGGTTCGCCATCACCGGTGTAGAATATGGATGATTCACGATGAAGCGAATTTAATAATCCAGGGGTTATGAAATATTTTTTATTTTTAATTTGAATTATTGTCGTTGAGATAATTATCTCAAAGTCATCATGGTTAATCTACAACCTGATTTTTTCTTGAAATAATTATTTTACAATCCATTTTGTTCATTTGTTACAAAATGATGAGTTATTCACTGTGTGACCATCTCTAACTCAATTTGATATAGCATTTTTTCCATCAGCGCGATTATTGCTGAATTTACATTATTTAATGAGATCTTATTTTTATTTATTAAAGAGTAATTTTTGTATATTTAAATTTAACTTATCCTTTTAAATCACATTGATCCATAATTACACAACCCATTATATAATGATTTATTAGCTAATATTATTGTATGATTATTTTCCATGTTGCACAAATTAAAAAGCTACAACTACTTTAAATCATATATATGAATGAAAATATTATTGAACGTATTTTTCATGATTAATCTATTTGTTAAATACTAAATGTAGTCTTGTTATTTTATTGGAATATACAATATTTGTCCATTAGTGTGATTACTGATTAATTTGCTTTGTTTATGATTTTTATTGGAGATAAGTTTATTAATTCTCATTTTCAATTTTTTACATGTAAATTGAATTTAGAACTATGTGATTTTTGGTATCTAAATATTTTCTAACTTTTAATTAAACAAACTTAGATAAAATTTCTCTCATTGATAATGAAAACCTCCTTCATTAATTAATTTATTTTTTTTCCAAATATTTTCTAACACCATTTATTTCATTATTTATAATTAATTTAATTTCCACAAGTGATGAACTAAAATTTTCTTGCTAAGGTAAGTGATTGTTTCTGATTCCTAGCAACCTTTGTAGGTTCTCATGTTCTCTGATTGAAGTTAACGGTGAAAGGACGGGACCACGGTTTTACCATATTTTTACTGTTTAATTTGCAAATCTTCTTCAGTCAAATCATTTTAATATAAAACATTGTTTTAAATATTAACTGAAGCCTCAAAACATGTGATTAAATCTAATTGTATATGTATTATTTAAAATAATTTGTTTTCACCAAAATAAAACATTTTTAAAATATAAAAAATTGACAAAATATCTTATGTCTGCAAATTTAACAGTTTATATATATTATATATAACTATGTATGTATTCATTTTTAACACTTTCTTAATTTGTTAAATACTGTAAGAAAATATATATCACATTTGCAAGAATTTTACATATTTAGGGAATTTTGTGGCACACTGAAAATGAATATAATGGTCGCTGTCTTTCTTATAATGCCTGAATATTATGGCAAATAATATTCAGTTTATTAGTTTTATATCAGTGATAAGGTCCTATCCAACATAAGGTTTTAAAAAAAGTGTAATCTAGTGTATAACTTTTAATATGAATGAATAATAAAAAATGTGTAAAGATGAATTAGTATTGAAAGGGCACCCTTAATCTAAACATGATTGTTGAAAAATCTAAATTATCAAAATTTAGATATGCAATGGTGACGGTGACAATTTGACTCACTTGACAATTCCAAACCCCAGAGAGACAATGATGACGAGCATACGAGCCAGCGCCCGCTTGGCCACGGATACCCACTCGGCGGCCAAGACAGCGCCGCGCACCAACAAGCCCGTGGAGTTGATGGAGCTATGGACACACGCACATATGTAATAAGCAAGTAGTCAGAATTTAGCATTAACTTTCCGTAAATTAGGGCTACCTAAGCGATTGACAAAGAAAATCCTCGAGGATATCATACAAAAGATCAGCACGTGTTAATAATTATTCAGAAAATGAGTTCAAAGTACTATCTCTCGATATATGAATTCACTACCTGTATTCTGCGAGGAACGTAGCCTTTTCCAGCATCCCGAGTAGCAGCACAGCCCCGATCCAGAACTGAATACGGAGCAGGTCCCTCCACTGGAGCCCGCACACCACCAGCCACCCAGTGCCCAGAGCCACATACACCCCGCACATTATTGCGTAGAACTAAAAATGACAAAATACCCACATGATACCTGTATATACTATACATTAGACTAGCATTGCAATTATCACTATCACATCATGTACTGATATGATGTTACACAGGTATGTTTGAAAATAGAAAGAATATTTATGTGACTCGTAATTCAGGTAGGTATTTTAAACTCCCACCAGGCATGGGAATTAATCCGGCCTCCACAGAGTTAGACCTCTTTTCAGAGCATCGTGAAATTAATAAATTGCTTAGTCTGATAACTAAAAATGTGACATATGAAAACTGAAAATTATTGATAGAATCGACGTTAACTTTGTATAGTTTCATCATCAAAATAAATGGATATAAACTCAAGTAGAGTTAAAACATTGTTTAATTTATATTCATCCATTTTGGTGACATGTTAAATTGGATTTACTTTTTTGCTTTACAAGATTCCAAACCAATATAAATATTAAAAGAATCCCTCTAGTGACGAGTGAGGGTCGCATATATGGAGGATGATAGACGGTGGACTTCTTAACTGAGAAAAAAGACAAGACTAGATTTCAATAATCTATCTTAAATATGGATGCAAGATATACATTTGAATAGAATAAACAACATAGTCAAATTGAGAAGTTTACAACTCGTACATCGAGGAGACTTACCGGCAACAAGGGCCAGTCCATGGCGGATAGGTAGCCATACTCAGACTTCATGGTGACGGCTACGGACACATTGTACGTGGTGACCGAGGAGGCCGGCACCGGGATAATGGACAGCGTGAGACGATACACCCCATCCACCGGGATCCAGAATACAGGCTGCTCTCCAGTCTAAGAAGAATAACATCACTTTAATAGTTTGTCATTTATTTCTATTATACATACATGTCTACTAGGATTGCTTTTGTATCCACATTATCGTAGTCAAATCATATTCTTAAACCTTTAACATTCTAAATATTCACTTATCATTAGTTCTTGACATTGAAGGCGATTCATAATTAAAATAATTTCATAACACCTCGCACATGTGTACTTTGCCGGGTGACGGATGTGTTATATTTTGCTAAAATGGCACTATTAACAAATATATTGATTTCAACAAAACTAATATAATCAACACAGCTACAAACGTCGAGGCTTTGTAGAAAACCATTCAAGCTCTCATCACAAATCTATATTTGTTTATGAAACACAGGATTAGCTAGGCTAATAATGATTGCTTACTTAACAGTGTATTCAGTGGACATTTGACAGTTGACATCTTGGATGACCTCAGATACCTACATACCTAGACCTAGTGTACAGAGTTCAAATATTAACCACTTAACAATGCATAACATCCAAAATCTAAAAAAGAAGATAACGCTATGTTCTTTAGAAATTAATGAGTTTTCTGTATGACGTGCAGCGTTATTTTGTGACTTGATGTTTTATTGAATAGATAAAGCACGCATCATCTTACATTCAAAATACATTCAGACAGTAATAAAATGTTTAAATGTTGAACAATTAAATAGCAAAACACATACTGATTTGCACATAAAAATGGACAAAATGTACTTTGAAACATTTTTTATTACGGAGTTGTCTATGGCGCTATCAGTTTTGTAATCTCGATATTAATAAAAAGTGTAATTAAAGCCGCGTGCTTTGTTTTATATATTATAATAATTCTCAAACCAAAACCAACTGCACATAAATTCATTATATGTATGAAAGTCATTCAGCCTATGCACTCCATGATGAAAACTGTCCGTTGATAATATGTTCATTTAAAATAATATTTTCAGTGTTAGGTTTACTATGTTTAATTATAATTTTCTTATTATCTTATATCTATTATAGGTCATTTAATTAAATAATTTATAAATAATAAATAATTTCATCATAAATAATTTTATAATAATCTCGATTTGGACTGGACTAATCGACTATTTAAATATAAGTAGAGGATACAATTTGACAACTGTACACTGATTGCTATTTTTGAGAGAAACAAACTGTACAATAATAATAACTGATATATAAAAATAACACCAGTGAAGTTTCTTCGGAATTAAACAAGAGTAATAATACAAAGTAAGAAATAGTACATCATAAACTAAAGAATAGTACATTTTAACAAACTGATAAACAAAAAGTGTTTTACACTCAAATAAACATAAACTAAAAAATAGTATATGTATATTAAAAACACTGATAAACAAGAGTGTTTTTACAATGAACGTATAAAGTGGAAAGGTTAAGGAGGGGAGGGAAATGGGATGCAATATATATTTTTTAAATATATATTGTGACGTGTGGTTGTTACGATATGACGCCGTATATGCACATCCACCGGCTTGCTCAGGGTATTGCGTGAAATGCGTGGGTCTGGTTTACAGAATTCACCATATCGCCTGCCACTCACTTTAGCCAGCATTTTCAGGGAAAAATAAGATTATTGCAAATTTTATAATCACAAAGTTTAATATCAAAAAAACAGAATATTAAAGTAGAAAACATTAAGCGTTCCATCACAAAATGTGATGTGATGAAAGAGATCATATTGGCAATTTTGCCACAATAAAATAATGAAATGTACTATCAGTTCAATAACTAAATGAACATAATTTTGTACAAGTAATAATGTTCAACATAATTTTATACAGGTAATAATGTGCTAGAACACTTGATTCTTAGTAATGTGAAATCTTTACCTAGGAAATAGCACACATAAATTTGTCACCTGACAGTTTATCGGGTTAGATGTAGCATAGAAATAACTTGGCAAATAAATTGGTTTAACACGAGCAGAAAAACTATTAGTTTTAAATAAAGAAAAAATGTAAAGAAATAATAATACTACAATAGAAAATTATTAGTTTTAAATCAGAAAATGAAAAGAAAGATTAATATTACAATAGAAAAGCATAAGTTTTAAATTACACAACAAAATTCATTTTTACGACCATTTTACGCGTAGTAATTGTCCATTGCTGCAGAGATTCACAGACTTCATTTAGATTTGGCTAGTCCAAGGCACCCGTTAAAACTTGTAACTTTGACTCGCCGGAACATCAGGAAGGCTGGGTCATCTACTTGCATTTGGTTCTTCATGAATTGCTTGCGTCTCCCTCAGTTGTAAAAATCATCTCGTCGGGTACTGTCTAGCGGCAAATCAACACGTGCCCCTCTGTTCCACATAGGAAAACAAGACTGTAAAATGTCAGAGGTGATTCGCCGGTTCGCTCTGGTAGCTCAGACATCGATATCTGCAGCGGCGTGCGGTGGTCCAGGGGGGTCCAAAATCGTCGTCCAGTGTAGTAGCCAAGTCGAAGTACTTTCCAGTTTCAGTCCAAAAGTCGCAGCAAAAGTCGGGAAGCCAGAAAGTCCAATGTAATAGCAGGGGTCAAGCAGAGATGAATGAAACAGTTTTTCTTTGAAGAGTCCAGCGGTGCGAGATCGTAAACGAGATAATACTTTTGCAGCCGCTGGACCATTATTTATTTGATACTCAAGTTGTTGGGAGCATAAGGCCCCCCGGTTCAGCCGAGATCCAATGAGATGGTCCCGTCCGGGACAGCAGAACTCGATTTCTCCGCTATTTTTGGTTTCAACCCAAAACCCCGATTTTCTCAGACATCGTGAGTATTTTATCACGTAGTCTTTATTCTCCCTCGCGATGCCTGATAAATCTTATCCGGGGCGATGGCCCGGGGAATTAATTATCGCACCTTAAACTTGATTTTTAAGGTGCGTAATATTATCTCCGGGCGATCGCCCCTTCCATGCTCTTTTTATTTTAAAACAAAATATTCCTGACATTTTCCTATCCTAAGTTATTACATATAGAAACTTAAGAATAATTAGCCCGCTCGCCGGCGGGGCGGAGTCTCGCGGCGGCCCGTTCCCCCCTCCACTCGGCGGTCCACCAAGCGCAGAGGCGTGGGGTTTCCAGTGGCGCGGAGCGCGGGGCGAAATGTTCCCGTAAAGCGGAAAAGCTGCACTTTTCGCTTTCTTATTTCTCGAGCCGCGATTATCGCGCCCGCGGGCTCGAGGCTGTGCGGAACACCCTCCTTCATTGTTCAGGAGAAATCCTTCCTGTGGCATAAAATATGTCGTGGCATGCCTCACTTATATGAAGTCACATTTTCATTATTTATGCATGGGATTGACCGTCCGTGTAGGTCGCTATCTGTCACTCGAAAAAGACCGTTACTCGAATTCCTTTCCTTGTGCAGTCAGTGTTGCCAACTTGTGAATGTTAATTCCCAACACATCTCGTGCGCGGTAGGTACCACATATAACGTAATAATACATATATATGCATACACGCATGCATATACAATTTAAGTCAATAGTAATTAAAAAGTTGATATAGTTTAATTTTAAAGGGAAGCAATTTATCGTTGAAAATGTCCAGGTTATTAGAATTAATAAATTCATTCATTTACAGTATTATATTTTGACGTAGAAGTGGGTTACAAAACAATTTTTGAAGTAATTAGTTCTCTCAAAATTTGGGTAAAATAGATTATTTGATCGTGTTGGGTGAGTGGGACAGTTTAAAGTTATTTGTTCTAATACAGTGCTCCGCAACTGGTGTGCCATGGCACACTGGTGGAAATGGTCAAATAAGACAATATTATAACTAAATAATTTTTCAACGATCCTTCAGCGCCTGGCGCCTGTCGCCTGTCGCCTAGGTAGCCGCCAGACAACTACGTAGTATGCTTTGTATCGAGCCGAATATAAAACTTTTGTGTTCATTGAAACAAGTGCAGGTATCACATTAAATAGTCATTATTTTATTATAATTATTAACATTGCATAAAAGTAAATATAGTATAGTTTTTATGTGTGTATACTTATCAAAAGAAAAATTCTAAAAAACTTTGGTGTGTCGTAGATGAGAAAAGGTTGCGGAGCACTGTTCTAATAAATAAGGCGAGTCAACTAAGGTATTTAAAATTTTATAGAGGTAGCAAAAACCTTGTGTGTTTCTTCTATTTAAAAGGAGGGGGATTTTATGGAAACACTCACCTTCTGAATGATATTTAATGTCCAAGCGCGTACTATGTATGCATTAAATAAAAGGATGGGGCTTTTTTGTATTTACAATTACTAAATATACCTCTATCCACCCTACAAAGAGTGAATACTTTGTCAGCGACCAATGTGTTGTTTAGTGTTTACAACATTACTGACAGTAATGTATGTATATAGAGTTTGATATAAGCAGTGGTGATTGCCTTACGATTTTAGTCTTGGGCAGATCGGCCGGCGGGGTTGCAGGCGGCAGTATGATGTGCGCTCCGTGAGCGCAGGGAGCGACGGTCTTGGAAGACACCACACGGCTCAGGGTCCTATTGTCCCCGACAAAGTTGACCGGCAAAGATTCATCCCGGTTAAACTGCAATTTAAGCAACAAATAATATAATCTGCAACGAAACACCTTGAAGATCAGTGTACATTAGCAAATCAAATTAATATTTGATGTAACAGATTGTAAAAGCAATTTCATAATATAAAAACATCCAATGATCGGGAGATATTTATAAACAGGTGACAGCACATTATGTATGAATATTAAAAGAAAAATAAATTGGAAATAAAATTAAAACACTATTTTAAAGTATTTAACTACCTAAATAAAATAAACAGATAAAAATGCGAAATTGATTTCAGAATTCAAATTATTTGGCGCTTTTTCGATCGAAAATGATAGATCTTGCATAATAAGAGATCAAATATGACAAAAGATTATTAAGGTATTATTTTATTATCTTGCGTTAAGTTTATTTCTTTTTACAAAGTGTAATTAGAAAACGTACTGTGTTTCCTGCTGAAGAATGCATATTTTTTTTAAAGTACTGTTTGTAAATAGTTACCTGTTTGACTTTGTACCTAAAACTAACTAAAAACAATAATAAATACAGTATTTTGCATAAAAATTGTTGATTAGTTGCGTATTATTTATACACACATAATATTATACAAAATCTATTCATACAATTAAAAAGTGTTAATGAAACAATATATTTTAAATTCCCGAAACATATTGAACGTTCGGATAACAGATACAGAACAATTATAGTAATACATAGAAGTCAATGCATTATTTTGTTCTCTGAAAAGGTAAGCTTGCCATTGATCTAAGCTATTTTAAGAACTGGGTTTTTCGGCCGGGAATGCTTGCATATTTAAAGTTAAAAATTAATGAAAATAAAACAAGATATTAGTATTACTAATGCGGCTCTTGTATTGTGAAGATTATCTGCACATGCAAAAAATAATTTACAGCGGCGGCGGCTATTCCTTGTTATGTTGAAGCAAGGCAGTAAATTTTATTGGCTTATTCAAATATGAACATTTTTGTCAGTGGATAGATCTCTTATGGTGGGGTAAAACCCAAATTTTATTGCACCCATTGAAAGAATACCACTTTCATTTTTAGAAATGTCAAAAATTTCTTCTGCTGAAAAACGTATTACAAAGGTTTTTTGTACGGATAAATATTCTTTCATAAATATTATATTTCTTAGGCGGGAAACTTATTACTTGGAAAACGTATTAAGCATAAAAAATACATAATTCGTATGGGACGTTTTCAGGACTGGAGAATGCGATCTTATTAGGCGGGAAAACTTATTAAAGGGGAACTTATTAAGAGGGTTTCACTGTATTATCATTATTTGAGGTATCAACCACCATCAAAATTTTTCCCCCTTCAAAAATGTTTTGAGAAATGCACTTGTACATAATACGAAAATTATAAAATGTAGAAATATATAATTTTTTGCTTTTAACCTGTTAGCTGCCTAGAAAAATCGTAGGTGAAATAGCATCATGCTATCATATTGTCGCCAAAATTCTTAAAATTAAAAATTTACAGGCTAGCTTTTCGACGTGAAATGTGGGTACTATTTCATCATAAGCGTACATCGATCGTGATTTCGATTTTGTACGATTTTGAGGTGAAAAAAAGTTGAAAAAAAATAAATAATAAAAGTTGATAGTGTTGTCAGGCCATAACACTTAGAACATTATTATTTATTTTATATTTGTTTTTTGGGGAGACAATATCAGATTCTATTAATATTATTGTGTTTAATGTGATGCTTAAAACAAAAATATATTAGCACTTACATATACGTACACATACACATTACATATCGCACTTATATAGCACTAACAACACGCATAAAATGATGCCGCTGGCCGCGGCAATGGTCAATGCTGCTTAACGGCGCACTCATTGTATTTATAGTAAAACGCTTGTATATTCATTTTAATTAATAACTAAAAAATAATATCTTATTACTTGGCAACAAAAACTAAAAATATTGCGAACGTACGTCAAAATCTAGCTGATAATTTACATTCCAGATACTTTCCAACTTATTGCGTCCTTCTCATCATCGGACTCTGCGGTAGTAACAAGCAGATCAGGAATGTCTAAATTCAAAAGTCGGCAATCTGCACTAATGAAATAAGTCACCCTCTGCCATTTTGTAAAGTAAAAATAAAATCAATAGTTTTCGAAAATTTGATAACTGTAAAAATATCAGCACTTTGACTTAGACATGTGTCATAAAAATTTGCAAGGAGAAATATAAATATTTCAAAAAATTTAAATTATATAGAAATCCAACCGATTACGATTCTTTCTCCCTATTGAGGACTGGACTAAAAAGTTTATCAAACACGCATTTCAAAACTTATATTCAGAGGAATAGAGAATGCAATTACATCTGATTCTAAATGTTTTTGGTCATATGCTAAATCTAAGAATGCATCACCAACCATTCCAAATAAAATGTTATATCTTGATCAAACCTCTGAGAATGATCAACAGACTTGTAATTTATTCTCTCAGTACTTTAAATCAGTATTCACTGAAAGTAATTTGGGGGTGCATCTACATAGCGAAGCCGACTTTGGCCCGGCTGACATTCAACACATAACGGTAAACCCAATCCTTCTGCAAAGCCATATTAACAATCTAGACTTGAATCAAAGTGCAGGACCTGATGGAAACCCTCCCTTTTTTGTACAAGCATGCTGCTCTAGTATTGTTATTCCGTTCTGCTTACTATTCACTAAATCTCTCGATGAAGGTATTGTTCCAAACCAGTAGAAAAATGCATACATTACTCCTATCTTTAAATCTGGTCAAAAAAATAATATGACTAACTACAGACCTATATCAAAACTATCAATATTCAGCAAACTATTTGAAAAAATTGTTTATAGCCAGGTTTTCAGTGCCATTAAGCCTCATATAAACCCGCAACAACATGGATTCTTTGCGGGGCGTTCCATCGTTACTAATTTGTCCACCTTTACACATTATGTGCTCTCCGCAATGGATCAATGGGCGCAAACCGATGCAATTTACACAGATTACAGTAAAGCCTCTGATAAGGTCAACCATCAAATATTAATTGACAAGTTGATAAAAATAGGAATCCATGGAGACCTACTAAGATGGCTTATCTCCTACATCAGGAACAGAAACCAAGCGGTGGTCATTGGCAGTTTTAAATCAGATTGGGTGCACATCTCTTCCGGAGTTCTAAATATAAATGAATAAACATGTATTTTAATATTTTAGATATAAAAATACTGATAACTAAATTCTAATAACAATAATAATAATATTATAAATTATTTTCAGGATGTTCCCGAACTGAGCATTGAATGTGTGGACTCGTGTGAACTTCCTAAATTGGATGGTAAAAGAGTGGTCGACATACACCAATTATTTTCTCAAATTTACATTACAAATCAAATTTACTCCCACAAATCGATGTTTGGGTGCACAGGAACGAATATTGAATATGTGTGGATCAAATTTTGTTTTGAATACGTGTAAAGAAAAAAACGACGTAATTCTGAAGAACGATAATATGCTCGATGAACAACTAATTATTTAACAGTGAATAATAATACTTTTGTCATATTTTCATTTATATTTGAATATTAAATATATATATAATTTATTAAAACAATAAATAATTATTTTAAAAAAAAACGTTTTTTATTACAACCGGAGTATGATTATTATATTATTATTATTATAATATTAGTATAAATAGTTTTCTCTTCACAAATACAGCTGCTTCAAAAGTTATCAATATTATTTATCAG
This sequence comes from Eubasilissa splendida, assembly GCA_031772225.1. NCBI lineage: Eukaryota > Metazoa > Arthropoda > Insecta > Trichoptera > Phryganeidae > Eubasilissa > Eubasilissa splendida. Next base: position 36,666,498 of record CM062849.1, read on the forward strand.
TATGAATTTACATACATTTTTTCTTTATAAATCGGGGCAAAATTGTAATATTTTATAATCATATGTTTATCGGCACAAACAATGGTTTTTATCATAAACATAATAATTCTTAGGTGAGAAATTTAACAAATTATTTCATTTTCGCTTGATAATTTCAAATGGCAACACATATGTATTATGAAAGTTGAAGGAATGGCTATTTTCTGATAGCTTATTACTTAGGAATTTAAGAAAACCGACAATTGTATACTTGTCCTTTTCTATTGATACCTTTCACTCTAGCAATATTTACGTAAAAAATAACGCACTTTTATATTTACTTGATATTGTAAAATAATTAACTATTAGTCTCATCTTGAAAGGGTATGCAAAATGGAAAAATATCTCAAAATTCAAACTGGAAAAATGAAAGTTGCCCTTAACTGAGTTGCGGATTAACAGGAGCGGTAAAATATGACCAAATATTTAATAACATTTCAAAATATTATTTATTCAAATTTTAGATAATAAAAAAGTATATTGGAATATATTGATACACTTTATAGTCGAAAATCCCTAGGCTTTATTATGTTGCAATAAAAATGTAGTACGACTTTATCACACATATTTATGAGCGACTTATGCGAGACTTTATTAAATATAATGCAAACAAAATTTTACATAATAACAAATATAAAACTTGCAAAAGAACAAACACGCCATTAAAAGTAAATAACTCAACATAATTTAGGGGCCAGGGTGATCCTGACTGTACTTATTCAATTTTGATGAAAAAGCACCACTACAAAACTAAATTGTAAAAAAAATAATCAGATTGTTCTCGATGGAGACTCCAGGATATTTTTTTCCCAGCCACCCCAGATAATCGAGGGTCTACTGTAATTTGTATTTAAAATAATAGTTTTTTTTCACTTGCCAGCCCAGAGTTCTCAGGACACAGGCGATTTTCAATTGACATGACTGTTAGAGAGAGAGCATTAAATTATTTACCCACTGTTTCTAAGAACTATGATTTCTTTGATAAGCTCTATGGACTGGTTGGTACATAGGGCGCCTTGTTGACTAAGCTTCCATAAGAAATAATATAAAGGTGTGAGACTTGATGAACAGAATGTAAGAAAACAGGATAGCGACTCACAGCATTCCTGGGTTTGTAGAAGTCCTCCCAGCACTTAGTCTGCGTGAGATACCACTGGATACTGATGTTCAAGTTCGGATGCAAACTATCGCATGTCACTGAAATACAGTCACGGAACCAACATTACACACAGCAGTCTGTTATTTGATTGTCGCGATACTTTACTATCTATTATTTAATTATAGAGATTTACTATCAAACAATTTCGGATAAATGTTTTAAATAAATACTTACCTTGTATGTATATCTGGGAATTTCGATACAAGGACTTCGGGATACTGAATCGACTGGTTCCCTGAAAAGATAAGTGACAGAACGATTATTTTTGCTTTTTTCCGTCGGCAGTCTTGGAATCTGGACCAATTTAAAGAATAATACGTACTTCTGTCATAACAACGTCCCATTTTCCGGCGTCGGGAAAAGCCCAGCAATTGCTTGATAAAATAAGAAATGACACCAAGATTACCGGGAGCGACATGTTTACATCCTCGAACAAATTTGACGCATCAAAGGACTAAAGACAATTTATAGATATTTTGCTCTTGCCATAATTATAAAATATACATAGACAATTGATATATACATTTACACGATGTCATTTATGTCTCTTATCTATGGTGTCATTCAATGAGCTTATTATTGGTAACCTACGGAAAACCTAGGAGTTTGATATATCTCGACGTGAAATGACGCGAATCTATCATATTTATTAGACGCAGAATAGAGAATAAATATAGGAAATTGCATTTTGCCAGTACATACATATCGATGCGATGGGCATGCGCAACGGGCCCATATCGACGGGACCGGACGGTTTAACAAAAAAAATCCGAGCGGGTCATTCAAAAACAGATAACGGCCGTACTGACCTCCAGCCCAAGTGTTGCGCAAAATGTACATTAAGACGGAATAACAAAGGCGACGAGAATATGGAGAAGGTTTCTCGAGAAGCAATCGTAAAATGTGAGCTCTGGCGTGAACCGAAAAGCTTTCTATTCTTTTGAAAGAAAATGTATCGAATACAAAATTTTTTCGGGGAACGATGATTTTAAAAAGCGCGTATTGTTTCAAAAGGATTCACCCTGCTGAAATACAAACCAAAGATTAGTTAGAGCAGGACCAGTTGTATTGGCGAAGACAAACGATTTCCGAGGAACTATCTAGGAAAATAACCGTTTCGTAAGGGTGCTCGACAGCACGATTGCACCTCGATTGCACCATCTCAAGTGCCCAAACCGACCGGACCGCAGATGCACATCCCGACTCTCACCTTTTACTAACCATGCATCGTTTTTCCATAACCTTTACATTGTTTGTCGTGTTGTTTATTGCTCTCGGTGGCTTCTCCCCGATGAGAGCAAACATGTTTGGATAAAAATGGTTTTCACCAGAACACCAACCAACCTTCCCGCAAATATTTGTGACTAGATATAAGATTCTGTCAAGTAGTGTAAAAAATGTAACTAAAGTGTAAGTAATTAGAATGTAAGATTAATTGTAGTTAGCTATAAGACGAAGGAGGAGTCAGGTTGAATCTAAGTTGGGCGTGGCCTCCTGAAAAGCGGATGGACCAATATGGTAGCCCGTCCCATGACGGGAAAGGGGCAGATCAACAGATCGCACGCAATGAAAATTATTTGATAATGTATTAAGATAAATATAAATGATGTCATAGCAATAAGGATGTGTAGGAATATCAGTGCGAATTTTATTGTAATAAAGAAATAAGTAAGTAAATCCACATGCGAGATAAAGCTGTGTGGAACTAAAATGATATTTGCACCTTAATTTTGTGTAGTGTTAAATTTTTTTTAGAACAAAAAGAAAAAATATATCGTGTATGAGTAATTGATTACAAATGAACCTAAACAAAAAATATGACCCACCCGCATCAAAAATAAATTCATTTGAGGAAATGTTATGTAACTAGACAGAAGATTCTGACAAATCAAAGTAGTGTAAGAAAGGTAATTATAGGTGATAAGATTGATTGTAATTAGTTACAATTAGTCACTATATTCATTTCTATCTGTCTTCATTGTTGTTATCATTTGTCACAATAAACCTCAACACGCGCCAATCACATGTATTTCATTTAACCACCGTCCTAACCCCCAAACATATCTTCTGTCATATATCTGTGGCGGCTCGCGCGCATCGTCCAGATGTTTTTCGTTCTGTCATTTCTCGATATCGCGCCATCCCACGCGAACAAAGCGGGAGCGTTTGAGGAAGGCCGGACTGCGCCGCTCAGCGGGCATGACACTCATGTACCACAGACGTGTACTAACACATGCACCAGAGGAGGTGGTCTGCGAAACAATCTGCGCCCAGTACCCGAACCGATCGGACCGCAGATGCACATCCCGACTCACCTTCCACTAACCGTGCATCGTTTTTCTATTGTCTTTATGTATTCTGTATTGTTTCTTGCTCTCGGTGGCTTCTCCCCGATGAGAATAAACAAGTTTAATAATAATAATAAACAACTTTCCCACATATCCTTCTTCTCATTTCCACCGCATTAAATCTGCGTTCATTTCTTTCTCTACCAGATCCAGGTTAAAGACAATACGTTAATGTCGGCGTCATGAAAATGCAAAGTAAATGTAAAGTAGCGAATTGGCAGGTTTAAAACAGGAATACTGTAATATATATAAGATAGGGAATTCAAGAGGCGAATTGTAATTGTAGATGAATTATGTACCAATTATAATCAAATAATGTTATAATAGTAAGTAAGTGTAAGGGATAAATAATTGAATTAGTATCACAATAAGTGTAAATGAATCACCGGACCCGGAGTTATAGTTAAAATGATAATGTTAAGTGATTATATACACAAAGATAAGTGATTGTATTACATATGTGGGAAGGTTCATGTTCAGGAAGGACAATGCGCGCCCAGCAGCTTCCTGGATGAATGGAGTGGGAGTGAGGAATGCTGCGATGATGATCGTCCCGAACTAAGCCGGGGTGAATTGCGTACCGCGATGGTGCCTAGTTCGACTCCTGTTAAGTTTTTATCGCCACTCCAAATGTTGATTTTACCTGTACTTCCTTTATATGTTTAAATAATCTGGAAATCGGACGTGTCTGCCCGAAGGTGTAGTGATCTTGGATTGATCTGGTGAGTCGGAGACTTTTGGTATCTTTTTAAATACAAATTAAATGTATTAATTAAAAATATATACATATAAAATCAATTTTATCGAAAAATATTGTTGTTGCTAACGGGATTCGAACCTGGATCTCTTCCTATCCGGGGAAAACGCATTAACCGATTATGATATTGCATCATTATGATACAGCGCATTGACGACAAATTTTTGAACTATTGAACACAGGATTCCGCCTCATATCGGGTTCAGGAAGCAACTTCTCGTGAGGAGTCGCCGCGGGAGAAGCGCTGGCGGCCAGACTCGAGAAGGCCCACTTGGAGATGATATTTGGAATTCCACTGGACGAATTCCTCGATCGGGAGTCCTGAAATGGGCTCCTTTTGTGTTTTACGGTTCAGCGGCTCTGAAAAAGGCCTTTTTCTTCTTCAGTCCAGTGGCACCAAGCGGACCGATGGGCGCTGAGCGCCAGTGGAGAGCTCCTTAAGAGGCCAGCCACCGCGTACCAGCTCGCGATACCACTTCTACGTTAAAATATAATACTGTAAATGAATGAATTTATTAATTCTAATAACTTGGACATTTTCAATAATAAATTGCTTCCCTTTAAAAATAAACTACGCCAACTTTTTAATTACTATTGACATAAATTGTGTATACATGCGTGTACGCTTATCTATGGTGTATGCATATATACATTTAAAAAAATATATATTGCATCCGATTTCCCTCTCCTCCTAACCTTTTCCATTTTATATGTTCAGTGTAAAAATCCTTTTTTTTAAGTAAGTTTTTTTTTATATACTCTTTTTTAGTTTATTGTGTTTATTTTAGTTTAAAAATCTTATTGTTTATCAGTTTGTTAAAATGTACCAATTTTTAGTTTATTATGTACTATTTATTAGTTTGTTTAATTCCGAAGAAATTTCACTGGTTTTATTTTTATATATCATGTTTTATTTATATTAGTAATTATTATTGGACTATTTGTTCCTTTCAAAAATAAGCAAACTTCGTCGCGTCTGTTGTTATCCCGGCCAGTGCGAACCATCGCGAACCATATCTCGGGGGGGTCATTAGGACAGAACGTTGGGATGTGCACCGCCCCGCGGTTGACATTTTGAGTCATCAGGGTGTCGTAAGATCTGATTTGGGGGTCTTCGGGCGGTTGGCCATACATAATATAATAAGATGGATAACACAAGTTTATTTGTATGAAAGATTGGACTATAATTAATTATAAGAGGGGTACCTCTCATCATAAGGGCGGCTAGTGGAGCGGTCGTTATTGTTACTGGCAGTTACTGAAATAGTTGGTCTCGGAATTCATTTCGAAAAGCGTTCACTTGAGAACTTGGAAGAGTTTGCCGGAGACAGCCGCGAAACGGTCAATAAAGGATAATACACAGAGGAGGGTCCATCAGTTAGCCTCGGACCGCATTAGTCCGGAAGATGTTGGAAGTCGGGGGCAATTAATCGCGCCTGTAGTCGCCGAACAGATAGAAAGAACGGAGAACTTTATTCGTCCTTTCTGTCTTCGAGCAAAGCCGAATCGAACGGATGTTGACCAAACGGAGAAACAGACGGCTGGCAAGAATCGGACAGCCAACACCACGACATGCGACACAGAAGGCAGACCATGACCTCGACAACCGCGCAAATGTTCAGCCAGGCGGATACCAGGGCGGCAGAGGAGATATAGACGATGCCGTCCTTCACCCGGTCGAGGACCGGACACGAGGCCAACGTCAGTGGGGTATAATATTAAGGTAATCCGTAATAAGTTAAGTTAGTTATAAGAATCTGCCTGTCCATTGAACATATGTAGTAGAGAATCAATAATTAATTCGCGTTTTAAATAGTTCACCTGTTGTTTTCTCTTATAACCATAGTTGACATAAAGATGTGACATGTACCTGGAATTGAATCGCTGAGTGATTTATTTACCAGAGTGCGGGATTTCACTCTAATAAAATGATTTAGAGAACAATTCGTTTTTTTACACAAAAAAAAAAACTGATTAATTAAAGTTTGAGGAAATTTTGATTTCCATTGTGGTGGAATTAATTTTATTTCACCTGGCAGGACTGACTTTCATATTATTCGTAGAAGTTTTTGTAAAGTTTATGTTTGCTGTTTTGACGTTAAAGTGAATGAAAAATGTTGCACAATGCTTTGTAATATAATACATATATTTAAAAAAAGTACAAACACTCAGTGCGGAGTAAAATACAAACGTCTACATCCATGAAAATAGTATTTTACTAGAATTCTTTTGACAGTCCGTCCAGCTTTGCTGCACATATGAATTTATTATACTGTTATTCGAAACATCATTATGTTGACTTATCTTTGCGAAACCCATTTTTGGACAACTGACGACGACATTACTATAAAGCACACCGATCTCGGAGCTTTCAAGTGAGGATATTGAGTTGAGAAATATAGTTAGCTAAACTTTTTTGCGGCGTTAAGTAAACGACTAAAAATGATTTCAGATATGAAAACAAGAAGACATCCCCCGTTTCTGTGTATGTGGAGGGCAAGCGGCGCTGGGTAGAAGGACGCGGGGGCGCGTGGCGGGGAGGGGGTGCACTGAAGGGGCGTCTACGTGAGCTAGGAGAGCTGCTGCGCACCCAACGTACCCTCCTATGCCGTTGGGTGGGCGCTAGCACACTTCTGTTACTGTTCTCCTCGGGCACTTTAGCTTATGTACTACTGGAGCCTGCCAGCGCGCACATCTCCCGTATCTTGTACGACCGCTACTTGGTGGGAAAGCTACTGTCCTCCAACATTAGCGAAGGTAGCGTAACTGATTTTGCCTATTATGGTATTAATATGGTAGTAATGATAGCTCACATTGCATACAGAGCAAACATTTGGTATTTCAGCTAAATGCACAATTTTAATTTCTAGGTGTTGCCAGTGTATTCACTTTAATAGAAAAGTTGCTTTGGGAAATTTTGGGTAATAATAATTGACAAGGTTTTAGGAGCTAAAATTGTTAAAAATAAGTCTTGTTTTTCATTGAAGAGACACTTACCTTTTTTTTATTTTACTTCATAACATTTTTGAATATTAGTTTTGTTGTTTTTGTTAAATGTTTAATATGTATTTTACTGAAATAGAACTGGTTTAGTTTAATGTTATTATTGTTTAGTGTTGTGTTATTTTTGACAAACGTATAATATATAATGTCTTTATAAATTGTATTCATTATTAATATTAATACAAACATATTTTTAACCCATATATTTCTATTAGCACACTACTAGATTAAAATCTTCTAACTCATTCTCATTTCAAAAAGCGAGATGCAATTATTGTAGTTTAGTTGAATGCATGCATGTTGTGTTGTGTTGTCCCGTGTATCCACTGTTTGTTGCGTGTTTGCCTGTTCCAGTTCTCCTCACCGACACGCACATCCTCCTCACTTATAATGATAATCAAGCTATCCTCGTCAGCTTCAACCGGCCGTCTATAAAAAGCCCGCTACCGCAGAAGTTAAGCAACAGAGATCCCAAGTTACAGGTAACTGTAGTAGACGTTGATTAATTTTCTACTGAATTAATTTATTATGTAGCCCATTTTATAATGTATGAGCAACCTGTTTTACAAAAAATATATTTTAATTCATCATTTTGGTAAACTGAGCCTTAAGTTTTTTTTATACACGCCTGCCAGCATTTTATCTTTCATACCGAGAGTGCAGCATATGACAATTATTTATACATTTCAAATACCGGGCATCTCGACAATCTTTTTAATAAAATTGTTTTGGAGGTGCAGAGTATCACCTCTTATCACGCACTGAGCGAGGGCTCTACAGCTCATTGGACTGTGGTTTCAAATTGTAACAGAAGTATATAATGCTAATTCTTTCATGTTACAATTTAATACATTAGTTTTTATTTTTAAACTTTGCATATTTAGATCCTTGATACATGGAGTTTCTAGTTCTCCACCGCAGATCATGAGGATGTGTTATACAATGCCATTTAAATTTTTTTAGATCGACACCTATCCCATATTGACAAATATAATATTATGTGTACACATTACAGACTGTGGAGTTGGGTGTGGGCGGGGGAGTGTGGGGCGGGCGGGGCTCGCCCGGCGTGTCCGGCAGTTGCGGTGGCAACTCGGCCCTGCTGTGGAGCCGCGCGTCCCCTTCCGATCTGTTCCCTTGGAGTCCTCATAGCGACCATGCCAATGTGCACATCTACACGCTTAGTGGGTCAGAATTCATCCATTGTTATATTTCTTGAAAATGTGCATGTGACTGTACTTATTCAATTCACACAAAGGTGAAATTTTGCACAGTTTGTGGTGTTCTCATCCTCCAATGAAATAACTTTACTACGGCAAGTTAGCAAGACCTTATCTAAATTGAAGAATGTAATCAGTGTTGGTTATTTGTTTCAGATCCCAAATGAGCCTGCTCTGTTACCACAGGATAGAATTTGACCCTTTGTGCGTCTCCTTCTCTACCCTCCATGATGACATCATCTTCTCCGTAGAACAGAAATCATCAAAAAAGGTCAAATCAATACTCGCTGGTCACATTTATAAGTTTTGTTTATTTTTAACAGTGTTCCTAATAATACTGGCATAAAATATTGCAATCAAATTATTTGATAATGTTAATAATAGACAAAATATTTGTTAAATACTTAAAAATGCGGGTAAAGATCAATTTGACCGTCGGTGTGTGCAGGGAGGCGTGGTGGTAGAGTGGCGCCGACTACGTGCAGGTCGGGGGGGCTGCGTGGCGGCCGGGGAAGCCGTGCGTCTAGCCGCGCCTGCCCCCGCCACATGCTCTGCGCGCTCCCCCTGCGAGGGCCGCCTGCTGCTGGCCTGCAGCGACCGCTCCATACTACTGCATCATGCCGCTATCAACCTTACCACCACAATCACCGCTTCTTTCGTAAGATATTCTTGTTTCTTTTTAATCAATCTAATTAGTATTACTGGATTATTGATAATTTTATTAAATCTCGGTTGCATCTTCACACTATATATATCATATATCATTAAATAACAAGCATGCAAACAGTTCAAGATGTTAAAATTCAATGCTTTAATAGTGCTAAGTAGAAAGTGCATCACAGAACCAAACCCATTGTCCTGATGAATACAAATATATTACTTTTGTCATTTAACAGTTGGTGAAAATGTTAAAAGTCACTATTTGATAGCTAGTTAGCTGGTGCGCTGTGTATCCACCGAGATGCAATAAGTATAACAAATACTCATTAATTGAGGACAACTCGGTGCACGCAAGATGAGATAATCTAAGGGATTTAGTTGAGATACATCTCAATACTGGAGATAAACTCAGATCCACTTGAGTTTCGTACAAAGAAACAAGAACTCAAACCAAGGTTTAATCTGACAACAATATTAGACTTGTGCACACAACCATCACATAAATTCCTTCAATCGTCTATTCTGAAAGTTAGCAAAGTCATTAAACATTAACAATTAACATTACTAAGGTGTTTAATTACAAATATTTATTTCCTTTTAATTGCTGTTGGCGAGATTCAAAATCACATTTCTAAAATTTCAAGATTAAATTGTAATTGTTCATAACCATCAGGGTAAGGTAAGTGGGAGGCGTATTGCCAGTCGCAATGAGTCACTGGTCAGGAACGCACCGCGCGTTTGCGGTTGAGCAATATTTAAAGCTAATGGATGTAATTTTTCAATGAGAATTAGACTACAAATTATAATATTAGTTACACACAATTGAGAAAAAAATTCAAACAGCCTGCTTTCCAGTTCTTCGTGTTTAGCCGGGCGAATGCATCGACGTGTGTTACTTTCCTTCAATTTATGATATGATTCTTAAATGATGACGTGGATTTTTCAAAGTTGAAATAATCGAGTTGGCGTTATCATATTTTTTCACAATATTTCCCTTACTGTCAATTTTACTGTTCATATCTTTAATTAAAATCAATTTTCTTAGAAATTGTTAATGTTTTATACGTACTGCGAATTGATGCCATTTAAAATTTAAAGACAATATAAAATACAAAAAAGACTAAAATTTAACACATGGATGCAATAAAAATACGCAATATTCTTTACACTTTTCAAATAACACTTAATAAAAAAAGAGTCTATAATCTCAAAAGATTGTCAATTTTCACGAAATTCACAAATAAAAGTACAAAAAAGAGTCAATATGTCAGTCACATGACTCAGTCAGTTTTAAATGTAGAAAAACACAAATATAAGCATATAAAAATGAAAATGTTTAAAACTCCAAGACTTTTTGGTGGGATTTCCATCTTAGCCAACTCGGCCCGCGGTGGCTGTTTGGGGATGTATTTACTGTTATACAGAATGTCAAACCCATTATCGACAGCTTTTTCCCACGACAAATAAATCTCATAACAAAATTTGCACATGTAAGTACAAACTTTCGCCACGGCTAGTATCTCAGAACAGAGCTGCTCGTTACTCAGGGATTTAATGGATTCCCCAGTCAAAATACGTTGGTAGGATGGTAAATAAATTAAAATTTATTAAATTGAAATGAAATGATTTTAATATAATTTGGTACAGAAGGCCGACTTTCTACTGAACAGTTGAATATATTACTTTACAATGGGGGTTTGTGTCGTAATATTTTAGTTTTTTTATTTAATTTAATATTAAACTTGAAAATTTTCCACTGAACACACTTTATAAACAGTTTGAATTAATAAAGAAATAAAGCATTATCATTTGTGCTTGCACTTGTACTAGTGTTGGAGAATGAAGACTAGTACAAGCCGGACATGTTTCCATTAAAGCTTGCCAAATAGTTGATGGAGATATATTACAACTGAAAACTCGAGATTTCATAAAAAGGTCCAGTTGCAAGAAACTGCAATATGTAGGATAATCTGTTACTGTATTGTGTGTGGCGTTACCATGGTGAGTAATTTTTTAAAAAGCATTTTGTTCATAGTAGTTTGTATAGTATTCATTTGTAGTAGTTTGTATAGCTATCTTCAACCAACATCTATTGAATCTCACACAGCATAATCAAATGTGTGTATTTTTAAAACTTTTTATTTGATCAGATTTTAGGGTTCACATTTCTTGATGTGGATAGAGCTTATATAATTGCCTAATATGCCTTTCTCTTTTTACTAAAATAATACTAAGCATACTAAGTGACAATCAGAATGATAGTCTAAGGTTCCTCGTCATTCCGCTTGTGACTAATGAGATTGAATAAACCGTAAGAAAATGAATTGTGTTAATCCAGGTGGCACGCACGTGCAGTTGGTGGAGCGGAGGAGTGGTGGTAGGGGGCACGGGAGCTCAGCTGCAGGCCTGGGACGCGGCCCTAGGTCCTGCCCGTCTTGCACCTCCGGGAGACCATGCGCCCCCTGACACACTGCTGGACCTTACTTCATACTTTAAGTCAGTATTGGAACATTGTAATGTTTTATTTCACTTTGTATTAGAGTACGAATAGTAGTATGCTACTGGTTAGATAGAGAAAAAAAAATTTGCCCCTTGAGAGAATATGTGTCGTTTTTTGGTCTGTTTTGAGAAACAGATAAAAAAATTACACAAATACTTTTTTTTTCTATTGTAGTCTGTTCTAGACTGTTCTGCTGTAAAGTTCACAAACCTCATGTTTTGGGTTCTGCTTCATTAGGGTTGATGTAGAAAAATGATCCCCAGCATGGAGCTCAAGGGACATCAATATTACCCGTCAGATAAGAAAGCCTCCACATACATACATAACCATATTATTCATTCTTCAATAATTTGTAGTATTTTTCAATTTTAATAATAATTCTGCTTGTCCAATATGAACCTGTTTGTGTGCGGTAGGAAGGAGCCAGCCCTGACTCAGTTGGTGTGGAACAGGCACAGCGGGAGCGCGGGCTCGCAGGGGGGAACACAATTTCTCGCCGGAGATGGGATGCTGCTGCTCCTGCTGAGGGGCGGCCCGCTGGTGTGTCTGCGGCTCTATACAGCCGCGACAGCATTGGTATTTATTACAACTACACTGCTTTTTTTTGTAAAATTTGCTCTTATTTGAACAGAAATATACAGTATATTTTTTAATTTCAATCAAATTATATTTAAGTTGTGATTTATACGAGTCAAGTTGTTATAAAAAGTATGCTTAAAAATGTAAAATGTATCTAGGATTTTTTTAAAGTTAAATTAATAATAATACATTTATTAGGTTCACTTTTTACATGTATTATGTACTTACATTGATAAATAATGTCTAACGGTCTGACGTATTACTCTTCCAAATTAATATTAATTAAGTATACATTTTCACGTAGTTAATTACTATGAGTGTCACGTATTTCAAATATCAGACAAATGTACTGAGGGTATGCATATAAAATTTGGCAAAGTAAATACAACATATCAGTAAGAAAGTAAGACATATACATATTTGGGTACCCTGCCTGCTACACTAGTAATTTAGTGTTTTATAGCAGACAGTGTTCCTCCGGTATAGCAGTAAGCAAAGTGCAATGATCAATGTACAAAATATATATATATATATATAAACAGTTAATCAAGAGATGCAATTAGGTAATTCAACATACTGTTGTAGCAGTTTTATTCTCAGGTTTGGACCTTTAAAAGTTCTTGGGCATAATTTCTCCCCATTTTGTCAAGCCAGAACTGCACTTTTCGTGAAAAATATGCAAGACTATGGTTGTGATCTTTCACTTTTGCATTTAGACTGTTGTATATTTTTGGTGCTAAATGCAATAATTTTTTTAGCTTTTTAATGGAAAATAATAATGAAACAAATGGAGAATCCACATTACCATAGTTCCGTTTCATACAAAACATACAAAAATATTTGGCGAGATAAAAATATTGTGAAAAGCTTTTTAATTAATACGAAAGAGAGGGAACCAAAATTGAAAAAATAAAAGATTTTTGAATTGGAAAAGTAGAATTTCATATAAAGTTTTCAAAACATCAACATATTTTCTAAATATTTAATCGGTGTACCACAAATATACATTTTTTCAAAACAATTAAAAATACATGTACATATTTGGCCAACGTTGTTTTAATTTTTGTCAAAGTCCCCCACATCTATTTCGTCAAGTTTTTAACTTTGGCCACATATTGACAAGCATCTTATGTTGAACCTTGGCTTAAATCTGTGGAGCCAATCATAGGAGGCTCCAAAATCATTATTCCTCAATGCATTAGCTAATGGATGTCATTTCTCAATGAGAATTAGACCACAAATAGACACAGCCTGCTTTCCAGCTCTTCGTGTTTTGCCGGGCGAATGCATCGACGCGTGTTACTTTCCTTCAACTTATGATATGATTCTTAAATTATGGAAACAATCGAGTTGGCGTTATCATATCATTATATATTGTTTATAAAATGTAAAATCCGCATCGTTAAACTCCATTTTGTATAAATAAAATATGAGAATAACATTGTAGTTTTTTTAAAAAATTTAATATTAAACTTGAAAATTTTCCACTGGACACCCTTTACTTTAATATGAAGAAGAATCACCCGACTATTGACAGTCTGTAGACCAAACAGTCATTGTTATTAAACCACATTACAATGCAAGTGTCTGTGGAGGCATCACAATAAAATAGCGTCGTAAATACCTGATAGTAACTTTTACACAGATACACAGTAAATAGAGAGAACCTGATTCACAACAGGTCATGGAGGTGATACAGAGGGTTGAGAAGAGTCCAGGTCGAGGTGTGTCTGGTGGTGGAATTGGGAGGGCCGTCTTCGGGACGACATGCAACAAAGGTTCTAGTCTCTAGGCAGCAAGTGGTCGGGTATATGTTAAGCTCTAGTCTGGCGTGCAGTGTACTTTTGAGGCATCAGTCCACCAAATACAGCAACAAGTAGAAGTAGCTATTGTGGATGTTAATATACGATCTGGTGTCACGAAAGAAAAGCTCAAGTACGCTGGGGAATACTTGAATTTCTTAAGGAAGATTCTTCTGGCATTCCGTTTTTCAAAATACTCAACAAGATGGTGATGAGATGTTGATTTGAAAATGACTGGAATATGCTATTTCTGCGGCGATTTCTTGCAAATCACGCTGACATAGTGATTAGTCAGGGACTCGAAGAGGTTACTGCAGGATTAAGGCACGATAAAAAGTCTTTGTTTCAGCTATTATTTGAATAAATCCCGCTGCATCGAGACGCAAACGTGTGAGTCTAACGGAGGTGAATTCTGGTCTGAGGAAGCAAGCTGGCAGGAGTGACAAGACCGTTTTCATATGGCTTTCTGATTGATTCAGATCTAGAGAATCGTTAAGTGCTGTCATTAGATCTATCTGGTGGTAGAAAATTGAATTATAAAAACGGCAGCAAAGATGTCCATTGGAGAGAGATAGGCGATGAAATAAGCCAATAACAGGTCTAAAATGTTAAGACGTGTTCTCATTGGTCCATTATTAAAAAAATGGCCTTGAAATTGAAGCACGGTAAATTGGGATTAGGGGCCGGCCGTGGCGGAGTCAGTGCAGGTATAAAAATACTCACAAATGTTCAGATTTATAAGACTACTGTAAAACGAAATTGTCTTAAAATTATTTCATGTTATGAATTATCAAGTTTTTCGAGTACAGTAAAACCGCGATATAGCGAAAAATGACGTATATCGAAAAAAAAATTGAAATTTAGTCCCTAAAACCAATTTTTCATACAAAATTGCATTTATATAACGAAATCCCGTTAATATTTATAACAAAATCATTTTTGTCCCGTACGAAAAAATGCCAATACATTTACGTAAATTTATAACGAAATAAAAAAATATTAAAGGTTGACAATATTATTTCGCACTTACAAAGCCGCGCCGCTGCATCTGCCGTATGCGAACGGTTTATGGCCTTTTCGGCGGTTCGCGGCGGTCTGCCGACAAGGTAGTAAAACAATTCAAACTTCTTCTTGGGTTCATAGTAGGCCCATAAAACCATTTGACATAATTCTTGCGGCGTTCACTTGGACACGTTTTACGTACGCATACGCCTCTAATATGTATTGCAATCCCAGACCCAAACAGCTGTAAAATACAAAAATTAACAGGAACCCCCCGAATGTTGCAGTATGTACTTATTGGGAATGTCAGTCTCAGTGTAACGTCTGTAGAGTTAAGTTTGTTCCGCTTTTAACGCAATTATTGCATGACCGAACTGAATATTTACATAAATTCATTTTCGTGTGAACTCGTCAATAATATAAATAATTCGTTAAAATATTTTATGGACTATTTTTGTACGGCATTTTGTGTTTCTATTAACTATTGTTTTCGTGTGTTTACTGAAATCTGCGTATACATACTAGTGTAGCGTAATTTATTATTTAAAGTACATTTCCTAATATTTTGTGAATCCTTAAAATGGCTTCAGTACGTGATAATTCCCGCAAAACTTTAACCATCGCACAAATAATGTTAACGATTATATTTTGAAGTGGTTGCCGCCGTTACCGGTAAGTACCTTCGTAATTTATATACGACTCATTTCATAAAAATGCCGCGATTCAACTGTCAAATTTTTATTTTTGAATTATTTTTTATGTTTCATGCCCAAAACTATGTTTGAAGCGGCTCTACATTTAAACACAATTAAAATATTGTTTTGTGTTTGCAATATTCTGGAATTTACAAAAATATCTTCCAATTGGTGTTGAATAGGTTCTGTTCTTAATTTATTCCTTTGATTATCCATTTGCTTATCTGTTTTAATAACAAAACTACTAAAAATATGTAGGTATTCAGTTCCCTATGGCCTTCTTCCTCCTTTGTTTACAGAATTTGCGATCTTTTTTGAAGCCGCGCAACATTTTTTTGCGACGGCGCGTAACATATAGTAGGATTTTTTAAATTTATTTCGTTATATGTGGGAATTCGTTATTACGAATTTTTATTTTTTGGTCCCTTGGATTTCGTTATATCGCGGTTTTACTGTAATAGGTAGAATTTTGTATGAAATTCATTTGAGGGCGATCAAATATGATAATATTTTTGAATTATAACGAATTTTGAAATAAAGTTGTTGGTATTAAGGAGCTTTGACTGTATATTGAATTTTTTTGATTTCTAATATAAATAAGTACAGTGTAATGAAAATTAAAAAATAGAATAGAATGAATCTATTCCTTTATTTCAGTCATTAAACAGGGTCATGTGACAAATCAGTATTCTATGTACGACTATGTCTTCTTTAATCCATGGTAAAAATCAAAGTGTCACTCAAGGTAATGCAGAGAATGTAGTTTAATTCCTGTAGCTTCATAGACAGGAATTTCCCAGCAACAAGTTGTTCCGAGTTCAAAGTAAATAAAATAAAATTTCATAAAATAAATGATACATTGTTAGTACTTTTTATATATTCCAATACAATTAATAACAATTATCTAATGGAAACGTGTTAGTTCTGAAGGGTTCAAGGAGTCCAGTAAGGATTTTCAATAACCTCTCGACTGTCCGTAGTGGAAATGAAATGGTAATATAAAGTTTGCCCAATGCAGGAGCGTCCTGTGGTGGTGCGGAGAGGCCAAGAAGCCCGCGCTCTGGCCCAGCTGAGGGGGGCTGACTGGGGCTCCCAGGGGGCCACCTGCCTGGCCCTGCTGCATCAGCTCATCAACACTCTCTTCTCGTAAGTACAGACACTTCCTAATACATATCTATGTATTTTGTCAATGTCTAGGCTTGTAACGCTTTGTTGAAAATCGTTATAATTCTTGACATTATTTTTTGTGTATAAACTTCCAGGCTGATTAAAGTAGTTCACACTCATCATCACGTGGCAGTAACGAGATCTCTACAAATTGATGATTCTTATTCTGCTCTACTATTCTCACTAGTAGTAGTTTGCATTAATCATAGTTGGCAAAAATCATTTAAAGCGGTTAAAAATAGCCGCGCATGTCAGTTTGATTTTGGATAGTCAGTTTTGATTTTGGGTTTTCTATTGGCAAAAAATGGGTAATTTATTCCAATAAGTGATTCCAGAATATGCAGATAAAGCCACTAACTCGGTTTGTCTGACTAAAATCTCCTGGACTGCAATCCGATCTGCTCTGTTTCTCCCGCTGCGCTCTGCTGGTGGTCTTCTCTGCACATTCCTGCTGATCGGTCTCCGACACTTAAACTGATAAGACAAGATCTGGATCTCACACGTTCGTCGTTAATATTCTGTCCGTGACAGATTTTTTATTAACTCTGACGCTGATAGCGTCCCGATTATTTCTGCCGTCTCAAGTTTTGCGGTATACTCACACAAAGCTGAAATGTACATACTTTGTATTTTTAAAAACCCAGGATTGCCAACCGATGCATGTACAGAACCTGGTTTCTTCTGAAGACTCATTGAATATAGAAAACGTTTATTGGAAACATTCAATGTTATGCAATGCAAATATGGACGATGTGTGGATACATTTCAGTGAATGTTTTCACTCGTAAATGCATGCGTACACGAGATGTACTTTTAAATCTACAGATTACATTTGCTCAAAATAATAAGAAATCTTTCACAGTTCTCATGTACATTGTTTATCATTGCAGGGCACCGCTGAGCGTGGAGAGGGAGCAGGTGGCGCAGGCGGCCCTCGGCACCTTCTTAGCGCCCCCGACCCCCCTCGCTCCCGCGGTGCGCCTTCATCACCTGCCGCACCTACAGGACTTGTGTCGCCGCTTCTTCCATCTGCTCATCAGGTACCTCGGATTGCGCTTCAGAATGACTGGACTATTTTATTTATTTACTCATTTTTTTGTTTTTTTAAACTAGCATAAGTTGATGGGATTATTTTGTCGGCAGCTGACTCCAGTCGGGTTTAATATGATTAATAAGTCATTCACCATTTTTTGTCATTAGAAGTCAGTTACTGCAAACCTATAGAGACAAACCGGCTTCTTGTATGACAGAAATAGAGAGTAACAGTTCTTGAAGATGTTTTTGGAAGTTTTTAGCATTTTATCAGAACTATATCAATTTTAAAATCACCACTACTACTAAAAAATCAATTACTAATATAGATCAATTAATTACAAAGAGGCGATCTCTCCAAGTATAGTAACCCAACTAGTTGTGGTAAACTAAACATGGAAAATAATAAGAAATGGTATATGTATTATTATATATATATGTATAGAAATATATAGGCTTGTGATATCACCTTAAATAAATTTTTTCTTAATTAAATGTTTCGCTGTACATAGGTACGGGCGCTTGGAGAAGGCCCTGTGTCTGGCCATCGATGTGGGGCACGCCGACCTTTTTATGGACGTCCACTACGCTGCCCGAGCCACCGGTCAGCAGCAGCTCGCCCAGGAGGCTCTGCAGCATGCGCACGACGCCGCCAGTTCTTGTGGTGCGTCTTCTGACTACATTCTTCCTTATGTGTTGTACATTTTATCCTTTGAGGCTGGCTACATTTTACCCTTCAAGGCTGGCTACATTTTACCCTTCAAGGCTGGCTACATTTTACCCTTCGAGGCTGGCTATATTTTACCCTTCGAGGCTGACTACATTTTACGCCGGACTGAGATATTGGGAGTTGGACATACAGTTTGTATCACTATCTTCGTTATTTTAAAAGACTTTTGTAAATGCTTTGTATTATCTTCTGGCTGTTATTTTCTGAGCTGTTGCGCTGTGTTTCCGCTTTGTCTTCCTACCTTTAGAGATTGGGGCTGATGAAACGGAATCCTTCAATTTTACCGGATGTTATATCCGGTGTAACAATCTGGAAAAGCACAAACCCAAGTGGCCACGCTAATCAAATATATTGTGTATATAATATTCCCAGCTTCATCTTGTTCCCGCCTGTCTTGTTCGCGCTGTTCTTCGTCTAGCGGCAGCGCCTCGGAGGGAGAAGGCCCTCCGGCCCCTCGCCCCCTGGACCTGTATGGGAGCTCATCCCCGCGGGCTCCGCGCAGACCGCCCCCGCCGCTCCCTCAGCTGCCCGCACCCTCTGCCCTCCAACTCTTCCAGGCCGATCTAGTGGAGAATGGTAATCTATCTCTTCTTCTTTTCATTCTCTTATCTTCTGCCTCTGAAAAGTAATGAGAAATATGATGGTTTTGGTGTGAGTGGTGAAGGGATTATCTTGCTATTTTATCAACAGCCATTTCAGTGATTCAGTTTCTTTACAATTGCCATATTTTAATAACTTGCACATAATTCAACAATATTCAAATCATATTGTAGCCTAAGCTTCGAGGAGTAGTTCTAAATCTTTTCCAGCTACCTGCCAGCACTAGTCACACTGCAGTGTACCTTAGGTTTTTCTTTTTTGATGCGGCACAGCGGTAGAGTGTGATGCGCTTGCACCTAGTGACCAAGTCGGGGAGATCACCCAGTTAGTCCTACTTTTAATTGTGAATATTACTTATTCCATACCTGTATTATAGAAAAATTATTTTGTTCTGGATTTGGGTTTAATTTGTATAATTTAGATTGCACTCTCTGATTTATGTATTTGTGGGCAAAATTGAATATTATTTTTAAGTATTTTTGAATAACTTTTTTTAACTAAGAAAACAATATTATATCCTGTCATTACGCTTTGTAATATTGATAACACCTTTCTGTTGACTTTTACAAGAATGCTAGGAAAGCATCTGCATTGAGAGCTAGCACCGATGGCACCGATGGCAGAGATGGATGCAGACTAATCCTCTACCGTTGTTCAAGTCCAACTTGTTAAGGAAGAGGGCGAAGGAGATAAATAGATGAAGAATAATTACAATTCTAATAAATAATAATTATACATTTATAGCTTCATCAATATATTTCTTTCCAGAATAATTCCTCGAGAAGAATCTCACCGAAGGAAAGGAAACGTTCATTATTTATTTGTTGATGTTTTTAAGTAAGCAAATAAAAACCTTCGACTTTTGCAGAGCGATCGCTCCGTTTGGACTGGCCACGACTCAATCTCCCCTCCCTCAAGCCCGAAGCTCTCCTACAGATGTACAGCCCGGTCTATCCCCCCGCGGGGAGCCGAGGTCTGTCGCTGGCCCCGCACAGCTCCAGAGAGCCTCCCGCCATGCGCAGCATTCGCGAGGAGTTACCCACCCCTTTGCCGGGTATTTATCGACCCGATTTGACCGCAACCCAGCCGGCACCCTTCACCGGCAGACTGGACTATCTCCCACCCGCATCTGGGAGTCGTTCAGACCTGCTTTCGGCGCTCTCCGTGTCTCGCTACAGGAAGGACTTCTCCGGCAGTAGAGGTGACCCGGCGACGGGTGCGGGGTCAACTCCGGGAGAGTCCATCACCCCCACTAAGACACCGGGAGAGAAGAATAAAGTCAAGTTCTCAGACACGGTCACGGTAGCCGTCGTTCCGGTTAGTATATATTGTTTATATCAAAGATAAAACCATTGGCTAAATTGATTTATTCTCGGCGTATGTCTGCACCTGTCTCTTATTATTATCGTTCTACCAGAGTATGTGTTTATATTTCATGACAGTGCGTCTTTCTCAGGAGATCCCCCGCAAAGAGCGCCGTCCGGTGCATAGCCGAGGGGCGGTCACTCCTGACCCCCGCCGGGAGCTAGCCGACAGTTTGCCCCTGTGCCATCCCAACCACGACTATCTCAAGGACTTTACACCGCATCCTGGTACAATAAATGTATTATTTTACCATTATTGTGTGAAATCATCTAGAAGGCTTCACATAGCTAGGTTTTAGCTTTTCAAAATCTCAAAATTATAATTGAAATTCATCTTCACCTGTATTGACTTCCTTGTCCTTTTCTGGCTCAACTTTATCCTGAAATGTTGATGAACTGACAGTTACTATTTCTGTTGTGGACTAACCACAGTAGATAAATAATGATAATAGGTTTGTTTATATTTCTAAAAACAAAATTACATCAAATCAGATCTGGTCAGTAGGGTGTATCTTTTGTGGAGCGTGAACACAGGTGAGGTTTGTTTCGGAGACTCATCTTGAAAATCACATAAAGAAAAATAGAGAATTGAGTGTGGAGTGAGTTATGATTCATTGTTTCTTGTATTTAATTTACAATGACGTAACTGATATGTACTGATATCTACCAACATATTACTGAGACGAGAGATGCACTCTCTAAATTACTGCGTATCACGTTATATTATATACAGAGTGAATATTATGTTCCAGGCCAGTGTTGTTTTTGAATAACTAGGAAATGAAACACAATTTTTGGTTATTTTTATTGATTATTTGGTTTATTACTATTATGTATGGAATATGAGTACATCGGCCAAGTTGCCGCCTCTGGCGTGCTCTTTTAACCATAATTTTCATCACGCATCATCATTTTTTGCACGCTCTGCATGTTATTTCAGCTATTTCATTTTGAATATTATTGTTGCATTGGAATTGTTATTGGCTTATTGGCATAGACCTTTCCTTTCAAGTACCCCCGCAGAAAATAGTCAGGAGTCATCAAATCAGATAATCGAGGAGGCCAGTTGATATCATAATTTTTTGACATTATGCGGCCGAGAAAAATTTCTCGCAAAATTTTAAGCGTAGCTTGGATTGTGTGTGAAGTGGCATCGTCCTGTTGAAACCACACATGTTGCAAGCCCAATCAACCCAATTTGGCCACCGAGAAGTTTTCCAACATGTGACGATAGCGATCACCATTAATAGTTACAACGTTGCCATTATTATTTAGATAAAATGACTTCAACACATTCTTGAGGCGTTAGATGCTCCATAATAAATTGTAATCAACTACTCTCTTTGACTACCAAATGCGAACTGACAAATGTCTGCCAAACCAAAATGGGGGCCAAACAAAATCGGTCTGGTACATAATATTCACCCTGTACTTCAATATCATTATTTATTTTAAGCTTTATCGATCTTGTATTTTTCTTTTCAGAGAACGAAGAACAAGAGAAAGCCAGTAAAATCAAGGTTGTTCATTTTGGTGTTGTATAAGGCCAATTGTATAAATAATCCAACACAACAGCTCTGCAGCGAGACTGGACTCACACGTCATTATGTTTTATAGTCTATTCAAATTCAGGATTTCTTCTTTCTGCAGACAGATGCAATCAATTGCACTCTGAAACTCGCCACCAGATATAGCAGAATGCATCCAAATCTCGAGTTGGGAGCGTGCCATAGACTAACCTAACTTGTCACTTTTGACAAAACATATCAGCCACATATTTATAATAAATATTTGTCATGGCTGGATGGAAATGTGATACGTACGTGGAAATGTGATATATCTTGAGGAATAAGGGTTTGATCCCCTTTAAATTCCTAAGTATTATTGCATACTTAATTATAAGACTTATTATTTGATGCCAACCGGTTTGAAGAAATACAATTAAATCCCAATCTATCGAATTACTATGTATATTTTGTGGTCAATGAAGAGCGTTAATTTTTCTCTTGGTTTATGAATTTTCTCATTGATAATGTTTACATTATATGAAATATTAAAAATATATATATATATACATGAACAGAAATTCTTTAATGGAAGATTTTTTGCATTGTGAAGTAAGCCCATTGGTTAGTTTTATTCGATTGATTGGGAAATTTTAACACCTTCGAGTTGTGAGTGGCTATTTCTATGAAAATATCCTGAACATGGAATGAATTCCCCATCCTGGATTCCCCAGACCTGGCCACGTCAAAGCTAGTTTATGGTATGAAACCGGCAACAATTGAGAAGTTCGGCCGAATAACATAGAACGTTATTCCATCAAACTCTTATGGTAGTGACATTACTTATATCATTGTTTTCAGGGAATATTATTCTTCGTTATGGCTAAATCATCAGGCAAGTTTAACTTAACGTTACGGATTGTTAATAAGTTTATTAAAACAAGAAAAAATTAATACCATAGTTTAGAATGCGGCAGTTTCATAAACCAAACTGTGACGAGCTGATGTGTGACTGTATCAACAAATAAAACCATGAACGCATCTGGGACATAGACCGTTGTTCTAATTATGGAACTCACGATTTCAGCTGTCGGTTTCTGCAGGAACTTAAGGAATGTGTAGCGGAAGCTACATAGAATGTTATTCAGTCAATGGCCGATTTACCTAAAAATGTAACATAGACCGTTATTCGGCCAAACTCTTCAATGAAAGAATTCAAGGCAACTCAATATTTTCCTTGGGCAGATTTGACATATTAAGGTAATGTCCAAATACAGCTTGAAATGATTTGTGATGTTTGCAAAGCAATTGACTCATATTATCTACAGCCCCTGGACCAGAATGGCCGTCAGTTTGAACACCGCGATGACTCAAAAATAATTATTTAATCTAAATTGATAGCACATGAACAACATTTCTTAAAATCGATTTTGACAATACTTTTGGTCAATTCTGAACAATTCAGTTCATAAAATGAGTAATACTTAATATTTATCCCAAACAGTACAAAGTTAATTAAGAGTAATATGGGACCCACCCCGAGTGATGTATTGCAAGACTGTGACTGCGGTGCTTATTGTAATAATTATAAGTTAGTATTATAGGATATGTGATTTCTTACGCAGTATTGGACAATTATAAGTCATGTATATATTTTAATAAATAATGCGCGTACTATAATTCGTCGTCAATCTTTCAAAGAGGCGTGTCTCGAATTTGTTGATTTTACAGCAGACGATATATTAACAAATTGTGTGGAATTTTTCACTCTTGAAAAATGATAAAAAAAAAACAATATTCTATTTCGATTTCTACGGATATTTTTTAATTTAAGGACAGTGTGAGGTGTATTTATTCCATAAATATGACTTAATACAATTATTTGTAAGAAGAACACATCAAAATAAGAGCGGTTATGTCAAAATGTTTTTTATGAAATATGTATTACTTCATCGGAATAAAATTAGGGTATGGCTGTTTGAACAGATTATGGCCATGTTTGGGCAGTGTAATCCCATTTGTAACTTTATTTTAACAAAAAACCAGATACGCCCAATTGTATTAATAGAATTTCTTCTGGGCCATTCCGTCAGTCTAAAAATTGAAAAATAGTTACGACGAAAACAGACATGTATAAAAAATAACCCAGAAGAAACTCTATTACTATCTGACGGCTGTGAAAACCTATGATAATTGTTTAAAGTTGGGCTTATATTGTTTGATTCTATGTGGTATAGACTACGTGGTGGTGGTATTGATGTAGATCGATCAATTGTCCTATTGTCTAATTGACAGCAATTTAGACTTTTTTAGTTTAGGTAGTTTAGGCTTTTCTGGGGACAAAATGTGTCAATTGAGGTAATCATACTTTTGCTAAGTAATTTTGTGATTGGAATACAAATATATAGACATTTTGATTTATTACTGCTACTGCTTGAAACTTTACAAAAAATACAACAGGTGACATAAGGTCGGCGAGCAAACGAAATTATTTAAATGCGAAGAATCTCACTAATTTGCAATTATTTTAGTATTTGAAGGCTTCAAAGTTTATAGTTTCAACTCACTGTTATGAATGCATATCCTCATTTCATGATCTATATATTTTTTTATTGACAAAGTCTACTTCGAATTTGTACAGCTGCAGAAAGGATAAAAAAAGACAGTTTGTAACATATTAACACATTTTAAATACATTCCCCAACTAGGCAAGCCTGCTTTAGGGCAAATTGATAAACATATATATTTTATAAAACCAAAACTCATCAAAGGCAAAGTAAGATCGAATACATACATAGCATATAATGTGAAAATATTTAAGAAAAAATATATGTATATATAAAATATAAAAAAGTGAATAAAAAAGAGAGAAAAAAAAACCAATAATAATACTAATAATGTAAGCAGATATAAGGTAGATGGAAATATACAAGATCAAAATGCATAAAAGTAGTTATACAAATTATTTCATTATATAAAAGAGTTTACTCTCTGTATCTGCTCTTCCTAATTGCAACAACCAATTTGAAATATCCCTTTTAAAAGTCTTAATGTCAGTTAAATTTCTAATTTTATTTTCAATTTGATTATATATTCTGGGAGCTTGAAAGGTAAATACTCTGACCAAAACTAGTTTTCATTCTTGGAACTATTTTAAGCTTGTTTGCTCTCGTGGGATAATATCTTTCAGTCCTCGCAGATGGAGCGCTTATTTTCCTATGAAAGCTAGTTAATATATTCTGCACATATAATTGTTTTATATCCAAAAACTGAAATTCCCTAAAAAGTGGCTTTGAAGGATACAAAAAGTCACGGCGGTGTATTACTCTGAGTATAGCCTTCTGAGCAATACTTACTTGATATATATGTACACCAGGTGCACTCCCCTAACTATCAATACCATAGTTCAAGATGGATTGGCACAATGCATAGTACACAGTTTTCATCTTCTTTTTATTCAGAATATTTCGAAGTATTCTAAATATATAGATTAATTTTTGCAATCTTTTAGCTAATCCATCTAAATGAACATCCCATCTCATTTGCCTATCAATAACTATTCCCAAATACTTTATTGATTTACAACTTGCTATACTAGGACAATTACAGTCATTTATATATTTACAAGCACTTAAGTGTAATTTAATATAATTTAAATGTTTGGGTTGTCCTACCTCTATAATGGAGAACGGTATAAATTATGTTTTTGCTGCATTAAGCGTTAATAGATTTTTATCCAAGCAACAATTGATAATATGTAGGTTTTTTTCAGCAATATGATAAACATGCTCCCATGTTGTTCCCTTGAATATTAATACAGTGTCATCAGCAAAAGTTATGATTTTACCCTCAATTTTCAAATCACGTAGATCATTGATGTATATCAAAAAAGATGGGCCCGGTGTACGTCCCTGTGGGACTCCATATTTAATCTCTTTTTTGTCATAGTTTGTTTTCTTTTATCCAAATAACTTTTAAAGAACTCGTGAGTCATACCACGTATACCTAATAAAAACATTTTCCTCAGAAGTATTTTATGTGACACCGTATCAAAAGCCTTAGCAAGATCTAAGAATATTGCTAATGCCCTTTCTCCAGCATCCATAGATTCACATACATATTTATTTAAAGAGTTTAAGGCATCTTGGGTACTTTTACCTGTTCTGAAGCCAAACTGATTTTTTGACAACATATGGTGTTCTAGATAGAAATATAGCCGCTTTTTCATAGCTTTTTAAATTATTTTAGACAGTGTACTCAAAAGAGAAATTGGCTGATAATTAGCCACATTGGTTTTTCTCCTGATTTAAAGATGAGTCTAACAACTGCGCTCTTTAAAACATTTGGAAATTTTCCTTTGTAAAATATTATAATTATTCATTTTTTTAAAAATTGAAATACATTTTTTGTTGTGAAGTTGCAATTTCAATTTCTTTATATGGAAAAAATAATTTTTGATTACTACCGGAATCTCGGTAAAAATGGAATAATAAATGTATCAATTATAAAAAAGACTACAGAATATGAGTTCAAAAATTAATCAGTTGATGTAGCGGAATGGTAATGCATCCCTCCGGATTGGATCATATCCCAGTAGCAACCAAAAACTAATTTTTTCCGTATATTTTTCCAATTGAGTCATTTAATTTGTATTATATTTATTGTTTTTATTTGTTAACTTTGTTTTATTAACCACTTATTGAATTAAAATACCTGTTTCGAAAAATATCATTTTCTTCTTCAGGATGTCAATAACTAATCAAAAACAATAATTATTTTAAAAATTAATTTAGTACCTAGCTTAAATTGTTACTCAATGATACAAAATTACTAGAATAATTTTTAGGAAAAATTTAGAATGGGACTTGTAAAAAATTGATTTTAACCACAATTTTGCCAATTTAAAAAAAATGTATTATAATTATTTATGATAGAGTAACTTTTAAATTACTCTATTAATAAGAACTAATGTTAAATGCCTGTATAAAGTTTAGGTTATGGAAATGATCTTTAAAGCCCCAATTCGTTAATAGAGTCCCCTGTATCTGTAAATATATTCTGTTAAATCTCGTCCGTCCTGCGAATTGTGCAATTTTTTTGAAAATACAAAATATTTATTTTTCATTATTGTTCTTTTATTTTCTTCAATTTCTCTTTCATTCATCGTACCCACTCTCAGATGGAAATATACATCATTGCTATTTTATTTTTTATAGGCTGCAGTCAGCGTGATGACTGCCTATGATGAGGATCGACGCCAAATAAAAATAATGCGCAATAGATTCTCCATTATCTGAATTAATTTCAGACAAAACTCTTAGAAATGTTTTTTATTTTATAATTCGTCTATTCTGCTTCAAAAATAAATTACTTCATTTAAGCTAAATAATATCATATTTGATGCTACTTTATACAATTATATACATAGTTAAAATAAAACAATTTCACCATGTTCCCCGTCACGTTGTTACCTCACATGTCGGAGACATGAGGGCTCAGCCCTTACCCCTCCCCCTTTAACAATCCAATCAGAGAGAGAGAGAGCCTAAATAATTTGTGAGCATGTCATCAACCGGGATTTACGATTTTTCGGTTAAATATGATTGATTTTATCTAATAACCCGGTTAATGTGATCTCAGATAATCGAGAGTCTACTTTATTTGAAAAATAATGGATATTGTGACATGGATTAGTTGAGATGTATATATCTATAAAGTACAGCTGTCATTCGCAATAGATATACAGGGTGGTCCAAAAAAAGTGAGAACATTTTGTAAAATGTGATATAATTACATCAAAATTAGTTTAACTATATCAACAATATCTTAAATAGTTTACTAATTTACTTACTTACCTATATTACGTTTTATTTCAACAATTTACGGTCGCCATCTTTGATTATTAATTTTCCCATTGTTTATATTTGGTATTTTCAAATTGTTGTCCAGAATCACAAAAATCACTGCAGAAGACCGTATTCTGATCAAAAATATACAAATTGAAAATCTTTGGGGTGCTAGGAAAACGACCAGTTTCAAAACAGCCTGGAGTATAGCTAGATATTACAGCAGGACGGAGCTCCATCTTACACAGCCAGAAATACAATCAGCATTTTTCATCGTGAGAATGTTAATTTCATTGAGCCAGGCATGTGGCCACCGAACAGCCCAGATTTAAACCCAGTAAATTATGCAATATGGGTGTTTCTGATTAGCTAAATATTGTGCAAAAAAAATTACATTAAGAATTATAGTTAATTATACTATGTTTTGAAATAACTTGTGTTACGTGATGTTCTCACTTTTTTTGGGCCACCCTGTATATCTCCTGCCTACGCCGGCAGGCAACTGATGGTAGGTTACTTCGATTCAACAGGTATTTACAAAGTACAATCCTATAAGGATTTATTTAAAAGAAGACCATTCAATGCAGAGAAAAAAAATGCACCTTCAGACTATCAATAAAATTCAAATATGAAATGCAGTTGTGAAAAATAATATTTCAATATGTAAAATATAATTACAGGGAAATAAATGGAATATATTTACTGTTTCCGAGGTAAGTTTGTACAAGTTTTTAAACCCCTTGTTTTCTATTCTACGCATTTCATTTTCTTGAGATGCGTTTCAATCAATCATCAGTATTTCATCTCATGTAATATAGCTGTCCCTCACTATAGATTAACATTCATATAAATACATGTTGTTGAGTTAAGTTATTACATCGATATAGCCCTTCCGAGGCGAAACGCATCTCAAGTATATTCAACGAGTAGAATCAAAACTCAAGTGCTTTATTTTACATACTTATGTGATTATGGAGTTCTACAAACTTATCTCGGAAACAGAAAAAAATTAACAAAAAGGCAATAATATATCATTTTATAGAGTGGTATGTCGCGTGCATCGTAGCTTACTAAATAATATTCTAAGAATATTAGAATAAAAGTATGATATAATATTTAAATAAATGATTAATAGGTGATAAACAGATTGATTGGCCAAAATTGCCAAACCTCCATGATTTTGGGCGAGTTTATTCTATTTTAGCTACATTATTACTTATATTTTAATTATAGAGAATCAATATCACACTTTCAATAATAGTAAGGGCGGCACAACACCTAGAGATGTCACCGAGTGTCTGTCTAGGGTTATTTGAAACGTTAGAGAAGCTCCGTGTTACCTTCGTCGCCGCTCTATCGATTATCATTTCTGCTTTCAATTTATGGTGTTAAATATTTCAACACTAAAGTTTGCAAACTGTTGGGTAAATTTTCGATTATTCAGGTTGGTTGAGAAAAAAATTTACCCAGATAAGAAAAATGGTAACATGAGCCAAAAAAATAAATATGAAACAATATTAAAATAATTAATTAACCACTATACATGAGTAATTTAAAATTACAATGCGAAATCAAAAGTAAAAATTGATACTACACGTGCCCAAATAATAATTTGCGAACACGTCATCGACCGGAAGTCTCGGTCGATGACACAAATTTGCCAGTTAATTTTCTATTATGTCATATAGTCAAATGAAACTTTATAATAACATTGAAATACCTAACCTTTGGAAATTTTATTTAAAAAAATATGAATTTTTACTGCCCCGGATAATCAAGTGTTATTGTAATTGTCTATTTATTGAAGCAATATTGACAACCTTGGGACGCACGGTCTGATAAGAATAATCTAAAACATGCGACGTTGTTGTCACACCCTTGTTGTATTGAGTAAGCGCTAGGAATTTTTTAATAGACCAAGTTCACACCGAGTGCTCAATTAGGTCAAAGATAGCAGCAGTTGCCTTCGTAAGCGTAAACATATTTTTAAGATACAATTTGATCATTTATTTTATCTAAGTATTATTTATACTACGTGATGCACTTTGTGGATAATGACGAAGCACTTGAGATTGGAGAAGTTCAAGATGATATAAAGTGATCCATACGCGCTCCACATTTATCGTAAAACAAAAGAGGGCCAGCAAAACTGCCAATTAGGAAGGGGTAAATACTATATATTTTTTATTTAAAAATGTATCTATAAAACGAGTAACAACTAATGAATTAATAATATTAGGGGATGGCCATAACTAATTATCATACAACTGTAAACAGAACATAAGAATAGTGGCTCAGCTACCGCCTGGGCAGGGGCCCGGAATTACTGAACAAGTTCAATAATCGCAATAATTAGGGCATTGGTTTAAAAATCTAACCAATGAATGAGTAGGTATATGGAAGAGAAGTATTAATCTTTGAATATCCAACCGAGTTGTCTCGTTTTAAGACAACAATATTAGTATTTATACCTTCAATTTATTAACAATTTTAAATATATGAATCTAATAGTAAACAATTTAAATATGTAAACCAATACTAATTAAAAGAATCAACTAGATAGATATACAGAAAAAATCTATTTATGGAAAAAATATTTAGTTGCTATCGGAATTCGAACCTGGACCTCTATCTATCTGGTGAAATATAGATAAATAAATAAATAGGTTTTTTTGTATCGTTCTAGTTGATAAATTTAATTTGAATTAAAAATACCACAGAACTATGTTCTGAAAATGCAACGTCACAATGTGTTCTCCATAAAAAACATATAAACCCACTATATAATTTTTGAGTAATACTTTTCAATAAAAAAAAGTAAAAGGAAGTGTGCTCTTGCATTGGGGAGCAGGGGCCCGGAAGGTGTGCTTGCCCGGGGGCTAGTCATTTGTAGGTACGTCAATGTATCCATATTAAAATAAGAAGACAAATAAATAGACACACTTTATTGACATGTACATATGTTTTTGTTGTAACAGAGGAGAATCTAAAAAATAATAATATAACATGTTAAGTGTAATCCTCGTAGTTTATTGTGTGAGATGTAGTAGGACTCCACCTCTGGTATATACAGCAATCTTCTGGCTACTTTGATAGACTGCCGTCTGTGTTAAAATAACCAGTGTTTTTGTACTGTTGTGGTGTCATTTAATTAAAAAGTAAGTCAACAGAGTTATAGAAAAATAGAGACAATAAAAAGTTATAGTGAATGTGTTGCAAATCTAAAGTGAATTATTAGTGTAGACTGTATTGTATTGTGCCGCGCAGACAGGATCACGCTCGCGGGAGCTATGCCGGGATATAGCCCTGAAAAGAGCCTTTTTGCGAGACTACGACTACAAACGGTTAAAAGGATATTAACATACAGAATGTTGAGGTGATCGCCCGTGTAGGAATTTGCAATATAAACTGTGCGTTTTCGTATGTGAATATAATTTGTAAAATTGTACTCTTGTAACCGAAATAAATTAATGAAATAATAAAACGCCCGCGATGTCTCTAGGCATAGAAATAATTTTGTTATTTAATAAAACGTAAGCGCAAACTAGAACATGCTGGCCCGAGCGCTACGACGCTCGACCGGGCAGCAGTTTCTTCCTTTCGACGCCAGGCGGCCGACGAGCCGGATCGCATGCATTAATTTAGCGTATTAACTCAATTTCGTAGCTCGCGAAAAATGCATCTAATGGTCGCGGTCTTTCTTGTAATATCTGTATCGTCTTAATTATGGCAAATAATATTCAGTTTATTAGTTTTATATTAATGTAAAGGTCCAATCTAAGTAATAGTTGAAAAAAAAGTCAAATCTATTGAATAACTTTTGATATACATGAATAATAAAAACCCACATTTTCGTAAAAAACTCGAAAATTTGAATTATTATTGCAAGTCGCGCCTTAAAATATCACAGAACTATGTTCTGAAAAAAATACAACTTCACAAATAATATTGTGTTTTCTTTCAAATATAGAAAATTCAAATAAAATGAATTGATGAATAATGAATTAGGTACTTCAATAAAAAATAATTTATTGAAGTACCTAATTCATATATGTGAATGTGTTTTAAAGTCAGATAAAGTACTTACATAGATGGTCGCTAAAATCAATGTTCTAATTTTAAAATTTTTATGTCAGCTTCAATTTATAATTTTGTTTAATATAATCGATTTAAAACGCCCTGTTGCCATTTTGGTGATATGTCTGTTTCAAAATTATATATTATTTATGAAACAGACAGCTTGTGTTTAAAATGCAACAGTGTTATATATAAACGAAATGTTTAATTGCGACATATATAAAAATAACGAACATAAATTGTTTACTTTGTTCAAGAAAACGTTGTTTTCCCTTAAAATCAATAAAAAACATATAATTTGTGAAATTTGCTACTTATGTTGTGAATAAGTTCAATATTAATTCATATTGAAGTTTTTATAAGACTGTAAAAATATTATTTAAAAACTGATTATTGTGTTTTTGATATAAAACTTAATTTTAAATAGTAGCTGAAGTCCCAGAGCATGTGAGTAAATGGAATATATTATTTAAAAACATATGTTTTCACAAAAATAAAGTATTTTAAAAACGTTGAAAATTGGTAACATGTCCTGCAAATTGAATGGTTTGTAACACTATTAATTTTTAATATTTTGCTAATTTATTTCAACGCAGATTTGTCTCCGTAATCTTGGCTTCAAGATTATAAGAAAAAATATTTCGTTTATGTAATAATTTACCATAATAAGATAATTTTGTAGCACGCGGAAAATTGATCTAATGGTCGCTGTCTTTCTTATAATGCTTGTATCGTCTGAATTATGGAAATAACATTCAGTTTATTCATTTTAAATAAGTGTAAAGGTCTTATCTAAGTAATAATTTAAAATAAGTAATATCTAGTATATAACTTCAGATATAAATGAATAATAAAAACGCACATTTTCGTAAAAAACACGAAAATTAAAATGATTATATTATATTGTGGCGCCTTAAGTTGGAAAGTATGAATGAATTATATTAATTACTTCGTTGTTATCCTGTCTCCTATAATATTCACTTCATCGCTTTAAGGATTCCGCAACTGAAAAAATCCTCGATGGTCTGGAGCGTCCCCTAGAAAACGTTCAGTTAGTTGTTTATAATATTTTGGTTAATTTGACACACTTTACTAATAACTATCTATCTAATAATTCTAAATTATTCAAATTAACATTGTTTATATGTAAAACGGACAATCCCAAATTTTTATCAAAAATGTGATCATTTCGTAATAATTTTTTCCAATAATTTTTTATCATTAAGTCAATTTCCACATTTTTCATCATTGTAACAATTTAAGTCAGGTTAGGTGAATCCTTATCTATGGGTGAATCGGGGCGCGTGCAACATATACAATCAGACCTATTCTCAAAATTGCAATATTGAAATGAAGGTGATTGTTACACCAACCCTCAAAAATAGTGTTATATTTGAATGAGAGAGAGGGAGATAAACGTACCATAATCTGTCAAAACTATCTGTCTATTTTTGAGGGTTGGTGTAACAATCACCTTCATTTCAATATTGGAATTTTGAGAATAGGCCTGATTATCGACATAAACCATGAACTGTTCTCAAACTTCATAACCTAATTGAAGTCTTTAAAAATCGGAATATAACCTTTTAGGATAGCTGATATTGAAAGCATTTTATGAAAATTGGACTAACTAACTGAATTAAATTGTTTCTTAATATAATTTTAAAACCATTGGAACGATTTGGTATACTTGACATCGGTTGGTTTATTAAATTTAACTCTAATAATTCATATTACAATAATAAAATGTATTGTAACTGCCTATTTGAATTGGGCTAAATGAGTTTTTGTTTATTATACACGTGCGGGCTGCGCACCTGCCTCAGGCCGGCCCTGATAATGATGACGGTCGAAAAAACGATACAATTTGACATTTTTCTACTTATTTTGGAAAAAATGAATTTTTATATAATTTTATTTTAATTACCTACTATTGTAAATTATGAATTACTTACTATCGTAATTAAAAAAAATAAAATATAAAATCCCTAAACCTTTCTGCGTATCACTCGTAGAAAATTTGAAAAAATTCATTTACGTATTTCCTTTGAAATATGGATAGGTATGTGGCCTTTTTTTCTGACGGCAGATTTTTAAAAATAATGAATAAATCAATCTATCGTCAGAAATTTGAAAATTGGAGAACCGTAATTCCGCGGGGAGATAACTAATTATTATTTCATAACGATTGTTTTTCAAAGTTAAGACGTCAGATTATTCGTCTCGATGTTTCAAGGCGGTGTTTAATAAAAATGAAAACGATCTGTCAAGAGCGACGCTCACGGGGCGGGTTACAGTAACTAACATTACTAATATAATCAGATTAGATTGTAAGAGAACAGTCACTGCGAATTTCGCATAATTCGCGAACCTTCCGGTGATTTCAAATATGATTATTAGAGGAAACTCTGCAAGCGATCCGCCTGTCCAGCGAAATCATTTATTCCAAAATATGTTGATGGATAACGACACAACATTTTGAAAATTAAATAATCGCGTAAAATAGGAAGTATTCGTGTATATATTATATATCGTGTACCTGCAACATTAGCGTTACAATTTACACAGATATTCGTGGTCAGTTTCTATTTCTCATAGTTTAGGTATATTTGTCATTTGCCGCTGGTGGCTCACGCTGCACTCGCGGTTCGGTCGGGAGCTTCTCGCGAGCGCAGCGACAGATAGCAGGAGCAGCACTATTGTGTCGAGACTCCACTCCGCCTGAACTGGCTGTATCTACTGACTACCGCGTGCCTGCAATGTGCATTACCACTGCCGTTACCTTCCTTACAATTGATTCATTATGAAATAAAACATTAAACTAGTTCATCACTTTAATACCGGACGATTCAAATTAAAATACCGACATTTTTAAAGTAGGCGAAGAATAATATTTTTTCAAGCTTAAGACTTACCTGTCAATAATAATTCATATTTTCGCGTTTTTTTTACGAAAATATGGGTTTTCTTTATTCATTTATATCAGAAGTTATACACTCGATTTGACTATTTTATAAACCTTTACTTAGATAAGACCATTGCACTAATATACAACTCATAAACTGAACGTTATTTGCCATAATTAAGAAAATACAAACATCATAAGAAAGACCGCGACCATTAAATTTATTTTCCACGTTTCCACAAAACTGCCTTAATATGGAACATTTTTGCATACCTACATGAAATACATTTTCCTATAATCTCGATTCCAAGATTACGGAGACAAATCTGCATTGAAAAATGAATCGAGTTATAAACCGGGAAATAATATTTTTTATTTACTCGCATTCTTTGAGGCTTCGGCTACTGTTTAAAATGAAGTTTGATATCAAAAACGCAATAATTTATTACCAAATAATATAATATTATTTTGTTAATCGGCGATATGAAATGAAATAAGTCGATACGAAACAAAGCACGGTGGCGCCTTAATGTGATTGAAAATGCTGCAGAAGGAAGATCACTTTTTATTTCAAAAACTGATTATTGTGTTTTTGATATAAAACTTAATTTTAAATAGTAGCTGAAGCCTCAGAGCATGTCAGCAAATGGAATATATTATTTAAAAACACATGTCTTCACTAAAACAAAGTATTTTTACCTAAGTATACTTAATATATATATATATTTCATTTATTTATATTTATTTAATTTAGCGAAAATACATTGGCAAAATAAATTTTAATATATGGTTACATACTCGTACATCATATGGTTGCATACATACATGGTTTTTCTTTCGCTTACCTAAAATATATAAAAGTACTTTGTTATTTAAAAAAAAAGTGTTTTACAAGGACAGCTATACGGATGATAAGTGAGTCCACTTGCGATTTGAGTAGTATTCCGGTCAGGTGTCTCGATTCGAAGGTGTAACATATTTGATATTTGGAACAGTGTACAATCTGATTATAAACTCGGAGATTACCCTGTACATTCCTCTGTCCGGCCCCGCGCGGCCAACTGGGCGAAGGGATTTTCGTCGGTAGTCAAAACGGACGACCGCAGGGCATCGGGCGGAGCGGGCGGTCGGGCGGAGCGCCCCTCCTTTCGAAGAAACGCAGCCTAGATCAGGGCCCGGCTCCGAGGCTTCGGCACAGGGCCGGCGGGAGTCTCCGCGGGGCGGCCTGACCTTCACATTCGAGCGCACACATTCATCGATTGTTCCGATTTCGTGTTCGGCACATTCCTGAGATGCTGATCCCGGGCCGCGGCCGCCGCCAGTCCGGTCACCGCCAGTCACCGCGGAGCCGCCGCGACCGTCGCACGCCCCGCGCGCTCCCTCCGCCCAGTGAGCGCAGTGCGCAGTGCGCAGCGCGCCGTGCGCAGTGCAGCGAGTGCGTCCAGCAGAGTAGCGGGACCCGCTCCCGCACGCCGGCCTCGCCCCCCGCCCGCCGCCCGCAGCCCGCCGCCCGCGACCTCGAGTGTTCCTCTGACAGCCAGCCGGGGAGGTATGTTCCGCCCTCGGGCGCGAGGAGCGCGCGCCCCCGCCCCGACTCGAACGTTTCCTCGCGCGAAACAGCTGTCACCCGCCGACGGCTCCGTCTCTTCGCCGCTCTCCCTTCCGAGCGGAGCTGGCGGACGTTCGCGTCGCCCGCTCGCCCGCTCGGCCGCTCGCCCGCTCGGCCGCTCGCCCGCTCGGCCGCTCGCCCGCTCGGCCGCTCGCCCGCTCGGCCCGCTGCTGGACCCGTCTCGGTCGCATTCGGCATCCGCAATCCGCGCTTCGTCCATCCGCTACCCGACCTGTCGATATTAGATTCCGAGGCGAAAATCAGAAATAGTCCGCCGCAAGTTTGTGTCCTGCCCGAGCGTCGAGGGACGACCGGAGCGGAGGGAGCGGCGGGAGCTGAGTCTCGGCTCGGATTGTGAGGAGCTCCGGCCGACATTCCTGAGTAGGGTTGTCGGCTGTCGGCTGTCGGCTGTCGGTTCAGGCTGGTCCTGTAAAGTGATACCGGGACGGACGATGGTCCCGTATTTGTGAAATCCGAGAATAAACTATTTTCAGATCATTTTTACACTATAATAGATTGTGGCAGAACCGAAAATTAATTAAATTAAGATAAATTTATATGAAAATGAAATTTTTTCAGTTGCAATACCGGCTTAGCGCTATTCGACTACTTTTGAGTATAAAATAACCATCTAGTGCTCGAATAAGTTAGTCTTTTTACCGAGGGGTTCATCTTTAAACGCCCCCGCTCCGGAAGCCCGGGGTCACCGGCCCGCGTTGTCAAAATATGTCGGCAACCCTACTTGCCTAAAGGTAACCTTTCTATTAATTTTGATAACAAATTCCGCAAGTATTGTATTTGAACACGGATAGACTGAAATGTCGCATTCCGCGGTGAACATTTCAGCTAAACATTTCGTCCACGTCCTGTTCGGTCGAGTGTCGTGCATTAAGTGGTGCGCTATGTGTAATAGTGGCTCGCAAACACGATCGGAACATCAAAGAGAACTCGGCCGATAAGCACTGATCAATTAAGATGAACTAACGAATGCAGCCTTGCATCGATGATTCTAAATTCCTCAGAACACCCCGACTGCTACCAAAGCGCCCTCTTCTTACCCCCATATATATTAAAATTCTCGCGTATTTAATGCCGAATGATTAGCTGTGTATTTTTAATATTTTAATTATGTTGTCAGAGACGTGCTGTCTCGAAAGAAAAGAAAAAGAGCGAGATCGGTTACAGACATAATTACGGTTTAAACAATAATAATAAACCGATAAATAAGTAGAAGCAAGAAATACAATATTACAATTTAAATAAAAATCATATTAATTATTGAATTATAACTTTCGCTACGGTAAAGTGTACGTTTTATCTGTTAGCCTCGCTTACTAGGCTGCGATCAGTTCTATTCCTGTAGATTTCCACCAGCTCACTCGAGCGACCTAGCACCTAGCACCTAGCACCCAGCACCTAGCACCCAGCACCTAGCACCCAGCACCTAGCACCCAGCACCTAACTTTGTGGCTCCAGACGTCCCTTCCATAAATCAATGTCGGTTGAAGAACTCCGCGCACTGTTAGTCTGCTATTAAAATGACTGCACCGCACCATCAGAGATATTCGTCTTGTGTCGGTATCTTTTGACATCTATACTTCTCGAGTACGTAACATCTTCAACACGCTTAAAATATCTATAAATATGTATTGTCAAACCTTATTATAGGTAGGTATCTATCCTATCCTATCCTGTTGCCTGTAATTAGATTTCTTAAAAATGTGATACTAGTGTTTCTATATCTTTCAACGTTTTACAATTTCTCATTACACTTTTAATTCAGTACATTACTAGGATTACATGGATATTAATAGTATTTATGCCGCAGTATAATTAGTGTTGCTATGGAATAACATATTTAGAATCGTTACACATATTGGCATTAAATCGGATGATTTGTATAATATGATGTTATTTTATGATTTTAGGGAAATTAGTTTACTAGCAAAGGGTTACAAATATTATAACTATATGATAATACAGTATGCT
The DNA here is from genome assembly GCA_031772225.1 of Eubasilissa splendida. Taxonomy (NCBI): domain Eukaryota; kingdom Metazoa; phylum Arthropoda; class Insecta; order Trichoptera; family Phryganeidae; genus Eubasilissa; species Eubasilissa splendida. The sequence continues at coordinate 36,705,086 of CM062849.1, forward strand.
ACTAGTGTAGCAGGCAGGGTACCCAAATATACGTCTTACTTTCTTACTGATATGTTTAAAGAAGAGTGTCTGTGTGGCTGGGTAGGTTTGTTTTTTATACAAATCTACAGTTTTATTACGAGCTTGATAAATATTTGCACACTTGACCTTCAAAACATGAGAAAGGTCACTGTTTACATGAGATTTCGACAAATCACCCCCATCCCCTATGTTTATAATGTAACGGATCACATTAATTCCAATTCCGACTTGCAATATACAGCTGAGAACACAACAGTTTAAGCACACTGAATTACGATTGATTTGGGATAGAATTTGCGAAAATTTATGCACAAAAGGGATGTGTACAAGTTTTTCTGAGATAAGTAGGGTCCTACCCTGCCTAGAAGCTACGCTGGGCCCTCCCTAGCTTCGAAATTCAACAATTGGTCTGCGCGATTGAGCCTTTAATGCGCAAATATTGTACATTCATTCCTTTATCCAGAATATTTATCTACCACCTTTCAATCCGAGCACTACGAGTGTACAAGAAATACGCAATCTTTATTTTAGCGAATTGTATATCGCCTCTCTTGCCATCTTCTTTTGCCTCGCTCGTTATCTCTTCAAAAGTCCTCGGTTCCTCGGGTTCTTTAGCCACGATGTTCTCCTTCCAGGGTCCCGATTGTCAGAAATATTTAATTGAAGTTTTCAAATTTTTAATGTTTTAATATAATTCATATTTCTCTTTATTGCATACATACTTCAGTTGATTAGTTGATCCGCATCTCGCCTACCGAGAACATCTGACATTCGGAATGTGAGTTTTAGATGATTTCTTAAATGCGTACAAATTGATTCGCACACATACGTAATAAATTATTTTTTCTAATTTTTAAACTGCGGTGTTTGTAAACCATTCATGTTGAAAAGTGCGACCGATTTTTGTCATTTATTGAGAATTATAGTATTATTAATATAATAGCGCCGTTGGCCATTGGCTGCAGTGGCACCGGCAAGTTTCGTGTTTCATTTAGGGACTCCTAAGAATGGACTACCGAAGTGCTCGCGGGGTATATATAATTAATTTTTGCTCTCGAAACTCTTGTAAATCAAATACACGAAAACAAAACTACCTAATACATTTTTTAACTTTTTGAACAGAAATGGATATTTCCATGTTCAATCGTTCAATTCCTCGGTGAGGGTTTCTCCTCAGCAGTATATAGCTCGATATTGTAGAAGTGGAGCGAGTACTACAGTACTGGTGTTCTCGCGGACTTAGGACATGAGGAATGTTAGAATCTTCATTCCCGCCGCATCCGATCAACTTTTATTATTTTTTAGTTATTTCCAGGCTTCATTTCTCATCATCTCTGATGATCTCGCCTTAGACGAGTTTTATTAGCGGTCCACTCACGTCTCCGCAGAGTAGTTTTATGTCATTAGTCAGTCAGAAGATCACTTTATTACATTCGAGTATTTATTTGACTAGAAATTAGGTTTAGAAGGACAGTAAAACGTTTGACGGGCTGCCAAGGACTAATTCATGCCCTGTAAGAAACCGCTCTGTTCAGCTCGATGAAGACGTCTATCGACTCTGAAAGCGGGAAATATGTTTAGTCGATCACCTGGCAGGTTTCTTTATATATAATATTGTATACATCGAGAGAATCCTTTGTTTCGTGCCTGTCTTTTGAATTGTGCATTATTATAATGCAATTGCGTGATTTTATTCAATTTGCTTCGATTTCCATACCGTCTGAATTCCTATGGTTCCGATGGAACACATGTTAGGGACCCGCCGTGAAGTAATTATAGCCATTAAGGTAACTAGCGTGACGCATCATATGACGCAGCAAATGGAGGACAAGGCGGTAAATTACCGAGTAGTGTCCACTGTATGGACACGCAGACTGAAGGGTGAGGAGTGAGAATCCAATCCATATATCCGATATACTGTTTTGGAGGTAAACTTGGAGATCAGAAAGAGACAAAAACTCAACTACTACTAAAACTACTTTAGATCCCTACAACTATCTATTCTGAAAGCTAGCTATTGTTATTATTAAATATTAACAATAACATGGTTAATTACTATACATTTAACTGCTACTGGGAAGATTCAAAATCACCAAAATGACGAATATGGCGACCGATGACGTTTGACCAGTGCCGGCCCCAGCTTATATGGCGCCCGTGGGCAAAATATTTCTGGGCGCCCCCCATCCCTGATTTAAAAACAAAAAAGGGTGGATCTGTTGAACCATTCTCCCAGACTGTCAGGAAGTCCTCGTGATAAGGTTGTCGGATCTCTCAGGTTTCGCTTCACACGGGGGAAATATTCTTTAGTTCCGAATCTTCATTGATTTCTTATTCTTAGCTCATTTCCCAGTAGCCGAATGATGCTCATTCACCTTTCATTTTGTTCAAACTGCAGCTCTTTCTCCGCCTTTCTCCGCCTTTCTCCAACACTGTGGATTGAGGAAACTATTTTTAAAATATCATACCTTCGGCGCCTAGTGAGTAAAACGTGGAAATTCAATATAAATGTAATGTTTTTAAAATTGCACCGAGACGCTCCGACTTGCTCGGCGCCCTACTCGCTCGGCACCCGAACTCTCCTCCCTCCCCATCGGGCCGGCCCTGCATTTGACGTTTAACGTAAGGCGCGAGACGGCGAATCTTTGAGACACGGTGAATACGAAAGTCGAGAGTTGCCTCCCAAGCATCTCGTGAGAACAAAATCTCCTAAAAAGCTCTTCCGCGGTCACGGGCCATCGAGGGTGGAAGATCAGGCATTCGAAAACAGATTTGATAGAGATTCAAATCAAACTGCGCGATAAGCCATCCTCGAAGCATGAAAGTGAAAAAAGAGGACATTTTCGTGGTAACCGAATGCGAACTACGATGATGGACTGTCCTTGCTCTTTCTGTTTTCGTTACTCTACATCTGTATCCAGGGTCTAGCCGAACGCGGACCGAACGGCTACCGAACCGGCCGGTGTAATTAAAAAGCCTCGAACATCTCTCATCTCTCGTCTGATTGAATATAGGAGACAGGAGCGAATTCGCCTCGCGCGCAGCCCGCGGAGCGCGGCGACCCGTTTGCCGGGGAAACTCGCGGAGATTCCTTTTCAAGCCGAGGGCTTCGATAAAAATTCCTCGCGGATGTTACCTAACTCGCTGTTTTTATTTTAAGTTCATTATGCCACCGGCACTGACGAATAATCTACTCTACTACTCTACAGGCGGGAACCTGACTAACATATCATTATAATGTAAAGAACCGATCAGATCAGATGAACCCCGCGTCGCTACATTGTAAAGTGTAATATACCCGGTGCATGTACCTAGTATTATCATTATTTTATGCAAATAAACATATTTTGTTTTCAGTCGCTCGGGATAGGATTTATCTCACGGCTACACATTCTGCTCCATAACAGTTGCTCGCATTTATGAGTGAACGATATTACTTACTTTTCCTTCTCACGCATTTTAACAGATGAATACGTTATCGCACAATGTATACGAATTGATATAAGAAACGGAGTTCTTTAAAAAATAGTATTTCGTCTTCTTTCAGTGAGTCAGTCAGAGCGGGAGTCATTTCTTTGTACTTTAAATGTATTTAGGGACGAGAACATTCATTGAGCATGACAGAGCAGCTGTGTGACAGCTTTCTACATTGACCGACAGTCGCTTTTCGTGGCTTGGTTTCCAAAAAAATGCTAAATCAATTCTGGCGATAGAAAAGTTCATCAAGTTTGAACCGAGTTCCGCGGAAAGGTTAGAAGCCCACTCGCGTTATATATTTTCTTAGATAAGTTCCACATGCCCATGCCTGACCGAGCTTAAGGTCCAACACTCCAGTGCGCGCAGCAGTCGAGAGATACATCTCGTTTTATATTTGAGTTCACCTTCTAATAGATTGATAAAATCAAAGGATTCTGTTCCATAATTACTACTGCTAGCTAGGGTTGAATCTTCTTTTCTCGATTAGCCGGAGTAGAGGGAGCGAAGCTGGCTCATCTGCTGCCGTCCTGCCTCGCTTCTCCGCAGGAAGGAGAGGACGCTTCCTAAACTCACGGGTAATAATAATAATATCCGGTCCGCGCTCGATATTAGAGGCTAGACCGCTGATATCGCTGGCTCGGGCCGCTCTAGTCGGGTGGTTATCGGTACCCCGCCAGCTCGGCACGCTCGGGCGGGACATTTCCATCATTTCTCCGAAGCGGTCGTCAGCGGCAGCGGTAGCGGCAGCGGCAGAGGCAGCGGCAGCGACGGCGGTCACCGATTTCTCCGCGGTACTTCACAACAATATTTGGGCGCCAAAAGCTGCGGCCGCCATATTCTGTGACGTCACGGCTCGCCACACAGCATTCCTCGGCGCTCTTCCTTCTCGCTCGCTCGCACGTCACCGGACAGAGTCGGCCGTCTTCTGGTTCTTTTCGGAGGCCTCGACAGCCCGTACGCGCGGCGGCCAGCGCCGCGGCCAGGCGGCGGGCTTCGCTGAAAGGGAACGCGCGTCGGTCCGTCTCCTCGACCGAAATACCGCTTCACGCACGCTTCTTACGCCGGTTCTTCGTTGTTTTCGTGATTTCGTCGGCGCTCGCTCGCTGCATCCCTCCTTTACCTGCCGCGCGATGTGACCTCAACGGTCTGCGGCGCCCCGTCGCGGTCCCACCTCCCCGCTCGCGGATAGCGCCGTCCCGCTCTCGGAAGAAGTCTCGCATCCCGTCCTCCTTTCTCCCGCGGCTCGGCGGATAGCGCCGTCCCGCTCCCGTCTGCGGACGATGCTGGTGCGGCTTTCCCGCCGAATTAGTTGGCGCGCTTTTTGGAAAATTTTCTTTTCACGAGTTGCGTCGGCGTGCGCGCGCATCGAGTTTGTGCCAAATATTGTTCTCGGATACAAATGTTTCTCGCATCGGCGATGGACACTGTCTCGTTTTATAACGCACGGCAGGTGGGCCAACATGACAAAAATGACTGTTTTGAGATCTGAATTCCAATAAAAATCTCATTCAGATGGTATTTAGGTTAGAGCATAAATCAAACTATAATATTGAAGTCCGACGGCAGGTTGGCCCCTAGGCTCGCGGTTGATGCCACACTATACACGTTATATAATGGCCCGCGTGTATCTCTGTCCCTTTCTTCCTTATACGTAAAATTGCCATTTAAACAGCTATGAATTTCAAAATTAGAATTCTTTTCCGGATTTTATGACTCCATATTAATAGATCACAACTTGCGCATATGTTTGTAAGTAGGTTCTGTAGTGATTCATTGAAAAATATAAACATTATCTTTAGCCACGACCTGACCTGACGTGAATGCGCGACGCTGAAAGTGTATACGAGAGAAATAGTGTCGGCAGCTTCGGACGCACCATTATTTAGCTTTGTTCACGATTTAAAGTGGAAGCTGAGGTAAGGTGTAGCCTTTACGGGTTATCTCCTCTGTTTATCTTCAACTTCTCCTGCATTAGAGGAGAAAGTACAGTACATCATAGTCTTAACAAGCTTTCTTCTTTTGACTTTGATTTCAGTTCTTACGGTTTTGGCAGTTTTTATTTAGAAAAGGGGGCGGGGACTGCTAGCTGGCGCGGTGACAGGTGACCTCTACAGGAGGACGGTCTCGGGGCGTGTAAAATGCGAGGGAAACAAGCTATCTATATATTTAATAAGTCCTTTTTAAATTGTCCTCACTGGTGTGATTTCAGAGAACACACGTAGAATGTATGTATTGTGTGTATTGTTTCACTTCCATTATGATTTTTGTTTTTATAGATAAACTGTCTGCTTTCCTAATAATATGAAATGTTCTCTGCGTTACGCTTTAACTCAAATTTTGCCGACGACTCGCCTATCCTTATAACACATTCTTCTTGTGTTGCACTCCGTATTATATTAGAGATGCCTAGATGCCTAGATGCCTAGATGCCTAGATGCAAGGTCGCTCTTCCAGGGTGATCTCCTTTTGTGGGCTGTCACTTTGACGATTGGAAGAATCTCTCGTACGCGCTGTGATTGGATTCGTTGCAGGATTGAGGCATCCACGGGATAGGCGTCTATTGTACGCTCGCCGCTATTGCGGCCTGTCCAAGTCTCCAAGTCTGCCTCGGTCTTTCCGTTCTCTACAGTTGCTAGTGTTGTTGTATTTCAAGCCATCATCAAATTTCCTGCTACCGTCGAAGTAGCCAATATTCTGCTATTTGGGAAGTTTCTTGTGGTGCTGTAATTTATTTAGAGCCTAAGCAACCTTCCGGTAAAAGTACATTTTAGATAACCCGTGACGTCACTTACCCGAGCCCTTCATTTCTTTACCGCGCTCTACTTCCGACCTCATCTATAATATTCTCAGGACAGTGTTGCGATATTTTATATTAATCGGTTTCCCACTAAAGTTTGTCACGAAAACTGCGTAAGAAATAGCGCGTTTCAAAATTTCGTAACTTTTAATTTATTTAACCGAATTTATCAATATTTTTTCGGGCCGGAAAAAAAATTCTATGCAGTAATGGTATGATGCATGTGCCTGAGACATGTAACGCGTTTTAATTATTATTATTTTTAACTGCGATTTAATAATCTAACTAAACATTAATACATATTTATAATATCACTACATATTTATAATCCACACATCACATCCATCGGCTACGGTCCCTCATGACTCATGAGTGAGGATCGCGATCTCCATAAACTCCTTGACTATGCTCCTCCACTTTTCTCGGCATCCTGCAGATCAGTCGTACGAAGAAAATAAATGTGTTCTCCTAATAATAAAGTTATATCAATGTGTCCAAAATTTAATAAAAATGAATTGATAATTCTGGCGTCTGCTATCAGATTACTTAAAGGTATTTGAGATTCTGTAAAAATAAGGTAGATAGCTCTTTCAAATAATGGAACGATTAAATGTATTAATATCAAAAAGGTAACATATAGGTTCGAAAATTTGTCGCTAAAAATATTGTCGCTGCAGCATAGTTGGATAATGCACCTTCCCCGGTTAAGAAATAGATCCAGGTTAAATCCCGGTGGCGCAACAACAATATTCTTCGATAAAATTGATTTTATATGTATATCTTTCTAATTAATATATTAATTCATATTTAAAATATCACAGACCGTCTGTTCTGAATAATTACAACTTGACAATAAGAATGTGTTCTCCTAATTATCCTATTAATTTTATTATAGATAGACCAGTGTGAAGTTGAAAGCTCACTGCTGTAATGGATCAAATCAAATAAAGTTACTCATTTTATAACACACCGATACAAAAAATGGTCGTCTTCCTGCGATGCTAACGATGTGGACAAATTTGTAATATAATTTGAACCGCTCGTTAATGTTATTTGTTGACTCGATGAAAGCAACAGTGTCAGGGCAGCCGCGTAGCGTAGCCGACCCATCCCATCCTCACCCTCACCCGGGACTGTTACTCCCGCGCCAGGTCTTCTCGACAGATATGATTTAGCTGAAAATTGGTCATTTACATATTGACACCTCTGTACTGGCTTTCAGCATATTTATTAGGAAAGCCAAGACAATACCGCACACCAAAAGATACCGACAGACCAACAGCGAGCGACAATTTGAACCGGGCGCCACTTTCAACGCATTCGAGACAACAGTAAAACCGTACCCGGTTACTAATAAATAAACTAGAACTAGTCACACAAATAGAACTGGTACTGTAAGAATATATATATTGGCGAGGATCCGATGAAAAGAGGGTGCTCGATGAGAGATTATTCATTCTATTTTGAAGAGATGAGATTGCGTCCCGGCTTCATTGCTTCTTTGCTTCACCAAGAAGAATGCACCTCTGTCGGAGTAGACAATGCGGTGAATATGAATATTAGTCAGCCCTTCAAAGTGAATTGAAAGTGACCACATGTGCTGTAGCGGTCTGTAGCGAAGACGCTAATGATAAAACCGCCATCTCTAAATGTTTGTAATCGAAATGTCACGTCGTAGATTTTGTCTCGAATCAGTGTCGCGTGTGATTTCCATGACCGAGTAACATTTATTTTTTCAACCGCGGTGTTTTACGAAGAACCCTCTGAGAGCAGCGCAATGCGACGCTGTAATAATATGCGCATTAATTGAAGCCTCGCTGAAAAAGAGCGGTCAGAGTGGTCACCTATCCAAACGCTGTCTAGGTCTGAACTATTAAGTGTTAGAATTCGAACCTAGATAATTTGGAAGATCACAAATCACGTTTTCTACTTAACCGAGCTACGTCCGTACGATACAGTCTACGAAGGAGCTCGTAATCTTTTATACAATATATAGCTTGCCAGTATGTAATACAATTCAAAAAACTGTTCGCGCAGTTCTTCGCTTCGAGGAATATGACATTTTGATTGACCAAAGTCAGTCCGTCAGTCCGTCAGTCCGCCGACACGGGCCCCCGGGTTCCGGGAATTCAAAATATGATATCTGGTACCTGCGCATCCGACGGCGGGAGGGCCTCCACTACTCCACTCCATCTATTCGTACAACACGAGGAAGTTCGTATTTTTTAAACAAACGCACACGCACGCGTGACGTCACCGCTGGCGATTGTCGTAATTAGTAGATAACACTTTCTTTGAAAATCAAATATTCCCAGCAGCAGCAGCAGTCCGAGCGTCAACTTCCGCCACACTAGTTTGTTCGAGGACCGTCACGAATACCGGGGAAACTCCGGTGACGAATAATCCTAATTCTCGCTAATTCATTCACACAATACTCTACTCTACTCTACTCTACTCTACTACCGCTCGCGAGCGATACTTTAGTTTGACACAGATATAAATAATGAAGAGAAGTGTGTCATCCGATGCTGGGTGGCGAGGTCAGGAATGGAGGTTTTTTCAAAGGGCTGCGATAGTTTATTGGAAGTTACCGAGTACCGTACTGCCCGTTAAGAGTACGTTAGGTGTCACTAGTTTCTGTTTCGGGGACGCGAGGAGGGAGAGGCGGAGACGAGTCTCACCTGCTCGGGGCGAGGCACCTGGAATTCGGGGAATCTGCTCATTTCCTGTAGATCCGGCGTTCGGTTCAGTTCAACATCGTGCACCGCCATTCATTACTTATATTTATTAATTTCATTTAAATTATGAACAATTATCACATCGCAGGCGTAGTTTCTAGAAATAAATCTTAAATATTTATTTTTCAGTGACGCTTCGGAGATCATTTCGGAAGCACTCGCGTTCTTATTCGGCTCTCTCGATCATTAGCTGCCGTGTCTGCATTTATTCCAATAATACTCAAATAACGACTTAATGCGAACGTGATATTGGCAGAAAGGTGGGTGCATTGGTCACGACGTACGATGTATGTGTGTATGTGTGTATGTACGACACCGGTGTCGACGGAGTGAGGATCTGGTGTGATCAGGTAAACCGTACTGGAGGACGGTCGATTATCATCGAGCATGCGCGAGAAGAAGCGTGATTACTGATGACGAGAGTATTGATGTAGAATAAGATAAACTATATATTTGTGCTTTAATATAAATAAGATCAAAATGTTCCTTTTTACTACAACTTATCTTGCACACATTTTCTTAGTTTCATTTTTAATCTATGTAGTGTTCCCTCCTTGTGTATGTTTTCTGGCATTTCATTCAAAATCTTCATCGCACTGTACAGCATCGATTTCTGACATTTATTCTTCTTCCTGAATGGTAGTCTCACTCGATCTTTTCCTCTCGTATGAGATTCGTGCTCATGTTGATATGCATCCATTTATTCTTCTTCCTGAATGGTAGTCTCACTCGATCTTTTCCTCTCGTATGAGATTCGTGCTCATGTTGATATGCATCCATTTATTCTTCTTCCTGAATGGTAGTCTCACTCGATCTTTTCCTCTCGTATGAGATTCGTGCTCATGTTGATATGCATCCATTTTTTAATTATTTCTGTCCATATTATCTTAGTGAGGATTTTATAAATAAATTCCATAACATTGAAATATATTTTCTGCTTAAAGGTCATCATATTCAGATCTTTGAGCATTGCACTGATCCGGGTATATCTATAATTCTCAAAACTCTATTTTGCAACACTGACAATTGGTGCATTTCTTCATCAGCAGTAATCGATGTGATATATAAAATACGGTAAATGAATGAAGCCATAATTTGTTTATAAATACTCGACTAGACACACAACTAGAATTGGTACAAAAATACTGATAAACCAGACGCGAGATAATTTTAGTGAGGGGACATTATCAATATACTATATCTTCTGTCCTAACGCAATTCTCGCTTCTTCCACAGTCATACACCTTCTCACGAGAGGTCTTCTAGTGTCCAGTTCACCTGGTCACGCCGACTGTATCGTGGGCGTCCTGTATTTCTGCACTCGCGTCGTGTGCTCTTCTAACCGATCTAATTTCTTCATTCTTTACTCTCATCCTAAATGGATTTGCCACATTTCCACCGCATTCAGTCGACTTCTGTTCCTCTTCAGGCTTCACTTCCATATACCTGGACTCCACTGTCGACCGTTAGTCTAGTCTTGCCATTATAAATGATTGCATTAAAATAGCCTATTCCTTTCGATATCTTTTTCAACCTTTCCGTTTCTATCAAACGTGCTTCCCGAATAAACAATCCCATCTACTGTTTCAAATATACCTACAAGTATTTTGCACTTTGTCTTACCGAGGTTTAATAATGTTCTAAAAAGCTTTGAAGATTTTGTTTGCTTGCTTTGTTGAGTGGAACCGGAGCGGGAGTGCACGACTCTCATAACGATTCGGGGCTTCCTTCACTGTCTTACTTCCCTCCTTCTTTGAATGTTTAATTGGTCCCTTATTGAGTTATTGAGTATAGTGAAGTGTGTGAAGTGTGTGAAGTGTGTGAAGTGTGTGAAGTGTCGCCAGTTCTGTCGACTGACGCGGCGGTGCGGTATCTGGTTGCAGGTGGTGCTTGCTATGAGGCGGCATGCGCGCGCTGTGCGGCGTGCCCCCCCCCGCGCGGCTGGCGGGGGCGGCGCGCTTCGTGTCCCTGCGCGCGCCCCCCGCCGCCCCCCTCGTGCTGCTGCTGGACGCCAAGGCCCGCGTCGGGGAGCTCCGCCAGCACGCCGTCGCGCACCTTCACCACCACGGCGTCACGGACGCGGACACGGACATCTTCGGGATAGCCGTACTCTGTGGTGAGTTCCTGTCATTCTTCACTTTGCTGAATACTGCCCTACCAGCGTACATATTATTGAATTACCATTAAAGTTCACCGATCTTCGAGATATCTAATAGACTAACAACTAATAACTGAGGCAATTTCGCTAATATTTATTTTGAAGTACGTTAACTTGAAGTTTAAGTTTATGGTTTTGTAAAAATCTCGTTCAATAAGATTTTATGAAACTGTATCAAAATATGTGTGGATTAAGTCGGTTCCATCCTCGCACACAGACACACATACATATGTATATGCATACAAACATTTGACAATAATTGGCGTAATTTAATTTTGAAGGGAAGCAATTTATTATGAAAATGTTATTAGAGGAATTTACGATATTACAATTTGATGTAGAGCGTTTCTTGCGTCGGGTGAGTGGGACAGCTTAAACCTAATGAACAGGGAAATATAATGGTTCTTCGCTTTTGGTAGTGGCCAGAGTATGTGCAATATACCCCATCGAGTGTGCAGCGTGCAGTGTGCAGTGTGCAGTGCGCAGTGCGCAGTGTGCAGTGTGCAGTGCGCAGTGTGCAGTGCGCAGTGCGCAGTGCGCACGACGGCAAGGCCGCTAGTTGTCCACGCGACGAGTGTTCTTGCGATGCCTTATTCAAATAAAGTAGACATTCCCGACAACGACTCGACATGTCAATAAATAACATTTGAAATGGATTTATTATTTCATCAGAAAACCGGAGGCCGACCATTGTTAAGCGGAACCGTTCCTGCCGTCGGGCTGTTCAGCTTCGGCTCGGCAATTATAAACTAAATTAATTCTTCAGTTCATTCTAATTTACATATTTTGTCATCAACCATTTAGACCTGTTTTCGTGAACCTTTTTTCGATTCAAATCTCACTCGGCATTCATATGTAAATGTTCAAGTTGTATGTAGACAATCTCAATTGTCTCAGAGACAAATCGCTCAAAAGGGTTTTATTAATACAAAGGAAGGAAGGTATTATTAAATCATCGCCTGTTCATCAGGGAGGTATGTTAGAGCTATTGTCCGTGAGCATTCCCTCCATCGATATCGTCACGATGATGCATAAAACATATGTCGAGTCGCAACTTCAAATCTATTTAGACTGGCTCCGAATTATCTTAGCATTTTGACAAATTCCGGTCTAGACGAGCCGCCCCTGCCCGCGATGCCGGATTGTTTATTGTTTCTCTTACAGTAAACATGTAGAAAAGTAGAAAAGATCGTCATTTGATCGGAAGGTTTCAAAACAAACGTTCGCTTCCGATGGAAATGTCAAAATCAATGGTAAAATTGAAACTACAAAAAATTGGTAATATTGTTAACGAATTTGTCCCACATTGTCATTGAATAATTTGCTAAAAGCCGTAATATTTTTGATTTGTGTAATTCTTAGTGCCGGATTAAAAGCTGTAGAGGTCTCTAGACCGCCGAAATTTCGGGACCTCCCTCCAAATTTATCTTCTAACACGTTGAGACAACACGAACTAAGTTGTGCGCACGTCGGCCGCTAGATAGAGATGACCATCGCTACTGTACTGAAGATGAGCCTTTAGGACCCAAACTGTTGTGAGTGTGATGTCTGCAGCATCCTCATTAGGGTACATTCATGCGGTAGGTATTTTTCTATAAAGTTTTGTTTTCTGTAAGTTGATTAATTGTTTACTATATTTAGAAAACAATTTAACAAGGCTCGATTGTAATATTGAATAAATATTATTTTGATCTGTGCCTGTGTGGTGTGGTAATTCGGCCCCGGCGAGCACCAGCACCAGCGAGTAAGGTGTGCAGGTCGTGGCTCGGTTCAACGATTTAACAAAATTGACCGATTCACAATATTACAACATATGAGAATTGGTATATTCTGACTATTTTCAAAGTAAGCTAATCGCTTGTACTATGAAAACAGGACTAACTTGCTGGTGTTGATTTGTAGGTTATGTTGATTGCAATACGTATCGAGACGGTTTAAATCGCTTTCAAGTTTCTGGCAATCTTAGAGATGTCACTGATATAAATGTTAAAGAGGAGTGGTCCTAGAAGTGACCCCTGAGAAATACCTGATGCGACGCGTACCCAGTCGGATTTGTAGCCGTTAACTACCACTGCTTGGTTTTTCCGTAACGGTGAAGAATTTGTACATACTCCTTGAACATTTTCGGCTCGTAATTTAGAGGCATGAAATATTGTGCACCGGCCTTACTCGCAGAAGGCGCGCTCTTCTGCCTTGTCCACTTTCACGTCTCGAGCTCCTCGGCCGCATTGTTATGGTAATGGTAATGTTGGCATGCGGTGCCGAGTCGCGCGCCCAGAGAGGTTCAGTCGGCGGTTACGCGAAACGTCAATGAACCCTGACGTCACTGGAGATTTCGGGCACCGCGGCCGGGCCGGGGCGGGGGCGGGGGCGGGGGCGGGGGTTGACACGAAAAGTTGTTTACGATTTTCCCGCGCGCCCGGCCGTAACACGGGGAGCCGCCAGCCGGCCGGGGCCCGCGGGGCCGGGGCGGGGCCGGGGGCCGGGGGGCCGAGGAATGCGGCCCGGCCCGCGCGCATTCCGGCGCCCCCCTGCCCCGCCCCGCCCCGGAACGCGCGAGCCCGTGGCGTGCAGACGGAGTTATGACCTAATCACGAGAATATCGCGCGGAGCGGAGTGTTGCGTGTCGGCTCCGCCGCGCTGCCGGATGGCTCCGCACCGACCCTCGGCAGTGCGAAGGGTCGGTGATCAAATGATCAAATGGACGAAGCTAAAGGAGGACGCTCACTTTTAGCAGCTAAGCAGTCGCTGCGCATTATTGCTTTATACAAATTCAGCCAGCACCATTGTCACACCATCTTTCCTTGCCTCGTTCATTTCCATACATTTTCTTATATAGGTAAATCTCATCTCTGTTCTGATGCCGCGACTATCCAATCGTCTCAACGACCCTTTATTGGTTTCATCGACTACACTACACTATACTACGCATAGATTCATTATTATTATTCATTAATTCTCTTCAAATTTAAAATTTGTGCCTCCAACATTGACAAAGCTTATTATTACAGTCGGTTCTGAGGGCCTCCAGGTCTCCAGGTCTCCCTGCCTCGAGCTGCGGACTTTAATATTTGTTATTTAAAGCAGAATTAAACTAAAATGAAATACTTTTTGAACGCGAGCTCCCGCGCTGGGAACGATATTATTCAAATATCTGGTCCGAGAGTGACCGCAAGCGGAGAGCGGACCGATATCTCCTCGAGAACCACCGAGCATCTTTACGAGTACCGACCGAGTCTCTAGGACCTAGTCAGTACTCCGCGGGGGATACTCGATCCCTACAATGACCGACTGACGCCTGCACAGGGACCGTGAAGACCGGCCGCGACGTTCACCACGGACACTTCCACGAGTGAGCGTCTTCATCAGAATCGTCGACAAGTGCGAGAGTCCAAAGAGAGCAGGTTTCAATTCCGTTAATTAGGCAAGGCCTTGCTAAACACTTCCCATTATATACTGTATAAACACTTCCCATTATATACTGTATAAACACTTCCCATTATATACTGTATAAACACTTCCCATTCCATAAATATGACTTATTACTGTCATTTGTAAGAATGACGCATGGAAATAAGAGTGGTTACATCTAAATGTTTTCAAGTAATGTTACTTCATTGGAATAAAATTCTGATATGCGTGTCGTGACCATTCGTTCCCTTTTTAACGGGACCATCCCGTTTTTAGGTAGCCTATCCCGTTGTCTATAAGCACAGCTTCGGGACGCCGAAATGTTCCGTTGTAGCGCCTAGTAGCGAGGCGATGACGGCATTCAAAAACTGGAGCAATATAAATATTTAGCTTTAATAATTGGTGAAAATTATTGCTGCAAACCGCATTTTGCTAATAAAGCGTGTCCAGCGGAAAATTTTCATGTTTAATATTAAATAAAAAATAAAAACTTCAATTTTATTCTCATATCTTATTAATACAATATGAAGTTTAACAATGCGGATTTTACGTATTATAAACAATATCGTCTGAATGCTGCCCATTTCTCTCGAGACATTCGTGCGATCTGACTCTTAAATTTGCGAACACGCGAAAGCATAGCGTCGGTTCAACGGCAGCAACTTCACGGCGGACATTTTCTTGTAGGGCCTGAATTGTTCGAGGATTGTCGCTGTAAACTCTCGACTTAAGGTATCCCCACAAAAAAAGTCGCACGGTGTAAGGTCCGGTGACCGAGGTGCCCAGGGTATGTCTCTGTATTTGCTGATTAATTTATTGGGAAAATTTCCCCTCAGCTTCTCCATTGAAACTCTAGCTGTGTGTGGAGTGGCCCAGTTTTGCTAAAATTGTGTTCTGTTGTTGAACTCGAGAAACAGCTGCAGTTTCGGTACCAAAAACTCGTCGATCATTCGGCAATACACGTCAGCAGTGACCGTCTCTCGCTGGTTAAAAAAATAAGGGCCAATTATCCCTCGGGCAGAAATTACACACCACACTGTCGTTTTTGGACAATGCAAATGTTTTTGAATGTGTTCCCTCGGGTTGTCGGGGCACCAGTATATCGTATTCTGTTTATTAACATAGCCATCGATATAAAATGTGCTTCATCAGTAAACAATATGTTTCTAAAACGTTCGTGTTGTTTCAAAACGTCGGCATCGTTCTCGTTAAGGTTTCACGTAAAGAATAGTCATTTTAAATATGAATTAAATATATTAATTATAAAGATATACATATAAAATCAATTTTATCGAAAAATATTCTTGTTGCGCCACCGGGATTCGAACCTGGATCTCTTTCCTAACCGGGGAAGGTGCTTTATCCAACTAAGCTACAGCGACATTATTTTTAGCGACAATTTTCGACCCTATATGTTACCTTTTTGATATTAATACATTTAATCGTTCCATCATTTGACAGAGCCATCTACCTTATTTTTACAGAATCTCAAATACCTTTGAGTAAACTGATAGCAGACGCCAGAATTATCAATTCATTTTTATTAAATTTTGGACACATTGATACAACTTTATTATTTAGGAGAACACATTCTTATTGTGAAGTTGTAATTATTCAGAACCTAGATCTGGATCCAGGTTCGAATCCCGGTGGCGCAACAACAATATTTTTCGATAAAATTGATTTTATATGTATATCTTTCTAATTAATATATTTAATTAATATTTAAAATATCACAGACCGTCTGTTCTGAATAATTACAACTTCACAATAAGAATGTGTTTACGTAAAGAATAGTAATTTTCATTGAGAAACTGCACGACTTGCAGCTTGTGCGGGGGAAACTGTAGTTTCTTTTTTAAAATAACGTGCACTGTTGATTTTTTTATTGATTTTTCTTATTTATTATGTTATTACAATTCTTTTAAAACCCTGTCTACCTCATTCTTAATATTTTTGGTTTAGATAAAGTATATATTAATAATTATTATGGTTTTCATATTTGTACGATAGACAACGGATGAACCTGTCTCCTTTAGTACAGACTTGGGTCTAGTTAAAGAGACAGTGAACATCTCTTACATTATGAGGCTCGTTCGCCTTTTTTGTATATTAATAAGTATAAATGTAGTTTTGTATATTTGTATAAGAATGTTTATAATGTATATATGATATGTCAATGTTCCTCAATAAACTTAAAAACTAGTTAATTATTTACAATATGCAAAATCTTATCAGTTGACAAAAAAGTAACATGTGCTATCATATTCCAAGAGCTGATAATAGGAAATATAAGTGCTGACCCTCACCATAGCTTTCAAGCAGATCTCGGGACGAGCCACGAGAGTGCCGATCGCGAACTATGTGTGCGGCGAGAGAACGTTTAATGAGACCAGCGTGACCAGCGTGACCAGCGTGACCAGCGTGACCAGCGTGACCAGCGTGACCAGAGTGACCAGAGTGACCAGCGTGACCAGCGTGACCAGCGTGACCAGAGTGACCAGCGTGACCAGCGTGACCAGAGTGACCAGCGTGACCAGCGTGACCAGAGT
This sequence comes from Eubasilissa splendida, assembly GCA_031772225.1. Lineage (NCBI taxonomy): Eukaryota > Metazoa > Arthropoda > Insecta > Trichoptera > Phryganeidae > Eubasilissa > Eubasilissa splendida. Next base: position 36,722,240 of record CM062849.1, read on the forward strand.
GACCAGCGTGACCAGCGTGACCAGAGTGACCAGCGTGACCAGCGTGACCAGAGTGACCAGCGTGACCAGCGTGACCAGAGTGACCAGCGTGACCAGCGTGACCAGAGTGACCAGCGTGACCAGCGTGACCAGCGTGACCAGCGTGACCAGAGTGACCAGCGTGACCAGCGTGACCAGCGTGACCAGCGTGACCAGCGTGACCAGCGTGACCAGAGTGACCAGAGTGACCAGCGTGACCAGCGTGACCAGCGTGACCAGAGTGACCAGCGTGACCAGCGTGACCAGCGTGACCAGCGTGACCAGAGTGACCAGCGTGACCAGAGTGACCAGCGTATTAATGTATTTTCAGAACAAAAAAGGCACAAATCCACCAATTTGTCTGTGTATTTCAAAGGAAATTGACCCTTGACCGCAATGTAACGTATCAGTTTTTGTAAGTGTGTCACAGAGGACATTTGGATATTATAATATTAGAAAAAATAAAGATATTATTTAGAGCGGTGTTCTTTAAAGCAGAAAGATTCGGGTTTAATGTTATTCAACATTGCCGCCAGGGAGGGGGAGGAGCCACTGCGGATGAGCTCGGTGACACGGTCAGTAATGAACGCACCACTTTCACTTGTCGCCGACTAAGCGCGCGTTCAGTTACACTTTTCGGGTGCTGCCTACACCTCACGGGAGGTCTGGCTCAGCTCTCCGGCGCTACACTCGCTGTACTGATCCGACAAACATCTCTCTCTTATACTCTCTCGTGCCAAACAATAATGTTAACAAACTAACTAGTTTGCCATCACGCTGCTGCTTCCTCGCAAGGGCAGGCAGAGAGGAAAAAACTTTATAATCTTAACCTGGCCTCGCTTCGCCCATTTTCATACATTCATCATCGTGCACGCTCCTCGGTTGTTGAAGCCTTTAACGACGATGTCTTCCATTATCTGGTTATCTGGTTTACCAGGTCTCTGTCTGTTGCTTCAACTCGCCAATATCCTCTCTCTATATCTCGTATCTTAAAAACTGATTAGAATTTTTGTCCGTCCATTTTTCTTCTTCAAATAATTCACTAGAAAGTAACCAATCAGTATCTGTGTATCCAATTTGTATTACATTCGTGTAAGCAATGTGTTTTAAAACTGAAAAACAAACCTGCTCAACTTTCATAGGGAAGTGCAAAAATGGTTCAATGTTGTAGTTAGTCTATATAGTTATGTAGATTATCTGATTAGCAGGAATAAATCTCTTAAAGGCGAGCTTTCATTTTTACAATTTCAAATTCGAGAAATTTTACACTAATTTGATATTTAAATTTGATTTGTTTCTTACATTCTTACATATAAACAATTCTTAAAGTATATAAAAAAGGTGAACATCTTCACAATGTAAGAGATGTTCCCTGTCTCCCTAACTAGACCGAAGTCTGTACTAAAGGAGACAGGTTCATCCGTTGTCTGTCATACAAATATGAAATTATTTTTATCTAAAACAAAAACAGCCACGATTGAAACGCTATGCAAAAGGAAAAATGAATATAAAGAAATGACGTTATGTTCGTGTGATCATTTCCATGAATCTTTGCTCAGTTTCCTTTCTGCCAACACCCGATAACCAGCTCCTGAGATGGTGTTTGAGATTGTCCACCGAGAATTGTTTCATACTGCTCGGCTAAATGTTATAGGCTTTGGGGGCCAGAAACATGTGGAAGGATTGACCAAAGCTTGTTTTCATTTTAGGCTTCACGGTGATCCTACTATTTTTTGCTCTCGTAACACAACTATGAGATGGATATCGATGAAGTTGAATGAATGATGAATTTATGATTTCAAGATGACGCTAATAGTTAAATTATTTCAAGTATCAAATAAATAATTAATTGCGTTATTTGTTACGTAAATCATGCGAGAGAGGAAGCTTTGAATAGAAAGAGACGACAATAAAATTACAAGTTTTAAACATAACTCGTGTCGGGAATATTTTTCACCTTTTTTCATATTGATATATTGGAATCATTTGGAATAAAATAAAAATGTGTGTTGTCATTTGAATTAATCAATTAAAAATTAAATCATTTATTGGGTACCTACTTTATATGTATGAATATGTTTTGAAATCAGACAAAGTGCCTATATATATATTTAGATAGTCGCTTAAATCAATGTTCTAAATTATGAATTTTTATGACAGCTTCAATGAATTATTTTGTTTAATATTATCGATTTAAAACGCCCTGGTACCGTTTTGGTGATATCTTTGTTTCATAATTATATACTATTTACGAAACAGACAGCTTTGTTTAAAATGCAACAGTGTTATTATACAATGTTTACATTGTTCATGAAAACGTTGTCAATAAATCAGTAATCAGTAAAATCAGTAAAAAGACATCTAATTTATAAAATTTGCTACTCATGTTACGAATAAGCTCAATATTAATTCAAACCGAGGGTAAAATGAGCGTAAAAACACACATTTTTTAACGAAAATTACGAGCGCGAGTCTGACGTCATTACGGCCGCTGGTGATCGCCGATCTGAAGTTAATAAAGAAAATTTAAAATGCACATATTTAGTAAGAAGTTATTGCGTTTTTGATATCAAACTTCATTTTCAATAGTAGCTGAAGCCTCGGAGCATGGAAGTAAATACAATATATTATTGAATGGTTTATAACTCTAATGATTCTTAATATTTTGCTAATTTGGTTCAATGCAGATTTATGCATGCCTTCAAGATTATTATAATATATTTAGTTTATGCAATAATTAAGCATATTAACACAATTTTGTAGCACGCGGAAAAAAAATGTAATGGTTGCGGTCTTTTTTATAATGCTTGCATTGTCTTAATTATGGCAAATAACATTCAGTTTTTTAATTTTAAATGAGTATAAAGGTCTTATCTAAGTAATAGTTTAAGAAAAGTCAAATCTAGTGTATAACTTCTGATATAAATGAATAATAAAAACCTATATTTTCGTAAAAAACGCGAAAATTTGAATTATCATTGAAGGTAGCCCTTAAGGATGTACTTTCATTTTTCCAGTTTGAAATTAGAGAAATTCTATGCGAATTTCATAAACTTGAACTTCTAACAAATGTTACTTAAATACTAAATAACGTTATTTGTTTCGTAAATCATGCGAGAGAGGAAAGTTTGAATAGAAAGAAACGACAATAAAATATAATGGAAAAAACACGAAAAAATGAATGAAAGGAAAGCCTTCATATTGTTGGCTTATTGAATACTTCCGTAAATATGTTTTGCTGTTAAATGAATGATGGCAGTGCCGGCCTAGCCTCTGTGGCGCCCTCGGACCAAATTTTTCTGGGCGCCCCCGTCCCTGATTTATAATAAAACGGTGGATCTGTTAAACCATTCTCTCAGATTCCGCAGTTACAATGTGCTCCTGCGACCAGACCCTTTTCGGGATTCAATCTTGCACTGATGATAAGCTATATATGTATATATATATATCTCAAGTTTCGCTTCACACGGGACAAATGTTCCAAATCCTCATTGATTTCTTAGCTCATTTCCGAGTTATTATTAAAATTACAGCCCAGGTGAGTTTTTCGGCCCTTTCGGTCTTTATTAACGGCGCTCCAAGAGTTGTAATTATTATGGTACTGGAGATACGGAGACGTTTGTGATGATTGTGTTTGTGTTGCCGGCTGCTGCTACAAGTCTGGCTCGATTTACCGCCAAGCGGCTCTCCAGTTTCATCGTTTCACAACGGCGGTCTTGCCGGCTCACGCTCGCCGAGCAAGACCGCCAACTCGCTTCATTTCACTTCATAAGACACGTGCACCTTCTACATTCATTCTATCTGTCTTCATTGTTTTTATCATACCGACAATAAACACCCCTCCACACGCCAATCACATTTCTTTCATTTAACTACCGTCTTAACCCCCAAAGCTATATAATGCCTGCAGGGCCTAGCAGCAAGCACTCGGCGATAGCCGATGATACGCAGTTAGCAATCTGCAGAGTATTCAGTGTACTGTGTAATGCTCATAAACTTTTTATTTTGATAAAACTGTATCCACTTTTCGTTTTTTATATTCGTATCCTGAAGGTTTTTCTTTAACGTTTCAATTTTTTTCGAACAAGAAAATAATTTTAAAAAAATCACATAAACACTCAAATCAACTATTACAAAAATTTGTCAAAATTGTGTCACAATTAACATTCGCCGTATTTAGAAAACTAGCGCAAAGATGAAAACAAAAATCACGTAGCCGCGTGAAGGACCTCGAGATCAAAAGTGAAAGAATATATTAATGAAAGTGATGTTTGCGAAGTCGTGAAATCGACCGACGGCGAGAGAATATATTTTAAAAAAAGTATTCACAAACATGGTCAAATAAACAAGCTTTGGCATGAAAAAATACCTAATCTACAGATACAAATAACAATCCTGTAGTCGCATGGTCGGAGAGAGAAAAAAGCTTACCAGAAAACAGAAGAATATAACACAAAACTCAGAAGTATAAACACGCACACTTCTAGCCTTGCATCACGAGCGTAAGAAGTAAAGGCGCGTTACGAGCGCGATGCAGGTCTCCAACGTTGGTACCTGAACCGCTGAACGCAACACTGAGTCTCGGGGAAGAAAGAAAATAAAGTCCTTTCACAGGGAAGATGCATCAGACACTGCGGCGATAGAATCGAGAATGAGTTTCTGACCACAGTCAGGTGTATCTGATTTTACTTTAGTTACAGACGTACAATTATTCATTTATATTTTTTTCATAAGGCAATACTCAGGCCTATTCTCAAAATTGCAATATTGAAATGAAGGTGATTGTTACACCAACCCTCAAAAATAGTGTTATATTTGAATGAGATAGAGGGAGAGAGAGTGAGGGAGTGAGGGAGATAAACGTACCATAATCTGCCAAAACTATCTGTCTATTTTTGAGGGTTGGTGTAACAATCACCTTCATTTCAATATTGCAATTTTGAGAATAGGCCTGAATGTCTTGCGAACAAAAACCGTCATTTACCGATTATCAACCGATTATTTGTTCGGCTTTTAAACACTGTTCTACCTTTGGTTTTTGATCATCGGCCATTATTGGCGTTGCTCGTGGATCATTGTGTTTACATTTCTGTAATAACTGCCTCGCGCTCTTGTCGCCTCACTTTGGCGTCGTCTCAATTCTCTGCGATACACTGCTGCTGGGTGTAACGGACCTAGTCCATAATATTTTATGGGTAGATAGATACCTGACTAAATTACGAGTCGAAAATGTTCAACGAATATGTCCTTAATATCAACCACGTCAGATCTACAACCGATTGTAAACAATCGTTATTGAAATTATCGATTAGTTGAAATATTTTATTGATTCTAAATTATGTATTGAATACAAATAATTAGAAGATATAGGGTCTGAAGCAAAGATATATTCGTACATTGAGTACGTCTTTAAAGCCTAACATAATTTTGTATAAATTTTAATAACAGTATTTTTAAGGAGATCACATTATTATTGTGAAGTTACAATTTCTTTAGAGCATAGTTCAGTGATATTTTAAAACTAATTAAATGTGTTAATTAGAACGGTATACGGGAAAAAAAAAATTGATGATCCCGTTAGCGACAAAAAGCACCGCACAACGCATTCCGATGCTATTCAAACTTTGCTTGCTCGGCGCCTTAGCTTGCACGGCGCCCTCGGGCGGGGCCCGAGCTCGCCCACCCCTCGGGCCGGCCCTGAACGCACCATACGGCGACTTGAAGTTGTGCAGTTGCACGAAGATACACTGGTCGTCTTCGACAGCTGATTTTAGGCACCGTCTTAGGGATTGACCTTTTTTTTCCCTCAAAGTTTTACTAACAGTCAGGTATCTCGCTGGGGGTTGCCGGGATGAACGATGCCGGGAAGACCAGTGGCTAGAGACTTAACGGAGCATTCTACTGGCTCTCCCTCGCACCTCTCGCGACCTATACAGGGTGAAAGCTCTGCGACCGCAACGCATAAATGTGACGTCTACCCTCCCCTTTCGGGGGTGTATGATTTCTATAGCTTCTCTCCGGCTGCCTTCTCAATTGAATGTGGTAACGCGTGTAACGTCAAATCGTGCAGGCGTGGCTCTGGTACGATGATACCGGAGCCAACCTGTGATGGTATTAAGGTGTTAATAACTGAATTTAATAAAATAAAAAAGTATTATTGACAAATCGAAACGAGAGTAAACAAGTCTCAAAACGATTCGGAATAGGGTGGAAATAAATAAGTCAGGTGGTGAGTGCGGTTTATCGCGGTGCAGAATTGAGAACTAAATAATGCCATACCTAGGCTTTGAAGATGAACTAACGTACGATAAATTAATGTTTATATCTATAATGTATCTACATAAACATTATTTATTATACTGCTGTCTGTGAGTCTCTACTGACTTTCATTTACATAATACTTTGTGATCAATAAATATTCTATCTTTTTCTTTTATTATTATAAAACAGTGCAGTGGTAAAATGACATATTTTAGGGATGTCATATTTCTTTTAGATCCGTGTCGATTGCGCAACATTGTTGCTAACTAATTATATCTTATAATAATATATCTTGTAAGATTTTCACAAGTACAAATTTGTGATATTTTCATCTATTTATTTATCTTATTATTACCCGCAATTTAATTAACTCGGGAAAGGTTCGAAAATTTGAAAATAATGTTTTATGACATTTGCAATTTAGAAGCCATTCTTCTATCAATACGTTACGCTGAAGTTTAGAGAATTTAGAAAAAAGATAATTACTGATAAATATTTATCAGCGTCGTAAAATTACCGATAGAGGCAACACTGGACATAAACATCATTGAATATTTATAATTTTTCTGCCTTCAAGCAAAACCGAGAGCAAAAAGGCCCGAGAGCTCCCGCAGCTGGCTGCCGCGTATCAGTGCTGCAGGATGCTAATCGGTCCACAAGTCTGTCGGTTTCTTCGTGCTGCAATGTCGTTTATTATTATGATTCGGAAAAATTAATACTAACTCTCTTTTTATTTTACTTCGTGATGTTCTAGCGCCATCGCGCGATGGTCGGGGTCAGACGCTTCATTCGAACTTGCCCTCCGAGGCTTCCTATTATTTTTATCAACAACTGCTTCCCGTGTATATTGCAACATATTTCTAGAATGTCTAAAACACAACTAGTCCATTTGCGACAGATTCCGATGACTTCACCAAAGTTTTTTCGTAGAAACGGGATATGTAATTTGTCGAACGCTATTATTATCCCTGGACGACGAAGCCAAGATCGGTGTGGAGCAGAACAGAGCAGTGCAGTACAGGGAGGAATGCGAATGGTGGCCGGGAATGTCTTCCACTATTGAAAAGGTTTGAATGTGATCGTAGTCCGCACCGCAGAACGGGAATGAATATTTGCTCAGCGCCTCGGCCGGTTCAGCCCCGGGCGGGACTGCCTCCGAATAATATATAACCAAAGTATGCGGTTTGATTCACCTCACTCGTTTTTTATACCGAGTATCTCTCCCGCCCCCCGCCACCGAGTATCCCCCTGCCCCGAGCATCTCTCCTGCCCCCCCCCTCCCCCCCGCGCTGCCCACCTCCGAGTGTCCCCCTACCCGGGCTGATTTCGGAGGGAAGATCGAAGGCTATTCATGATGAGGCTTCGCAGTCAGATTTTGGCGAACCACAGCCGGGCGCGGCCCTCTTGTCACGCTAATGCCGTATATTTTAATGAGGCGAAACCTCGTCAATAATAACAATGACAATTAATCATATTTTAAAATGTATGCAGAAATGTTGATAGGTAGGTACAAAAATGTTTTCTAAATATCTTCGTCGCTCAAAACGAAATAAGCCCATTTGATGATTACAAATACCGGTTCAATTTTCAATTCAATGGAATATTGGAACATTTTCGGTCATTAAATAATATTAATTAACACGTGTGCTTTGTGTATCGGGCTCGATAAAATTTGGAAAAATGGAACGTCCGGATGCAACGGAAGAGTGTATATATTTTCATATCCGAGTGTATCGACGGTTTTTATTTAATTGATGTGTTCATCATTACGTTCGCAGGAAACTTTCAAGCGTTCCTAACTTCCAGACCGAGGACACATGTCCGAACTTCATTCAATTTTGAGTAGAAAGGAGCGCCCAAATATATTATATTTGGTATCGGTACTCCAGCACTACATTTTTAAGAAACGGAATTGTATATATTTTCATGACTATATGAAGCTGAAAACATTAGTATCCCGTTAGCATCTCGAGTCAGGGAAGCGAGGATTTTTTCAGAAGTGCTTTATTTTTTGAAAGTGTGAATATTTTAGGATTGAGCGGGTTAAACCACGCAGTAGGGACTCACCATAACCATCGGTCAGCAGAGAGCCGACTGTTCTAGTTTCTGCGGACAATTCGCGCCAATTGTCTTTGGAATTTATAAAACAATGTAGAGAGATTGGTTGTCGCGCGATACATTTGTAAAATAACAATTATTTCAGAAAAAAATAGATTAAGGAGCAATTTTCATTTTTTCAGTTTGAATTTCGAGATATTTTTGCATTTTGCATACCCTTTCAAGATGAGACTAATAATTCATTCTTTTACAATATCAAGTAAACATAAAAGTGCGTTATTTTTTACGTAAATATTGCTAGAGTGAAAGGTATCAACAGAAAAGGACAGGTATTATACAATTGTTGGTTTTCTTAAATTCCTAGGTATCAGAAAATAGCCATTTCTTCAACATTCATAATACATATGTGTTGCCATTTGAAAATATCAAGCGAAAATTAAATAATTTGTTAAAGTTCTCACCTAAGAATTATTATGTTTAAGATAAAAACCATTGTTTGTGTCGATAATATGATTATAAAATATATATTTGCCCCGATCTATAAGGAAAAAATTTATGTAAATTCATACTGATAAATAATATTGATAACTTTTGAAGCAGCTGTATTTGTGAAGAGAAAACTATTTATGCTAATATTATATTATATAATAATCATACTCCGGTTGTAATAAAAAAACTTCTTTTTTTTAAATATTTATTTATTGTTTTAATAATTTACATATATATTTAATATTAAAATATAAATGAAAATATGATAAAAAGTATTATTATTCACTGTTAAATAATTAGTTGTTCATCGAATATATTATAGTTCTTCAGAATTTCGTTGTTTTTTTCTTTACACGTATTAAAAACAAAATTTGATCCACACATATTACACTTTAAACTGAATTTAGAAATAAAACCTTACGTTCTTTCACATATTCAATATTCGTTCCTGTGCACCTAAATATCGATATGTGGGAGTAAATTTGAGAAAAGAATTGGTGTATGTCGACCACTATTTTGCCATCCAATTTAGGAAGTTCACACGAGTCCACACATTCAATGCTCAGTTCGGGAACATCCTGAAAATAATTTATAATATTATTATTATTGTTATTGGTGTTTAGTTATCAGTATTTTTATGTCTGAAATATTAAAATACGTGTTTATTCATTTATATGACTATAACAAATACATTTGTACCAATCAGACAGGTCTGTCATGTATAATTCTTGTGATAAAATTATTTATATATATAGAAAATAATTGATCTGTACTACATAATATATGTATATTGAACTATGTAATTTATATTGTTAAATAAAATAGATAATTATTATAGGAATGGTAAAAATTATCAACTAACGTTGCGATTTTTTTTCCAAGATGTTTATAACCATTTAAAATTTTGTTGGAACATTTCCTAAAGAATGTCAATGGATACTTTTTGTCCTTAGGTATCTTGAGTCACAGCAAGCAGTAATTTCAAAACAATAATGTATATAATAATATATTATTGACTTTTAATGAGAACCAAATTCAACAAAAAAAATCACGGGTTCGCAAATTTCACATTGAATCTTGTGAATGAATGTATTTCATGCGCTGGCCGCGCATGTGCTAGCCGCCATGCGTTAGCCGCGCATGCGTTGTCAGATTCTAAAATGCTCTGATCGGTGACATGAGATTTGACGTATGTTTAATATTTAAATGTCAAAATTATAATCTGTTTTCGTATAAAAACAGCTCAAAACCATACAATTTACAAAAATTAGCAATTGGTATCGAGATAAGTATAATATTCATTCATATTGTAGTCAAAATTTGTTTTATATGCAAATTTAATTAAATTCTATCGGAGCGCAGATGTCACAACCGCCGTATTGAATGGCATACTAACAGTGTGAGATATAATTAATAATATCGTATTTCATAAGACTGGAAATATATTATTTAAAAAATGATTATTGTGTTTCTGATATTAAACTTAGTTTTAAATAGTAGTTGAAGCCTCAAAGCATGTGAGTAAATATAGTATATTATTTAAAAACGTATGTTTTTACTAAAACAAAGTATTTTAAAAACGTCAAAAATTCATCAAATGTACTGCAAATTGAATGATTTATAACTTTATTCATTTTTAACATTTTGCTAATTTGGTTTCCTACAGATTTGTCTCCGTAATCTTGGCTTCAAGATTATATGAAAATAAATTTCGTTTATGCATTAATTTAGCGTATTGACTCAATTTCGTACCATGCCTAAAATGCATCTAATGGTCGCGGTCTTTCTTATAATATTTGTATCGTTTTAAATATGGCAAATAACATATAGTTTATTAGTTTTATATTAATTCAAAGGTCCAATCTAAGTAATAGTTGAATAAAAGTTTAATCTATCGAATAACTTCTGATATAAATGAATAATAAAAACCCATATTATTATTGCAAGTCGCGCCTTAATTAAATTTGTCAAGCACCGTATGATATTAATGATATACGTTCACTGTATTCAAATGTTTGTGTTAACCTTACTTTCACTTAAGTCTTATTATTGTTTTCATTCTCCGAAAGTTCAATTTGTACACAATTGTACACTAAATATTGCAATAATAATATTTTCTATCTTCATACAAATAGTTTTGAAAGAAAATTGCCGCCATGTCACACTTCAAGAAGTGATGTCCGCACATTTGATTAACTTTTCCTCTCCGGGAAACTGACATTGCCTCTAATTATGTGAATACCTCTGTAAATATACTAAATACAGAGTCCACATTTTAGGTATTCCTCCGTAATGTATTTATGTATAGGATAAAATAATTACAATATATAAGTATTTACCACATGCAATGATGAAAAATGTTTTCTCGAAGAACCTGACGTGATTTGTGTGTGTACGTGCAGAGTGGTGCGGAAGGCGTAGTGCACGGGGTGCCGATCGTCACTTCAGTTATGTCACCAGTCTACTCTCGCCGAGGCCGGGCGAGAGGGCTTGCATCGCCTATTCTCGTGTTTAATGATATATCAAGTATGATTAATATAAGTACTAAATGTAAAATATTCATATTACAGTTGACAGCACCGGAGCGCGCGTTATTATTTTAGCACCATATGGGAAAGGTTAATCAAACCGTATTGAGAGTTTTAATTTGTGTTATATTGTTGGTAGAATCTAAAATTCTTTTTTTGTGGTTGTATAAAAAACAGTAATTTTCCCTTTAAATAATATTTTTTCTGTACACATGTAATATGAACTATTTTCAGTAGTATTGGACTTAACCAAAATACAACTATTGATATTTAAAAGATTTAGTACAAATGATTATATCATAATACATATATCTATCTACGACTTACCGGACTGTAGTGTCAATTGCAAGTAAAAAAAATATTCGCCAAAGTAGCGAAAATGTCAAACGTATTTTTAATATCTCTAGGTTAAGATTACTTGAATTTTTTCTATTTTATGTATTCAATAACAGTACATAAATATATATTCAATTTGAAAATAAGTATACATTGTCTTTATTACGAGTAAGAAAAAACATGAATATAATAGCCTTCTGCAGGGCCTAGCAGCAAACAATTTGTATTATATTTCAATCAGTATACAAATGATTGAAAAAATAGATTAATTATGGTTGAGGATAAAGCGTGAACTGCCGTGTTATTTTTTTAAAGTACATTTTTTAAATGCATAAAAATATTCAATTATTCAGTCACGTGACTCGATCATCTGCAGTTATTTTTAGACTGTAACGTTACATCAGCTATGTAAGTACTTTTAAAAATGATTTAATGTCGAAGTTAGAACTGAGGGTGTGAATTATACATATTTAATAATGTGTACAAATCACTATAAACACACTGCACAGTGGACACTGTATCCAGAAATACTGCTGCATGCTTTACTGGGGAGCACCTGTAATCCAAATTTTTCTCCTTTTTTATTTTTAATATAGTGCATACATAAGTATATTTATATATGCTCTAATATAAGCAATATCAAAATGTTTCTTTTCACTACAACTTATCTTGCACAAATTTGCTTACTTTAAATTTTGTATCTACGTAGTTTATTCTTCCTTTTTATATATTTTGGCTTTTCATTAAAAATCTACATCGCATTGTATATAGATTTCTGAGATTTAGCCTTCTTCCTGAATGCAGTCTCAGTCTATCTCTTCCTTAGTGATCTCTGGATAGTTCTCTTAATGTAAATTTTATCCAGGACTTTTCATATCCATTTAACATAATTTATAATAGCTTAATTTTTATAATTATTTGATATTCATTCTATAATGTCTGTGGAATAAATGAAATAGGAAGGAGGATAGAGGATAGGAGGATTTATTGAGTACTCTTGTTGGAATGTTGTCTGCAGGGCGATGCTTCTCGTCAGCTATTACCAAATAAACAATGGTTATTGTGCTGCCGTACCGCGAGTGATGAGGTCATTAAGCCAACCACCGCACAGTATTATGCAAATTCACACCTCACTTAAAAAACGAATTGCAATTACCTAGTCAAAAAATCTAAAAAAACATGTTACAATTACCTGCGTCAACAAAATGTGAAATTTAACTTGTTTAACTCATACTGTAAACTGTAAGAGCCGCATCCCGAACTCCGGCTGTAAAAATGTACAGTTTGGCAGATAACTCCAGCTGGGACAAATTATATATGTAATGGTACTTAATGTAAATAAAATTCCTATGAGATGGCAACCGATGTTCCCTCCAAGTCTGAGAGTGCATACAATTGTTTTGTACAATTTTAAGGATCAATGCTATTATTACTTTGTGTGTTGGGGAAGAAAATAAGAAAAACGTTACCACACCAGGTATAAGGCTATTGATAGAGCCTGGGTTGACTACATTATTAATGAAGATGCATTAATAAGTCTAGAGAACTAATAACAACTATCAAGGAAACTGCATACTTGAGACACCTTCTCCTCAATGAAAATATAATATTTTACATCTCATTATGCAAGGAAAGACAGAAGGCAACAGAGCAGAAGAGTAGTGCAGAGGTAGGAAGAGATTATCTCGACTGTGTAGCCTCAGAAAGTGGTTCAATATCCAAATGTTGGTCATCTTATACAGGATAAATCAACATACTGCAACATCACTATTGTTAGAAATTGTGCGTGCGTTAAATTTTTTTTATATGCTTCATGATGCCAAATTGGGTGCACGCACACCTTAGAGGGAACATTGAATACGCTTATTGCTCGACAAATGCAAAATGGTGTAAAAACAAAAGACATTACTATCAACAACAGGCTAAAATATAATCTTTATATTGCATCGAGTACATGTGCTAGTTGCATTATAAAATGAAATGAACAACATTCCAAATGATGACATTTAACCAACATCGATACGGAGCAAACATCACAAACATCACAAACATGAACACAATACTAAATACAATTGCTAGAAACTGTCCCATTATTCTACATTGGTGGCGGACATTGTCATACAACCCGTTTTGTACAATAGTAGGAAAATTAAATAAATATATTTTCAAAACATGTTGAATTTATTTATACAAATATGTATATAAAAATAAAGATAATTCAACATCAGTCATACAGCAGCTCTCACATTCACATACGCACAGCGGTGTATGTGAGAGCCGATGCGGTATATAGGGGTCCATTTAATAAAATTCAATAAACTCTATGCGTCTAGTTTTTATTTTACCACAGGCACCCCAGTTATTTTCATGAGACTTATTGTAGGATAGGCTAGTTAATGGATAATAAGAACCATATAATACTTATATATTCTGCATTAGGACTAATTTATTAGTTACACCACTGCACACATTATTAAATGCGGTATATCTCTGACTCCCGCTCACGATGGTACCAAGGAAACAGCGGTCAAGTCAACTTGTTTTGAAGATACACCCATATTTTTATTAATGTATTTTTTCCATTAGTTTATAATAAAGTAATAAATAAAAATATTAATAATTCTTATTAAGTCATTTTAAATTCCAAACATAAAACAGAAAATGTCTACTATTTTCATAAAAATAAATTCATCTCTCGGAGACGTCTCAGTCACTCAGTCTGAAATACATATATTTGTTAGTTTTATGATAAGTACTCCGTACATCTTGACGGATATTAACCTGCTTCCTCAATACCATAATTTAATCTGTCGTAAAATCCAAACTCGCAATGTTTGAAATATTCAATACTTAATAAAATGTTTGACTAATTTGTATATCAATTTACACTCGCCGGATTTTTATTAAACAAAGTGTTTTATCATTTTAGGTGGAGATTACCTCTTCCCCGAACTAGAGAGCAAGCTGTCCAAGTACGCGCCCAAGAGTTGGCGATCGTCCCACACACACGTGAGTACTCGAGTTACTGTCCAATCCTGCCTTTCCTGCTCCTGTTTTATCTTAAGTATCTTTAAGTATACTTGGCCTCTGCCAACGGCCATTTAAAAAAATGACAAGTGAACAGCCCCCCCGACTGACCGGGTTACATCTCAGTAGACACACTATGAAAGAACACTGCTACAACCTGTCAAGTCACCGTGTACTTCCTCTCTAATATTACACACTATGTATGAGATTGGAATGCAACATCATCATTATTCAGAAATAAATAATAATCTCAAAAATATTAATTTTAAAAATGTATAATTTTTATATTGACTATACTACACACACAATTTTTGAGTTACTATCACCACTAGTTTTGGGAAGAGCAGTCCTTCCCATCTACAGGTGTAAATCTAACTAAATTAAATACTAGATGGGTATAAATGAAACAATGTTATTACTCTACTTGAGTTTATTAGCACTACTCGAGTTTCGAGAGGAACAGTAACTTTCATCAACAGGTAAAGTATTAAACGGTGAAGTATTAAGTATGTTTAATACTTCACCTGTCGATGAGATTTACTGTTCCTTTCAAAACTCGAGTAGTGCTAATAAACCCAAGTAGAATAATAGCATTGTTTCATTTATACCCATCCGTTATGATGAAACTCTACAAATTTGACGCCGATTCTATCAATAATATAAATTAAATACAGTTGGATATGGGGTACGCAAGGGTGGGAATGGCTTTATTGTTTCCTGTGATATTATTCATCAATGTTTTTCCGCAATTCAAATTTTTCTGTACACTACCCTTTTTTCTGTATATACCCGTACACTATGCGTGTTGTGTGAAAGATATTATGTCTATCTACAAAGTATTCCAAATTCCCAATTGCCTAAAACATTTCACAAGTGTTTGTTTGTAGTAGTCGAGTGGCCGGGGCTTCGGGTCTCATTCCGGTACATCACTGAGCAATCTCTATTTTCATAGGCAGGCGCTTGGCTTACTTTGATAGTGTTTTATTTAAAAACCTGTTACTGCACTTCTGAATTTCAAAAGTGATTTTCTAAACAACTCAAGTCTATGATTTAGTATCTACTCAAACCATTTCTTCTGTACCCACCTCCTCCTAGTCCTACTGTTGTGGATGACTCGGACAAATAACTATTTTATTTCTTTGTTTGCAGGGATTAGATGGTAACGGGCGACCTCTTCTGGAGTTCCATGTGCGTGTACAGTTCCATGTGGAGGCTACCGAGGCCGCTGTGTTGGGACCGGGGGCTCGAGGACTATACGCGCGTCACCTGCGTCAGGAGGCTGCGCAACGAGTCCCCTCTCTGTCTTTGACCATGCACGACAGAGACTTTTTGCGTGAGGCCTGCGTGCTGGATCACCTAAACTCGCACTGCTACCGTCTACGTGCTCACAAGAGAGAGCCTGAACCCGGATCTGTCCGTTTATATGTGCGGGCTGCGGGCCTCACAGTCGCCCCTGAAACACGACCGCCCGCCGCCTTTCCTTGGCCATCCATCGGTAAACTGAGCTTCGACCGCAAGAAGTTTGAGATCCGCGCCGGGGAGAGTCGTATCACCCTGTATTCTTCGGCGGATGAAAAGAGCAAGCTCCTGCTTTCCTTGTGCCGAGACACGCACCGTTTCTCTATGAGGGCAGCACCGGAGTGCGCGGACCGGCGCACCGAGGAAGATGGGGGGACTCGCCCCCCAGCCCTCCCCGGTGAGGGCGATAAGAGCGAGCAAAGGATATCTGTAATATCCAGCGTCAGCTCTAACACCACTTCCGGGATTGTCAGTGACCGTGTGCACTCCGAGGATGAACCCGAGATAATGATCGATGCACCGCCTACCCTGAAAGCACTGGAAGACGCCCCCGAGGCGCTGGTCACACCCGATGTGAGTGAAACGAGCGGAGTGTATACCATGGCGTCATCGGCCGCTGTAGCACGCAGTGAAGATGGCAGCGCGCAGTATGGTGAGGCAGGCCCCACTCGAGCTTCTGTTGCTTCAGACTGCGCTAGTTTTTACAATGACGGCAGCTACGTGTCTGGTGATAGCGCAGAAGGAGTCGCTCCGAGCTCTCTGTTCAGGGACCGTGCTGACTCCGGAGCGAGCGGGACTGGATCTTTCCGCGGGGATGGCAGTGACCCTACAGATCGTCAGCACGGGCCGCTCAGCGCCGAAGAGCTCAGTGATCTCATCGTTGGCCGCGGAGACTATCCTCCACCCCCAGTCGTGCCTGAACCGGCAGATTCCGAAAGCGATTACATGACACTTTTAAGACCCACAGGCCCCAGTTACCTGCCTGGCCATGAGGACACGGCGCCCTCGGAAGATGGCTACCCAGACTCCGACCGGCCCTATTCCCCACCACCACCCATCCCGCCTGAGCGGTTGGACAGTGCTAGAAGCCATGTCGGGTCCTTGCCCAACATCGTGGATGCAGTGGACACCGTGGATGGGGGGTTCCTGCACAGTTTATCTACGCGCATCCGCCCACCACCACCGTACGAATCGGATCACATTTCGCGGCAGGAGGCGGTGCCATTTGCCGATCGAGATATATCTGAGAGTCTTCGCGAACTACGTCTTGGGATTCCCATTCGCGAGCCCCCACCTTATCCGGGGCGTGCTTGCCCCGCACGTTACCCTTCTGTTGGATTGTTGCGAGCACACTCTGGCGTGCAAAGTGCTGCGCCTCCGCCGCCTCTCACAGTGTACACCAGTCAGTTGGCCCGCTCACAGATCGAGCAATACCGTCGCCAGCTCTACAGTGACGTTGATTACGTGGTGTATCCGTTGCAGGATCCAGCTATCAGTCACCAAGATTATTTGGACAGCAAGCTGGCGGCCGCGTGTCCTCGTGGAGCTTTATGCCGTGGGGGCTCTGTGCAGGCGTTATCCGATACCTATGTGCGCTTGCCGCCTTGCACCGCGCCACCTCGAAGGCAGCCGCCGCCGCCGCCCCTTGGCAGGACCCTCACTGGAGGTACTATTCTCCGCAGCCCGGGATCATCAAGAGCCTATCGCCAGACTCCTCCCCTAGGCCGGGCAGCATCCGCCGACAACATCCTCGATGGCTTGGGGGCGCCGCGAGCTCGTCGCTTGCCACCTCCACCGCCACCCTATTCCCGAAGACCGCCACCCCGTGAACCTCCAGAGCCCCGCCCCACAGATCCACCCCGGTTGACCCCCGGGCCCATTGATATCAAGACGCTGAGGGAGAAGAGTAAAAACCTCGACCTGCCTTTGATAGCTGCACTATGCAACGACAAGTCGCTGCTCAAGCAGACCGAGGCTTTTGTGATGCCCCGACACGGTGCAGCCGGTAGGGCTCCGGGCGCAGGGGTTCGCGGGGCATTGGGCGGTGGTGGAAAGGAACGTCGTGGCTGCCACCGCCACCCGGGGGATGCGTTACCTGCCTTGCCGCTCCCTTCACCTCGCGCTGCAGCTAACACCTACGTGCCAGACCCACACCCCCGCCCGCCTGCTCCGCGCGAGGTCCCTTTTGTAGTTAGATAGCCCGTCGTATATTTGCTCAATTAGCGTGAATTTCTCGCGAATATCACGAACGTTTGGACTGTAAAGTGACAAAGCTAGAGTTATTTAGTCTCGTAACTTATTTAGTTATTTATCTGAAGTGCGGAATGCCGCGAGTTCTCGTGTACCATGTATAAGTATTAATATAAATAATAACGCTCGAACAATGCAAAAGAGTTTTATTTTTCCAACTTGATCACTAAAGCTTCAGCAGACCGCAACTCCAGGGTTCTGAATGCCAATTGCCGTCCCTCCAGTCGCTCATCTGTAGCCACCAGCGGTACTCCTCCGTAGAACCAGGATGATAAATCGCGATTGGCGACAGCTTCCCCTAAGTTCACCAGAAGCAGGAAGGAGTTGCGGCGCGGGTACCACCGTTCCACTACCAGAATACTGCCTGAGTGACGCAGCTTGGCATTGGGCAGTCCCACGCCTTCTTTCCATACGGCGTTCAGGTAGATAGAAGGTGAACGGGGCCGCAGGGCCGCCAGGTGGCGCACTGCGCGCCCCTCGCCTGCTCCGCCGGCGCCTTGCAACCAGGGCAGTACCCCCGGCGCGCTGAATTGCCGTTGTCCCGCGGGCCAGTTCATGGTGATTAGATTGTGAATGTGCTTGGACTCGTGGAAGTCCTCCTCGGGTTCCAAAATTTCTCGCAGACCCACTTCATCTCCGTAAAAAATACTAGGCGTGCCCGGAAGCATCATGTTGAGAAGGAGCACTGCGACGGTCTGGTTGGGAGTGAGGGAGGCGGACAGCCTACGAGAATCCACATTGCCCACGCTCCAGTGGGTCCAGGGATAGCCAGGCTTGGACCACAGCACTCCCTTCAGGATGCTGTCCACTTGACTCTTTACATTTTCCGTTCCGTTAATAACATCTAGGAAAACATCAACTAAGTCAGTTTTGTACATTAAGTTATTCAAAGCTACGTGCTTAGCCCTCAGAATGGTTTCGTAGCTGACGATGAGAATTCTATGCGGTCCTATAATTTTTTTCCATATTTTTAAATGTTCTGAAAAATGTAGGTCGTCTACCAAATTTTCCAATCCTTTCAGATAGAAACCATCGATGCCGTTTGACACCCAATACCGGATGGCCGTGGCTATTCGGTCATCCCGCACCATTCTGATCGCACTCGTACTGTGATTTTGATATCTTTTATCAGACACAGGTTGTCTGTCCGAGGAGTTGTTCAAGTCTTCTACCGACTCGACATCGTCCAGTCTGGTTAAAAAAGGGTAGACCGGTAAGTCAAGAATGATTGATATATTGTTGTCGTGCAAGGTAGTCACCAGGAAGGACATATCCCGAAGCGTTCCCAAGCTATCATCTATATCCATGAGGGATGTGACATTCTTGTACCGTTCCGGATAAGACTCGGATTTGAAGATAGAGTTGAGTCTTACGGCTTTGACTTCCAAAGCTCGGAAGTAGTCTACTCGCGAAGCCAACCCTCGAAGGTCCCCGAAGCCGTCTCCGTTGGAGTCCTGGAAACTGGCGGGAAAGACCTCATAGAAGAGGCCTCCTCTGTACCAGGGCATCTCAGGGTCGCAAGAACGGGGCAGGGAGGCCACGAGAGCCACCACGGTAGCCAGGCACGCTAAAAGGCCTGACAGAACTCCCCAAAACAGTACTGCCCGGATCATAGTCCAGTTCCAGGACACGAAATTGGGCAGCTTCCCGCCGGACACTCCGCCGACCATGACCTCAGACTTACTAAGGTCCTCCTGAAAACATATTTTACACAATATTAATACCTCAGAATGAAAAAACTAAATTAGGTCCACATAAAACTAATAATTAACTTTGGTTATAACATCTCGACAGAAGCCAAATTTAAATTATAATAAATAAAAAAACTAGTTACAAAATATCGTAGGTAATAGAATTTCGGGTGCAGCGGATGATATGAATTTTAGTTGAAAACTTCCCAAAATTCAATATTTTAATACAAATTAATAATAATTATAAAGACATACAGAAAATATATATTTATCCAAAAGATATTTGGTTGCTATCGGGATTCAAACTTGGACCTTTTCCTATCCCAGAAAACACTAGTAGATTTTTTCTGTATACCTTTCTAGTTGATTAATCTAATTTGTATTAAAAATAGCACAGTACGATGTTCTGAAATTTCAACATCACAACAAAAATGAGTTTTCTTTAAAAAAATACAATATTTTAGTTTAAATCTGACTATTGAAATATGGCTGCATGAAGATTTTTAATTTTAGCATAGTGAATCAAAATTCTGTCATATCTACAATTTCAACCCTCTGGCTTTGAATATTTTTTTTGCTCGACTCAACTCGTGATGCATTATAGAATGGATAAAAATATTATTTGGTAAGAAATTATTGCATTTTTGAAAGTATAATAATTAAACTTGGTTTTAAATAGAATTGAAATTCTAGAGCATGCGAGTAAACCATTAAAAAATGAAATAATGTCATACAAATCTAACAATTTATAACTGTAATAATTTTAAAATTTTGATAATTTCATTAATGCAGACACATCTTCGAAACTTTGGCTTTGGACATGCGAGGGTCTTATGCGCCCAGCGCCCCCAGGGTCCTCTTAGATGGAAGTTGTTAAGTCCATCATCAGAACTGGTGACACTAATGTTAGACAGGACATGCGAGATTCCAAAAGGATTGACGTCTAGTGGCACTGTTTATAAAATGCTCGGAGCATCCCCCAGCTAGCATACGCTGTGACAGTTGATGAAAGCATCCGTGATGAAGATAGAGCTACTCACTTGGTCGAGGATGAGAGGGGAAGAGTTTCCCAGGGATCGATAGTCTAGCATGGTGATGTTGTTGATGAGCTGGGCTGACACTTGGTCCATGGGGCCGAGGGCCACTCCGGAGCCGGCCGAGCTGGAGTCTCCCTCACCGCCAGGTCCCTCTAGACAATTAAATTAAACTATGACAATTATTCAAATTACAGGGACAATATTAAAACAATTATTAAAAATGGAAATGTGTTAATCTGGAGGAAAAAGAGGGTGGATCATCTGGGCGAGAGCTGAAGTGAATTTGAAGTCTGTCATTTCTGGCTCTAAAGTTAGTAGAAGGTACTAGAGGCTTCAACTATGTGCGACTGATAATGAAACAAGCCCTTCTGTTAAAAAGCTCCAACCAAATGGACCAACTTTTGAAGGACATCCGTCCAAGGCCTTAAAAACCTATAAGAGTGGCTAGTTAGTTAAGGATGTACATCTTTTTCTCTCTACATAATTTTGTGGAATACAATGTGATGGTCCAAAATATGTATCGCATATCCCATTCCATTTTATTTAGATTTTTTTAAAAATATAGATTCGTACATGGAATACGTCTCGCATCAATATTCTTACTATTTTCAAACTAAGCAAAATGCTCGTGCTATGAAAATAGAACTAACTAATTGTCCCTTTTCAACGGGACTGCTTGTTCATTCCTTGGAGTAGCACTAGTGATTCCTACGTATTGACACGTGTCAATTCTGTTCAATAGTGTATCTCATTAAAATTTAAAAATTGATAATTTTAGTCTTCGCTCTCCTGTAAAATATTTTTTGACTTAAAACACCTTTTGAATGAGACTAGAAGTGGACTCAACCAAAATGTATCTTGGGTACGTTGCTTGAGCAGGGGTTTAGGGGTTTATAGGGGTTCAGGTGCTAAACACCGGAAACAGGGTTGTCATCGCTAGGTCAAAATTATGACAATTTCTAGAGTAGCTGCTCTTTCATACCAACATTGCATTATATGAGTTTATATAAAGGTTAGGTTGGGTGGTTCCAGTTCACAGCTCCAGGAAGTATGAATCAACATAAATATTTAAATTTATTTATAAATAATTAAGTGCCCAATACAAAATATGCTTCAATTATAATTTGGCGGCCATTACTCGGTTGCTATGTGTCTTGGCACCTGCATCTACATTATTGACAAATCAAAGAAATATTAAAATACATTTTATGAATTAAATTATAATACAATACTACTCAAATTTTAAGTAAGTCTTCTTGAAGTCTCTATTCTAGGTATTATTTGGGTAAAAACATGTTATCCTTGATTTGTACTCAGTGATGATACTTCACTGTGGCCGATACACACCTAGGGTGGCGATAATATCTAGACTATATATCCAGCGGCTGAGTCATTAATTAATTGTCTATGCATTTTATAAAAAATAATAATATGTCTTGGGTCTAGTTAAGGGACAGAGAACATCTCTTACATGATGAAGCTTGTTCGCCTTTTTTGTACATTTATAAGAATAAATAAATCAAAGTATACAATAGAATATTGTAAAAGTTGTGCGCTTAATAAACAAAACATTCAAATTATAAAACATGCAATAAGACAAATATGTATTACGGAATGTTGTGATCTTGGTTTGGGCGTGCAGAACGTAGAATGAAGAGTCCATATAATCAGACACTAGAGGTCCATATAATAAGAAACTTCAACCATTGATTACAAGATTACACAGAGAAAATGTATGAAAGTGGAAGCAAGAGTAGTAGTTCAGGACAAAAGGATGTGGTACTTCTGCCGACCTTTTAATAAACAGTGTATGCCTCACCTGTCAGCGGCAGCGGGGGGGAGGGCGGTCGCGGGGAGGGTGGCCCCTCCGCCAGCAGCGCTTCCTGCTGCTCCATGATACCTTTGTTGCTGGTCTGCTAATACTTCTCCTGGAAAGCAAATAACATGGAACAATACGTGCAAATTTTATCATTGCAATCGATAAAACATTTATACCCAAGATAATTTTTGATAGCTCAACATGCAGTGAATGCAATTTCGATGTAAGTTAGTGTTAGTGGTTCATATGCAATGTTGACATGCTTGGATTCCAAATTTTGCATCGGGAAATAATTAAACGCCTGCCAAAAGTAGGACTGAGAAAATGGTGGTGGAAATACTGGTGCTTCAACATTGCAGTGAGTCAAGAAGAATGTTGAAAAGGGGAGACACTTGATTCATTAAAAAACAACTTTATTTATTTTAATATTTTTCCCCAAATAAAGTCATACCCATAAATAAATAAAAAATTCTGCCTTTGTTCTATTATCCCGATACCTTCATATCCGATTAGTTTGGGTTTCTTGCAGTCAAATAAATAATTATTTCTTATAATTGGTATTTTTATCTCTTTTTGTATAGAAGATAATGTTATAAATGTACACAATTTTTTGTATTATAACATCTGTATATCTGGATGCTAAAACTCCTCATTAGAAACCTCAACTATATCTCATTGTGCCTTTCGTACAGAAGTCCTTGCCGTCCATATTTACATCAATTTTACCATTCTCGCATTCCACAATTCTCAACCATTATTACAATAAAACCTAAAAAGTTTAAGATCAGGACATTATACAATATATCGTCATTCGGCATGCAACACTGCATATGCGAGTTTTTTTAAAAGTGATTTTTTAATGCCATTCGATTCGTTAACTTTTTCTCCACGTATGGTCATACATAGAATGTCGGATATTTGTATGAATCATCGTTTTAAGGGCAAAATGTAACACCGCACATGTTGTCTAATGTAACACCGTACATGTGTCATAGCAGCCATTGTGTATTTCTGACAACATACCGGACAGACGCATCGCTGCTTAAGGTGAGCATTTTTTCTATTTATATTGGGTTGTGATTATTGACGAACAAGGCCTTGTGGCGGGTACCACAATTCAAGAGATGATATCAACACAGCACACTGAGGAAATATCCACGCATAGATGAAGATGATGGACGCTCACTACTAATCATAACAAAGATATCTCACCAACAAATATTATTCATGGAGAATGTTCATCTGAGATACACACACCAATAAATAATAACATAAAACCAAAAACAAATACAGAGAAAAAAAAGAATGTTAAGAAATTCATGTGTTGGATTTAGGAGAATTGATAAAAAAAAATTCTGTAGTGCCATTCTTTATTCAGAATATAAATTTGCATCTCCTTTCGGCCGCGTTTTCACTGTGCTTTTCCCTACCTTTTTATCCAATTGGTAGCCCTGCTTCGTCTGGCGCGTCCTTACCATCAGGCAGGCAGAAGCCATTTTGTTTCAATTGACATCGATCTTTCGTCGCTCGATCATATAACGGAAACCTTGTGAATTCAATTCAATCTGTTCAAATGACTTGCCTGCCATTCGGCCTTGCCAGTGCACCGCCAGCATTTTCCACCATCTCCAATTGGATTGCAGGAATCATGAGGAAAAAGGGTGTCCGAATAGTGGTTTATCTGGACGATTTTCTTCTGGCTCATCAGTCCAGAGAAATATTGGAAATCCAGACATGGGACACTTTAACCCTGCTCCATTCCCTGGGGTGGGAGTCAAACATGTCCAAGTGCATCTTCATCACGACCCAAGAACTGGAATACCTAGAAATATCATGCGACACCAAATATGGCATGAAACGCCTGTCTCGGAATAAATGCCAGAAGCTCCAGGCTGCGCTTCGAAGGCTAGTGACAGAGAAGTCTTGGTCCCTGAGACGGGCTCAAACCATCCTAGGATCATTAAATTTTGCCAGTTTTGTGATACCGAGGGGGCGCCTTCAATGTCGAAACATGCAACTACAGTCGAATGCCATGCGGAAATGCCTCCCCAACAAGATAGTTCAAATGAACCCCCAGGTACAGGAAGATTTGCATTGGTGGCTGAGCAATCTCGAGATGTGTTCTCCGATTCACAATCCTCCAGCCACACATTTCATGTCAACGGACGCAGCGGGCACAGGTTGGGGAGTTCAGATGGACGACCATCATATGTCAGGTCACTGGACAGAGGAGCAAGCGTTATGGCACAGCAACCAAAAAGAGATGTTTGCAATTTTAGAGGTGTTGAAAAAAAAAGTGGTTGAACGAGAGTTTGAGAAATCCTTCAGTACTCATTCAATCAGACAACCAGACTGTTTTGGCATATATCTGCAACGAGGGAGGAACCAGATTGTTGGCCATGTTACACCTTACATTTCGGATAATGAGGATGCTAGACCAGCACAACATAGTCATAGAGAATCAGTTCCTACCTGGCCGTTACAACGGTCTAGCAGATTGTCTATCGAGAGGCTCAAAATTTCCATTGAGTGGCATCTTCTCCCCCCTGCCACAGAGAACATTTTCAAAATATGGGGAGTTCCAATGGTGGATCTATTCGGATGATCTCGGACAGCTCATGTAGTGAAGAGTTATGTGTCCCTAGACCCAAGCGGCAGAACGTGGCATTTCCCACTGGCGTGGGTTTTTCCGCCACCATGTCTCTTCTTTCGTGTTCTGACACACATGTTAAAGTGTTCAGGAATGTACATGCTAGTGATCCCCAGATGACCCAAAGTGTTTTGGTTACCAGATGTGAGAGCACAAGCCATTGCGCCTCCTCTAGAAGTCCCGAATCTCCTAAACACCGTAATCGACACAGCAACAGGTTGTCACCCTCCCAGGATTCAGGACATGCATCTCGATATGTGGTTGATTGGGGGTGGGAAGAATCCATAAAAGATTGGTCCCTAAAAGAGAAAAATTTATTACGTACCATCACTATCTATGTATAGGACCCATTTTTTGCTCTTTTTTAGGTGAACCTTGCACAATATGGGAGTTTTACCTACCATTAAAACTCTTATTATGTTGCCTTCCTTATCCAGAATATACTTAAGCTCTGCCTGGTGAGAGCTAAATTGAAACAAAATAGCTTCCGCCTAAAGATGCGCCGGACGAAGCAGGGTTGCCAATTGGATAAAAAGGGAGGGAAAAGTACCTACGCACAGTGAAGACGCGGCCGAAAGGAGATGCTATCTCTAAATTTATATTCTGGATAAGGAAGGCAACATAATAAGAGTTTTAATGGTAGGTAAAACTCCCATATTATCCAAGGTTCACCTAAAAAAGAGCAAAAAATGGGTTCTATTTGCAATCTCTCCATATGCAAAAAAGTTTCCACAAAACACTGCCAAAAATTTGATGGTACCATGAGAAAGTCAATTTTTAATAATATAAATTGGGGAGAAAGGAAAATATATGTCAAGTTGATGGTTGATTGCAAACAACCAAATGAGGAGGTTTCAAGGAAGCGAGAAACAAACATTTTCCATTTCAAATTCAGGAATGAGAGAATTCCAGTATGCATGAAAATGTTTTTGAGTACACTAGGTATTAAAGAGTGGACGGTCCAATATTGGACACCTTATATCGAAGAAAATTGCCAAAATGTGGATCCAACAACGACTGTTGAAGAATTATCAGAAGATACACAAAAGGTAGTTCATACCACCAAAATAGTTTCAAAAGTAAATGCCTTTTTAGATCAGTTGCCAAAACTACCGTCCCATTACTGTAGAAAGTCGACCAATGAATTATATTCTGAACCGATTGTGTGAAAGCTTCATCACGTTATAGGTTGAACAAACGAAACTTCTAAATCTGACGGAAAAGCCAGCAAGCGAGAGAACTTTACATGTGTTTCTCTAAAACCAACATAAAGATATTTAAACTGAAAAAATACTTGTGACACGTGCAGTCAATGTTGGAATCTGCATACCAACATTATTGAAAAAGAAAGAGCAAGGGAAGAAAAATCCAAAAACAAGGAGGAAGAAGCTGCAGGCGTACACTATGTTTTTACTGTGGACTGGCATGCTGTGAAAGTGGCACCATATTTAACAGCGAGTGCCGTGTACTATAAAAATAAACTCATAGTTCATAACTACACAGTATAAATCTCACAAACCATGCAGTAAGGTGCTACCGGTTTAACGAGACGGATGCCGATATGACTTCTTCGACTGGAGAAGAACACACTGCATCTCGCATTTAAATATAACAACTCGATTAGCCAGAAATTCTTGATTAAGGGTCACACCCAAACGGAGTGTGACTCTGTTCAGTGATAACAGAACGCATATTAAAATATAGAGAAATTTAACTCCCCAGCCAGGCCACTATAAGTCAAGAAGCACGAAATAAACCTTTCCCATACAAATCAAAAATGGTAAAATATGAATTATTTGTAGATTTTTCAAACAAAAATAATAGGATTTATCAGTCCATAAAGCCAAGTCGCCGTGTTTACCTTAATGTAACGAGCATTAGAGTTTTGTTGTACCAGCCTTATAGAATCATTAAATTCAAAACAAGTTTCAATGATAACTTTGCAGATTTGCCTCATCGTCCAAAAACTCATTCAACCTACATTTTTCCCTCCTATGTCCGAGGGGCCGTTGAAAATGAAAGAAACGATTTTTGCCTGCTGATTGTCAACCATTCTACGATCAGATACTACACTAAATTATAATTATACCTTCTTAAATATGTGCTCAATTGTGTAATTCTGTCACATTACTGAATAAAAATACATTTTATTACTTATTGTTATTATTATAATTTATTCCTTTTTTCTTTATGTTCTTTCAAGTTGATAGAAAATAAAATGACAGATTTGGTAACAGATTTGATCATACTAAAAACGGAGTAAATCCACGAATGTGCAAATATTTGACTTTCAAAAATTAACACAACTGCGAATGTGAATGTAACAATTACTATACTCAAATGAAAATGATTTTTAATTTAAAACCGAATTAATAAATATTTAGGTAATAAATTTTTTTTTTTTAAATATTTCATTAATAACTCACGAAAACAACAAGTTTTTTCGCTCTCCTGAATATTTTGTTTCATGCCGCTTACGCAGTGTTGCATGCCGAACGACAATATACAACCTGAATCTTAATCTAGGTCTCTATCTGCCGACCCTGATGAAGTCCTGTTCTATAACTGTTTTGAAAGAGGATTTTTGTATGCAATCTATTTTTTTATTTCGCATATTCCGTAGGGTTAGGCATACAATGCTATATAGAGCTAATCAGGATAGATAGATCACTAGACATCCTTCTCACGCACGCTTTGTGGTCGCATTATTTTGTGGTACTTTGTGGTCACATCACATTGTTTTTACACACATGGCTTATTTTTTAAAAAGTTTGAGAAAGCGTATTCAATAGTTGTGAATATGTTTAGCTTTAGTTTAAACTGTTAAGTTCAACAACTATTTTATTATTAGAATACATAAATGCATCGCAAGCTCGCTCGCATACATAGTGCAATATTAGATGACCTTCCTGATGTATTGACGTCTATTTGTGGCAAAATATTTGGGATCTCTTGTCAAGTATGCAATTATTAATATCGATGCAACAAGGCCAACCTTTAAAGAAGCAAATTGGCATCACTATATGTAAGAAAGAAGGAGAGGTCATTAAGACAGCAAGTATAAACGTGCTTTCTCATACCTTGCTTTACAGGATTTGCAAAGATGATCAATACATTTACTTTACATAAAGAAAATGGCGATTGCAACAATTGAAACTGCCCCTGCAACAACACTGTATATCATCCAAGGTGGCCGACGCTCTGTCTATGTATTAACATTTGTAAAAACAAATGTACAGTGTTGTTTCAGAGCAAACCCTGCCATTGTCCGAGTCAGTCCAAGAAGACCAATAGACGTACTATAAACATGTTGTCAATAAACTATGTGATGTATAAACCAGTGTGGGCGAAACAGACCAAGATCCACTCTTGAACGATATGAAAAGGAAAATATGTACGCAAATCAGCAAACTATAGATGGATATTTCCACCTAGTTGCTGCATTCCAGTCGACAAATTGTGAAACGGAATCTTCTAATTCTTCATTAAAAGTACTTAACTCCTTATATTTATGTTACACGTTTGCGTGTGTGTGTTATCTTTGTTCTAAACACTCAAATATTTTATCTTCATGGAATATGTCATTCAACATTTAATATGTATTTATACGAATATGGAAAAATACTTGTTACATGGACAACTTTTCAGGAATATCTCTTCCATAAAACAAGGTATGGATATACCCACACATATATTCAGTAACGTTTTCTCACACATCTTACTTTCTACGCGCATTTACACGTAGGCACTATTGGATCATATTTATGTGTGGAACTATTTTGATGAATTATTTTAGTATTTTAATAAATTCAGGTGTGAAGTAGTTTCATCACACTCGTGTGTAGACAATAGAGACATTTAATGGCGGAAAAGTTGTAGTATTCTCTCTAATAAGCTCACCAGCAAATTTCGTAGGTGCAGTTAAAAGACACGATAGGAGAAACTCCATAGGTTGAATGCGCGTACAGTGTATCAATACGTACCAAATTAT
This sequence comes from Eubasilissa splendida, assembly GCA_031772225.1. NCBI lineage: Eukaryota > Metazoa > Arthropoda > Insecta > Trichoptera > Phryganeidae > Eubasilissa > Eubasilissa splendida. The sequence continues at coordinate 36,751,694 of CM062849.1, forward strand.
ATTTGGTAGCGTATCGGCTGTGTTTATAGAAGAACAACCCCAGGGATTAGCAGCTCTGCCGCACTGTGGCACTGAGCGGAAGAAGCGAGGATGTTCACACTGATAACTATTCAAAGGTCGGTAGGTGATAGAGAAAATGTTGTTAGAGCCATTTGTCTACAAAATTATATATCTTAATTTATTAGAAATATATGGTAGACGTATGTTAAGTGAACATGTTAATAAAGCATTAAACAGTGGTTAGGGCTAGAAGCAAAGCAGCAGCAGATAATAAAGTAGAGGTGCGAACATTACTTAACAGTTAGAGATAAAAAAACAACACTTAAGAGTCAAGGAGGCTCATTAATCTTTGATTTATACGAATTTGAGAATGATATCTTTTTTGCAAGAAGTTATTTCCCCAGATAACATGAATAATTCAAATGTTTATTTCATTCTAGAGTGATAAGCCAAAATGTCTACCAATCAAAAAATACGTTTATAGTCTGTGTTATCTTATGAAAAACAAAACTCACGAGAATTATTTATCAAAATCACACACTTCAGAGAAGGACGTGATGAAACGGGACGTTAGACGTACGCAGCAACTTTTTTCCTCTCGATATTTCATTCATCTAAATTTAGCTACCCCGATAAAGCGCGCGCATGCCCCAGTATGGACTGGAGCAAACCTAAAGATAGTTGTAGACAAAAGTGTACAATTCTCATCAGTGAACTGCTGAACACTCAAGCCAAACGCGGGAATCTTTTTACTCGTTCGATTTTATTACCAGCACTTTGCCATCCGCAGATCGCTCTAGAACAGTGTTGCCAGCGTACTAAGCGTATAAAGCTGAAGAAAAGTCGACCAGTTGATCAAATGTCAAATGAATGGTATTTTAATTGAAGACATATTAACAATTTGGTTAATTGATAATTATCAGAACGAGTATTTTTGTTGATGTATTATTTTACTAAGCTATGAAATAAAATGTTAACGTTATGACTAAATCTTACATAAAGGAGAGGACAGACTTTTAATTATTCAGTAAATTTAGTAATCCTATTGAATTGCCTGCGTAATCACATTTATATAACAATCATTAGAGTATTGAAGAGACATGCTGTGATTACTCAGCCTCGAATGTAATTAATTATAATATGATAGCATATTATCAATATACAAAATACTAATATAATATAGGTACTTATGAACAGATAAAATAATTTTATTATTATTTCTTATAAATTCATATTTATCTAAAACAAAGTTTAATCAATACATAAAATAAAAAATGGTTTAAACTTCTCATTCACTTACCACCCTCGCATAGAATATATTTTGTGGTTCGAAATAATAAACATAAATTCAGTTATGTAAATAAATATTTTCCTGGCGGGGAACCGAACCCAGGTATCCTTCGTGTCAAGTATACTCACGACTACACTGCCGAGGAATCAAGCAAAATTTGAAAATAGCCGTTTATAAATATTTTAAGCTCTTTATTAATGCTGGTTTGTTACAAAGGTCAACAAGAGTATTATTTTTTTAAAACATTTGTATTGAAATTTGATGTTAAGAATGCATAAATAATAAAGGATGTACATATCGCACACCTAGATCAAAACTAAGACAACTTACATTTTTTGTTACTAAAGTTATGAAACTAAATAACATTTTAGGTCATAAATGTATCCTAAAATGAGAATTATTCGAGAACTGGGGCTAAGTTAGTTGCGTATATTATATGACAGAGTATCCGAATGCAATAATAACTCAAAATTCTTGTTTTTTTGAGTTGTCTTAGTTTTGATGTAGGTGTGCGATATATCATATAAATGTATTAAATTCTAAACACAAAAAAATGAGTATTGTATGTATACATATACCTATTAATGATTTCTAATTTTGATACTGTTAATTGATGGTGGAATTCTATTTAAAAGTGTTTAACAACATATTAGGGAAAATCCCAACATTAGAGTCAAATTAGAAGCACCTATCAAATTATACAGACCCCTGTATTGAATTGTATCAATATCCAAGCTTAAGAGAAAAATGTACCAGTCTGAAGATGACTGCGACAGGCTGAAACCGGTAATGGTAAAAAAATAATAAATAGTGGAAAAAAGTGTTTTAATTAAAACATATACCTATATTCACATGACAATTTGGCACCATAGTATATTAGGATAGTTGTTAAGATGGCAGAGCATTAACTTAGTGAGGGGGGGCACCGAAATCGATACTCGGTGTTTCCATTCTTTTTTATTTCAAAAAGCTACCAGTAAAGGGAAAAATAAAATACAAGGTGAGAGTATATAGGTACAATGTTGGAATTATTTTTAATACGCATTGTCTTAATGTTTCGTGGTCACACAAGAGTGCAGCAAGCCGGCACTGGCACTCCTTGAGCTAATTTTGAAGAACGAAAATGAACGAATCCTAGCGGAAATACAATATTAAGTAAATACATTTATGTCCATTATTCTTCTAAAGTCTAGACCAGTGATTCCCAAAGTGGTCTATATCGACCCCCAGGGGTCTATGATAACCTGCAAGGGGTCTACGTCAGCGAAAAAAAAATTTGGGGTGTCCATGAAATGAAAATGGGGGTCCACGATAGCGGATCTCAACATACACTGATAGTACCTATTTACTTACATTATAATCTTATAATATAAAGACATATACATTATTTATAAAAGTACCTATGAAGTAAAAAAAATATTATATATGTTTATAAAATTGTGTAAGTTGTAGGATGTAGGCATTCGCTTTGTGGTTTAAGTTTTTAACACTAAACTTCACTACAATTAGAAATTTACAAAAAATCAATATCAGGTAAGTAGTGGGTCTACCAAAAACCGAAAAACATGGCAAGGGGTCTACGACACAAAAAAGTTTGGGAACCTCCGGTCTAGACCAACGGCAATGTGGTGGATTGGGGCCAGTTGCGTAACGTGATTTGCCCAATAAATAGTAGAAATATAATTAGTCTTTAATTTATAAACACTTGCAACTTAAAAAATGATGCACAGCATTGACTGCTTTGGCGTAGTTGCGCTACTGATCGGGGCCCACAATAGGGGCGCTCTAACAGCTTTTGTCATCGATACTTTTCTATATGGATTAATCATTTTTAAAATCTACAAGAAATGGAATTATAACATTATTTCCCATTGTCGATTTGTTAGGAACCAGACAAATTAAGCCGCTTAACAATAATAGTTATTTAGGTAATCAGTAAATACAATAACTGTTGGTCATCGTTTTACATACAGTAGTATACATATTAGGGGGCTTTTTTCTATTTTCCATAGAGACCTAATTATTGCAGTCACGCCACTGGTCACGACCACCCAAAACATGGAAAGTTAGCTGGCAGTTGACATTCGACGAGTGATCTCCTAAGGAAAATATAATGCAAGAAGAAGAAAGGATTATTCTCAATTCCCATTAGAAGTAGATTGGTAGATTTAGGTCCCCGGGGTTGGTCCCGGGCGTCCCGGCCGCCCGTCTAGTCCGAGTCTGTTTGTAATTAGCGAGACGCGCGACATATCGCCAAAATACTAATGTGCTGTTTTATCTTTTAGTTTGACTTAATGATCTTAATATAAGACTCCGCCGAGCTGCAGGGGCACAGATGGAAGCACCGAGTGCAGGAATAACGAACACGCCGCGCTCGAGTCGGTTCCGATCCCGCTTTACTTTAGCACTCACTTTAGCGACAACTCTTTTTATTGTGTACTTACTATGAGACTTACGACCGAAGATACACTTAAATGATACGTCACATTTGAATGGAAAACAAAGGGGCGGCATCTCCTCCTCCGGTCCGTACCGTATTATATCAGCGAGGAACTGTAACGTCCACGATTTCTTAAAGTTGATAACTTAATCTTTTAATAAATCAATATCTCGCTGCGGTGGATTTTACAAATTATGTTATTCATTTATTTCATTGACGCTGGGAAAGTATCCGTACCAAATGTATCATACAGAGCGCGTACCTTTTGGGCCACAATGCATAAGCGTTTAGCATAATTCGAAAATAGTCAGAATTTCGATGTGAATTTATCGTTTTTACTATTTCAAATAGTTCCAATCTGCATTTTATTGTTTAGGAGCAGATTCCTCATTTTAGTCCACATTATTTTTTTAGGAAACCAGGATCCGGAACGCTGGAAGGTTGGGAGCTTTTATTTGTCGTTAAACTGGCTCCGACTGTGCTCGGTGATGAGTGATGAGTGATGAGTGACGAGCTACTAATTATTCGGAGAGATATCCAAAAGCTCTAAATGTCAAATAAGTTTCAAAATGTTAGGTAACTGTTACTGAAAATTGTGACAATTGCATTCAAGAGTACTTTCAGAATTACGTCATAAATATTTCGGTTCAAATTAAAAATATCATAATTCTATGTTTAACAAATTCGTGTTTTTTTGGAGGCTTCCCGACTAAAAAATGTTACGATAAAATAAAGCGTAACATTAAAATATATTACGCAATTAATCAAATAAAATGTAGATCGTTTATACATTTCATTAAACAAAAAACACACGAAGAGCTGTCGAGGGCGACTGAGAAATGAAAAGGTCGAAACAGAATTTGAGAAGAATGCTAATAGTGGTTTTCTAGTTACTTCACCGCCAGGGATGGCACACTTGATGTTAACTTCATCTGAGAAAACATCTGTACGCGTCGTCTGTACGCGGTCGGAATTTCGAGGAGCTATCTCCTGACTCAAATAATCCACTGATTGCTTTGCTATCGAACTGATTATTCTTCATAATATATAATATTATTAAAACAAATTCAATTAATCAACTAGACAGATATACAGAAAAAATCTACTTATCGAAAAAATATTTGGTTCCCACCTATTCTTATCACAACGATGTGTTCGTCTTAAAAATATAATATTATTGTTGTAATTCAGGCCTAAACGCTCCATCCAAACTCCTCTCATCGCAAAGTCGACTATCAGTAGGAATTTATAAATGTTTTATACAGATAATCAATCAGCTCCTTAAGTTAATAATTTCTCAACTGTTGTTTTGGCATTTTAAATGATAAAATAATCCAAACGTGATACTCACTACTGAGTATTTTCATAGACGTACGAACAAGAACATACATAGTGGTAGTCAATCAAAAAGCTCCACACCTGCAATAGAATCAGCGACTCATCATAGCTCAAGCTGTGATCTGCTGACAATGAGAATTAAACATATTTTTAAAATGTTGTTCAATTTCTGAATCCGGTGGACTCCTGGTCCTGATGCTACGACTATGTTACGACGACCATAACGAAGACAATGCTCACAGAACTTTAAAAAATACTGCAATTTCACACTGGAAAATGCTGTAATTAGGAAATTACGCTAGCAATTTTGAAGCAATGTTAGTTGCCAATAAATGTGCCAATTTTTTATTGTTGTCGGTCTTCTTCCAACTTCTCGAGACGAAGATACAACAGCCAGGAGCCAGGATTATGAAGAAGCTGCGGGTAGCACCTCTCATGGTGGCTGTAAAATCAAAAACGAGATCCAACTTCAGTAATGAGATTTGTTCACGACCGCACTTATTTGTAAAACAAAACGTTATTCTAATAATAATGTGTACACAATGCGCATTCCGCTCTCGCTCTAGTGGAAACCCGTCCGAGAGAGCGGCGGCTCGGAGAGTCTCCTCGAGAGATTGTCGGGTCGGGGGTCACCGGCGATCTGGAACATTCCGGTTACACCGGCAGACGATCCGCAGTGCAGTGGCGTAAACTAAGTTATTCATGTTCAACTTCGCGACTCACGATCCATCTTGCATTGTTTACCCGCGAAGCGAGTCACTCCGGCCGTGTCGTCACTCGTCACCGGGAAAAAGCGTATCTAGTACCTACACGCGGGTCACTAACCGGAAATATTAATTTTCTCGTGACGTCATCGGTAGGTACGGTTCGCCGAGATTTAGTACTTGCCCTCGTTGGACCCTGAACTATAAACGCGCTACTGCTCGATCCACTCGCAGTTGCGTGGTCAGTCTTCTGTCGAGTGAACCGCGACCTCGCCGAGCCCTGTGGACCAGTGTCACGATGAAAGTGCCTCGTTCCAGATTAACAGCTGTTTCCGCACGAATAATTGGCGTGGAAGCTAATCAAACAGTTTCAATAAACAACATTCAGATAGTGATGAGAATATTATATTATCTGATACTTTCTTTTCTTGATAGTTGACAATTACAACTGCGTCTTTGTCTGATTGCGTTCAGCAGCAGGGCAGCAGGAGTAGGGATACTGGACACGTTACTCGATCAAAAGGTGACAATAATCTAAAGGCATTCACGTTCACGGAAAGAGACAAGAGACACGTTGATAGTTGTGATACATCTCAACAGATGCACATTGGTAGAAATGTATAAAACGCTGTGTGTGTAACCGAAGTTCGATCTGACTCGACACGTGCAACAGACGTCACCTAAAACCACTATGAATTCGAACAACCATCTATATTAGCATAACTTCTTAAATATTATTAAGTCATATAAGGCGTTAAATCACAAAAAAATAATTAAGTATAAACTGCTGCTGGGGAGATTCAAAATCACTCAACTGACGAACGACAAAGACATTTGACGTTTAACATGCGAGCGTGAAATAAGACTCTAAAATGCTGTGTGTAAAGTATACACACGTGAACACGAAAGTCGAGAGCTGTTTCCAAAGGATCTTTCGATTGTTTTGAGTCGAAAATCTATTAAATTAAGGTACCTACATTTATCTTCTTCATAGATATTACACCGACAAGTTGAACAGATCACTTGATTTCAACATAGATCAATAGCTAGCAATCGCAATTGAGGAAAACATAAAAAAAATAATTAAAGATGCCTTTGCCTTCAGACAGGTCTACGGGAAAAGAACACGTAAAGCTAGATTATAATACATTTTTAATATGTATAATACTTAGAGAATAACTACTAGGTAGGTATCTACATAAGTTTTATTGAATATATACTTGAACTTGGAAGATATCATTTGTAGAAAAAATACATATTAATGTCATTAAAACTGACATCAAGTTTATGAGAAATTTTCATTTTTTAATACAAATTAAATGAATCAATTTATCGAAAAAATATTTAGTTGCTGCCGGGATTTTTTCTGTACATATATCCTTCTAAATTATTCATTTAATTTGTATTAAAATATCACAGAATTAACTAACTACCTTATTTACTATTACGCCTTTTCCTCGCGGGGGTAGGCAGAGAGGATAGAGCGCCACACTCTTCGGTCCTAACACACAATTCTCCTTCGACCTTATCCACCATACTAAGATCAGCTTTACATTCTTTCCTTATTTCTTCATCAAAACTATGTTCTGAAAATGCAACTTCACAGCACTAAAATGTGTTCTTCTAAATTTTTATTTCGCGCTTCGGTCGACACTATCCCCGGCTATCCCCGGCTATCTGACTGATGTAGTATTGTATGTGTATTTGATGACGAGATGTAAGAAAATACGATATTGTTGGATATGCATGTAACGCACTAGTTTGCGTTATATCTGAGAATATACTTTGTTTTTACGATTGTACGTAATTGATATCTATACACGCGGATACTGACGTATGCATGGACGTGACGGGAAGGACATGCGTATTTGTGCACAGCACCGTCTTGTCAAATTGTAGCCCGCTGTTTGATGGACGGCTCGGAGCTCGGAGGAGGCACCGTTAAGGTAAAGAGATAAGTGACTTCGATAGTGATAGTGACCGGCTGATTAGGTTTTCCCAAATAAACGTACAAGTGTTGTACTGAAACTGCCGGCCCTGCAATACATTTGGTATTATTACTTTCTTCAGCGCTACGCGGACTAATAATATTACAATTTATTTATTTATTGCACCATAAAAAGAATTTGAAAAAATCATTTTTCACGTGTACCTATTACGAAGAAGACACGCATACTATCGATGTAAACAGTATAGCACCCATAGGACCAGGAACTCGCCAAAGCGACAATTATTTTTCAGTTGCAAGTGTATATAAAGCCTAAAAACACATTTTCGTTATTTTTCATGAATATATAATGAAGTTGGGATAATAGACCAATTTTGATCTAAATATTTAATTGCTTTGCGTTGGGGTGGAATGCAAATGTTACTTCAGACTGTAGACTGTAGCCTGTAGACTGTAGACTTACTCTCGCAAGAATACTACAAAACTTTACTACCGTTAGATAAGATGTTGTTTCGATCAATTTGTTTTCATCGAATGGTCACTCAAAGTTTAATACCCAACATTGGGAATACGTACATGTATAGATATACTTAAATAGCAACCGAAGAGTGCATCCGAGTGATTGTTACTGTGGCTGTGACTGTGACTGAAGAATAAAAATGAACTATTTTTTTTAATAACACTCTAAGAATAATAATCTAATAAAGAAAAAGTATATTATATAACAATTAACATTTAAAATATATTATATACATGTAGGGGAGATCCGTCCTAAATCGTATACCGGGGTAAAATAGTATAGCACAGGTACCTCCTTTAATAGGTATCTGTGCTACACGCATGCTCGGTACCGACTGTCGCGGTGAGTTAACATGTATTTTTTTTAATTTTCTGTGTCCTGATATTATTTTACAGATATTGGAATAGTGAATAGTGACTTGCAAGTTTCAAACGGCCGCGTAATTACACGACAAAAATTACCAGACGAGACTGGGACACAGAAAAATGAAAAATGTAATTCTGAGTAGTTGATGGAACTATGGATTACTTAAAAGCATCATAAACCTACATTGCAAGATCGCGTCAACAAATATAGGAAAAATGAAGATTTGGCATTATCTAGAAGCAAAAGCTTAGGCCAGTATTTCTATCTTCTCGGGGACTTAGCGCAGTTAATCTCGATGATTCCCAGAATTAAAGCGGCTCAAAGAAGAGAAACTCACCGCCGTAGAGGTAAAACGGCAAAATTACTTAATCTCCAACAAAACTGAATTCATTGCAATTCCTCAAATAAAAAAAGCAACCCACCCTTAATTTAATTAAATCGACCACCAAAAAAATCCTATCGCTATCAGCAGCTGCAGCTGCATTTAGAAGAACGTAATATTATTTATGTCGAAAATGTTTTGACTCTTTTCTTACGGATCTTGTCTTATGATCTTATGGGTGGTCTTCCTCATTATGTTTTATATTACGTTTTATATTACTTTTTAAAGCGCAGACCGGGCGTCACTATTCCAAGTTCATTTTTAGTGCGCTAATATTGGAAACTTTGCTACGTTTTCAATTATAATAAATTCAATAATATTCAATAGTATTAATCTTTCTCTAATCATTTGGTTCATTTTTTAAAAGGTCGGGTACTTTTATTAATTACAGCAGTCTTCATTTTGCTCAGGCGCTGAAGAGTACGACGTACGCAAACCTCGGTTCAGGCGGGGTCAGAGTTGTCAGAGGGTGTGGGGTGAGGTACTGTATTTTACTCGGAAACCTAGAATGCAAATAAGAAAATTTTTGAACGGATGGCGTTCAATATAATACATATTTATATTCCGGTAAGGGGTGGGGTGACCGAGGACAGGAGAGAATGAAAAATTAAATAAATGATTAAGTAAGATTGGATAAAACTGTCAAATCAATTTCGCCGATATGTAAGTTTGTACATATTTTTAATAGAAATAAACACATGCATCGCTTTTTAAATAGTGTTATAGTATCCTCAGTCTGCAGATGTCACGGTGCCGGATGGGTCTGCAGTCTGCGCGCTCAACGATAAGTGGACGAACCATCTAATTATTGATTCCTTTATTAATAAGGAAGTTTCTTCGCTTTTTAAAACGGTCCTTCCTCTTTCTAAGGCTTCAGCATCCGCAGCAGTCTGATGTATTATCTTCACAATTATTATTATTGTGTATTGGTAATGGTAAACACACGTAGAAGAGGTTCAAGACTAACATCTATATTATTCAATATCGCACTTGAACCCTTTTCGAAGAATAGAAACAATGTATGGTTGCAGTGGTGCAGGTTACAATTATTTCTATACACCGATGTCACTTTATCTGCCCTCCAACGAGTGTCACCGTGTCACCGTGTGAAATCATCCTCCCCTGATAAATAATGAAGCACGTTACTCTACTCGACCGCGTCACACGGCCCCTGCCTAAAATAAGATTGTCCCGGTGATGAGGAATAATATTTTTCAGTTTACTCGAATCGTCAATTATTATTACTTTGCGTCAGAGAAGTGCCCCCTCGACGGATGACCTGCCTCCGCGGGTCGCCGGAGATTGGAGAACATTATTACGAGCCGAAAACGCGTCAGTAAAGATTCCGTTGTGCGAGGCCTGACCCGACCCTGAGCCTCGACACATTCTGCCGCGGCCAGGAGTCAGGAGTCAGGAGTCAGGACTGTCGGGATGAGGCGTTCTCGGGTACAAATCACTACGACAAACTGATCGTGAATGAGTGATATTATTAGCAGTGATTTTATATTTTTACAAGTGTACCTACTCACGCCTACGTTTAGTTACCGCAGTCTCGGAATAGAATCTGAGGACAGGGCCGACGCGACGAGATGAAAGCTCAGCTAGGGGGGGGAAGCCGGAGCGCCGAGCAAGTCGACTCACTAGCCACACATTTTTAAAATATGATGTTTAATAAATACGCACCACCTCACTCGGCGCCCTTCGTTCTTTTCCTTTATATTTATACCGAATTCTCATATTTTAGCGATTGTAAAGTGTCTGCTATTTAAATATTGAATTGCACTGAGATGCATCGGGCGGCGCTCCCTTTCGCGGAGTAAGCGAACCGCGCGTTCGCTTCAAAATAAATCATTTCTGTATGACTGTCTCAAAATACAGTCTGAAGGCAAGCAAAAATGTATTCAATTACAACTGCGTTCACTGTTACAATACTATATACACGGTGTAACAGTAACAGTAACAGTAACAGTAACAGACCTGACCAAATTACGAATCTAAAATGCTCAAGGAGTAATACGTGCAAATTCTGCGTCGTTACGAAAAATATAATCAATACAAATTAAATGTATCAATTAGAAAAATATTCAGGAAAATTCAATTTTTGTAATTCTTCTTTTGTCTTTTAATATTTGCAAATATTACTTTGTGGTTTATAATATATGGTGATCAGCGGAAAAATTCAAGATTAAATTGTAATCGCTCGTGGTATTGTTCGACGCGCGTGATCTGCGGATTTGCCAGTCGCAACCGGTCGCGCTTTTTGTACTCACTTTAATATTCGACGAGTAAGTGACGGGCCGAGCGCGCAACTTATCCGGTGTTGGGTTCAAAAGTTCAGACAAGAAGGGACGATTGTTAACCAAACTCCTCCGGGACCATCAACGTCAGTAGCGACGCCAGAACGTGTGGCTCAAGTAAGACGTGAAATGATGCGCAATTCGCGTAAATCGATAAGGAAGATTGCAGCCTGTACTGGAATAAAAAAATCAACAGTGCACGTTATTTAGAAAAATAAACTACAGTTTCACCCGTACAAACTGTAAATCGTGCAGTTTCTCTACAAAAATGACTTCTTTATGTGAAACCTTAGCGAGAACGATGCTGGAACAGCACGAACGCTTGGAAACATATTGTTTACTGACGAAGCACATTTTTATATCGACGGCTATGTTAATAAACAGAACATGAGATACTGGTGCCCTGACAACCCGAGGGCACGCCATCAAAAACGTTTGCATTATCCAAAAACGACAGTGTGGTGTGCAATTTCTGCCCGAGGGATAATTGGCCCTTATTTTTTTAACCAGCGAGAGACGGTCACTGCTGACGTGTATTGCCGAATGATCGACGAGTTTTTGGTACCGAAACTGCAGCTGTTTCTCGAGTTCAACAACAGAACACAATTTTAGCAAAACTGGGCCACTCCACACACAGCTAGTTTCAACGGAGAAACTATGGGGAAATTTTCCCAATAAATTAATCAGCAAGTACAGAGACATACTCTGGGCAGCTCGGTCACCGGTCCTTACACCGTGCGAATTTTTTTTTTGTGGGGATACCTTAAGTCGAGAGTTTACAGCGACAATCCTAGAACAATTCAGGCCCTACAAGAAAATGTCCGCCGTGAAGTTACTCCTATTGAACCGACGCTTTGCTCTCGCGTGTTCGCAAATTTAAAAGTCCGATTGCAAGTGTCGAGAGAGAAATAGACGGCATTTAGACTATATTGCTTATAATACGTAAAATTCGCACCGTTAAACTCCATTTTGTATTAATAAAATATGAGAATAACATTGTAGTTTTTTTTATTTAATATTAAACTTGAAAATTTTCCGCTGGACACCTTTATTATGTTAATTTTTTCTAGATTATTTAACCAACAGGTTTAAATGATTTATTAATTGCTTTTAATGAATAAAATTAAATGATCCATAAAAATAGACAATTTTTGTTGCTACAGGAATCAAAAATATAATTTTTCGATAAATTTATTTTTCCTGGTTGTCTATCTAATTTGTATTTGATTTGTATTAAAATACCACAGAACTATGTTCTGAAAAAACTGCAGCTTCACAATAATGATGTGTTTTGCTTAAAAATATTATTATTGAAATGATGTATTCAATATATGATTTGGAATCAATGAAATATTTCAATTAGGATTGTTTTGAATCGCTCGTATCTCTGACACGGTTGAGATGAGGCACATTAGTCAGGTATCCACCCGTAAAATATTGCGGACTAGGTCTGTTTCCCGCCTTATATTGCAAAGGATTGAGACGACGCCGAAGTGACGCCAATAAAGTGACGAGATAGGACGAATCTAAGAGAATAGTTCAACAGATCTATCGTTTTTTGGGGCGCCTAGAAAAATTTGGCCCGAGGGCGCCACAGAGGCTAGGGCCGGCACTGCTTCGGACGAGCTAGCCAGCTGCTCGCGGCTGGACTGGGCGAGTCACGAAGCGAGCGAAAATAAAATTGGCACATCCTCTTGCATTTAAAAATTGGACACATGATGTGTTTATGTCTTTCTTGGCAGTGCTCGGTTTAGTACTAATACTTAACCTAGCATTTACACCCAGAGATGGATTGCCAATGTTATCGTATTACATTTCTTATCGCGCTTTATTTCTTTAAGGCTCGGGATTCTTTCGTTGTCGAGTGAGAAGTCGAGGTGCTCACGACTCACGATTAGTCTAGGAATTCACTTCACTTCAAAAAGGTCAAGATGCCTTAATATATCAACAGACGAAATGGTATTGTATTGATTGGAACATGTATATTGAACAAGGGGCTCGCGCGACCCTCCGAGCCCCTTCCGGGCCATCCACCACCACTGTTTACACCAGCAGATGAAACACATCTCCCTTCATAGTCCAGCACTTGTCGAGTTGGCTCCCGTCCACCAGCACCGTCAGCGCGACGCAGAGCTTCCGGGGAGCAGACCGCTGTCACAACTGTCGATCAGTTTTCTGTCTCTCGTGTTCCGGTTCGGGAGTGGGCGGTTCGTCACCGCTGAACCACTTCGGAAGCTCTATTCGGGTTTGCCTTTTCAATTAAAATCATTTGAGATACACTAGATGGTTTAAATATCTCGTACGCAGAATGCTGCCAGTGTGTTGAGATGACTTGTTGAATTTTTAAAGTTTTCTGGCGGGTTTCACAGAATATCTATTTTCGATCTGGTAGTCCGTTGACAGATCGCGATGTGCGCAATATGATTTGTATACAAAAAGTCTCGCTAAGAGCGAGGTGTTCATTTAAATACAAGAAAAGCTCTCGGTAGAGTCTGGTCCTAATTCATTTGAATTTAGAATCCAGAAGTGCTCTCTGCCTGAAGTGCTTTCTTCTTACGAGATTCTCGCAGACGAGGACTGACAATTAAGTTCGTAGAATACTTTTCGTACACGTGGCATAACTGCGACAGCAGCGACGAGCTGGCAGCGCAACAGCGCAACAGCGCAACAGCGCAACAGCGCAACAACAGCGCAGTTGACCAAATCGTTGCTGCACCGCTCTATGATGTTACAATGCTCCAGCGCACTCGATAGTTGTGAAGCGATTACCGCATTAGAATACTCGCCATATTTGTCCGACTATTTTATTTTCCCAAAAATCAAGAAACACACGAAAGATCATCATTGCAGGTCACGAGCGGAGGTGGAACGGATTACGACGCGTGCTCTAAACTGCTTCAGGGAGAATGATTTTGAATACTGTTTCCTGCAATGGAAAAAGCATCGGACCAAGCTTTAGAAGCGGACTATAACGAATAAGTATGTTGTGTAATTATAATTGTTTTATTCTACGAGCTTCATTATTGTCAGTCCTCGTCGGAGCAAACAAAGAATATATAAAAGTGTCGTGGTTACGATTGCACATATTGTGTATCGGGTAATATTGTATTATGATGGCATATGTGTAGTGCGGTACTGCGGCACATTGGTTCAAAATATGCTCAAACATGTATCGGGTGAGATTTTTGACCCGAGACAATTTGTGAGATTTGGATTTAACTCACTTCACGCTTGTTGTACGTCAAATGTTAATTCATTCATTGGATGAGTTGGAATCTCCCCAGTAGCAGTATTCTCTGCCTCTGTTTGCTTACATGTCTGTGCGTAGATATTTTAGTTTTTGTCCGTTTCTACCAGTCTCAAACTGATCTCCGAGTTTATTTAAGATCAAAGTCGTGTAAACGGTACTGAGATATATTTCAACAAAATGTGTGATTTGTCTAATCTCAGGTTAGCTGAAAATGTAAAGAAAAAGTTGCATTTCTCGGTCCCTCTATCGCTTGACTTTGTATATCATTTATGGAAAGTATTGCTCCAAGTATACATATTTATTAGTTTATTATTTAGTTCTACAGTAAAATGATATTGTAATATATGATATAATCGTTCTCCTCTGCACCCGTCTACTGCCGGTTCTGCCGGATAAATACCCCACTGGTTAATCGAAACTCGAGGTAGCCCTGTCCAGCCGTGTATTCTACTTCGACTGTCCCGCGACTGGGCGGGCCACCCGACTTCCTTCTTCCTTCAGTGTTCGAGGGTCGATACCGCCAGCAGCGGTAGCAGCGCAGGACGTGAGAACTAGTCGTCATATCACATTATATATCGGTACAGCCCGCAGTTAACAGTTGGCATTCGATCTACATACTTAATATACATGACTTACTCGATGGGACAGAGCATCTCATCCGACTCGACTATCAGCATTATTTTTGTACATATTTTCATTATTTTAGTTGGGCTATCTGCAGTATATGACGTCATACATGTGTTTTTAGTCAAATATTACATTTAATGAATAAAAATAAATGACATCATTTGGAACGTTTTCCCCATTTACAGATTACGGAAAATGAAAATGCTGATAGAGTAAGTGAGACCTTCCAACTCGAACCGATCGTCTCATTCGCGCATCTCACTATTCCCGGTAGTTTAAAATTAAATCTAAACTCATAAACCGCAAAAGGCGAAATATTTTAAAATTATATGGCCTTCAAAATGTCAGTTTTCAGTTCTTATGCACAATCTACCATCCCTTATAGTGTTATAATACTATAATTGCATGTCTTGTAACATTCACATTTCAGTGCATTCAGGTGTAGGAATAGTATAAAATATACTAAATGTATAGTGTGTACGTATAGTATAAAACAAGAACAGACTTCGTAATATGTAAAACAAAACATTAAAAATGAGTTGAAAATTGAAAATAAATGGATGAATGTAGTCTCAGTGATTCAAACTAGGTACATCAGCATGTTATTTAGTTTTGTAAGATATAAACAATCGCAAGTCTCGAACTGCTCGCATTGTCATCGATTTGGATTTGAATGATTCCAAAGAAAAATACGTCAAATTTATGATAACATTGTCTACTCTTGTACTCTCGTGAAATATCTCGTGAAGATGTCGTCATCAAAGGTGAGATTTTAAAATAAGTAATATAGATACGTACTTATTTTGAAATAAGTATTAGCTGTAGTAAATAGAACGGTGTTATTTTGTAACTGAAAACAAAAATAATTATATTATAAAAATTGATTCGCCGCGAATGTCAAATTATTGTGTCATTTATATCTCACACGAGATGTCAAATCAGAGTTAGACATCGTTTTTAATTTTGTAGGACTCGCCGCGGGGTCGGGGAGCGGCGAGCGACTGACGCTGACGAGGTGTGGTGTCGATTGCAGGGTCGGCGCGGCTGTGAGGCGCGAGGAGCGAGGCGCGAGGCAGCATGAGAGCGGCACTGGCGCGGGGACCGGCGGGGCCGGGAGGGGCCGCCGGGGCTGACCCCCGACTGATAAGGAAGCCGGACGCCACTGCGGATTCTGCCATAGGTTATTTATTTCCTTCGCTACTTCTCATTCCGCACATCTTCCGCAGGTCCACCGAACCCATCGTATCGACGATAGTGCAGTGATTTTCGTGAAATTAGTGGATTTGCCAATCATATATTTACTGTGTAAGTGTTTCAGAAACTCTCATAATCAACGCCAGTTCTTCAATTTACAATCTCTTCATTGCCTATATTTTGTGCATTTCGGCCAGTTTCATTTTAATTATTTTTAAATCTTACAATTCTTATCAAATGTAAATTTGCCTCTCGGCCGAACAAACGAGATTATTCAATAGAGCATCATAATAATGAATAATTGATCGCGGAGGTATACTAAGCACCGAGAGCAGGTAATACCTTTCTCGGAGAGCCACCTCCAAGTCTGCTCTGGAAGCTTACATTTCCTTTCTTCTAAAATGAAACAAGTGTAAATTAATGATATTATCTGTACAACCTTTGGCCGTTCTGAAGTCGATCTCATTATATAAGACGAACAATATTCGATACAAGATATGACGCGTATTCCAGTACGCTCATGTTTCATCGTCCCGACTCCATTGAGAAACCGAGTGGGAGTCGTGTGTGTAAATTATATTACGAGCTGCGGGGCCTTCCATTACCACCACCCAGAGTGCCGGCGGTGCGAAGAGTTCTTTCGTATTCTGGTCAGGATCGTAACAGTCGGGTGAATGTGCTTTCAGGAGCAGAGACAGACTCACCTCGAGAGGGAGAAGCCAACCCCGCACCTTCCCTCCTGTTAAAAAAAGAGAACTTTCGCAACATGGCTCTTGACTTCTTCGCCGGATGTGTCGGAGGTGAGTGTCTTCACCGATCCTGTCACTTAATATATATATATATATATCGATGTTCTCTCTGGGGAACCGGAAATAAAACAAACTTAAACAGACTTCAAAGACAACCAGTAAAATACTGAAAATGGTTTAGAATTTCAACTATTTAACTGAAAAAATCTATCAAACAACACAGCGATTCAGTCAGTAACTTCACATAGATTGACATTTTAAAACTTATTCGCGACAAAACAATAATTACTACCCTGGGCAGCCCAGGGCAGCGGATCAAATTATGAGCCAACTGTCTACAATAGGCGAGACAATTAAACTCAAGTGAAAAACATACAGACATAATGTAAATGTTATATGTAAATGCCATTCCATAGGTCTCGCGGGTTTCTTATATTTTACAATAAATAAACAAAAATATAAAATGTGTAGTACGCAGTCGTGATGCCCATCCAGCAGTGGAATAATTAAATACATATAAAAATTATAATCTGTATCGTATTCCACGTGTCAATTGTGTGTTCTATATTTATTATGATCTACATTAGAATTATTAGTAAAACTTAGAGTTAACCCAAGGTCAGATATTTGTACGTCAGACGACGTCGTGAAACGCTGTTGCCTGGCAACCTTGCGTGTACACTCCGCACGTCCGATAGGACACATAATAATTAATACGGAATATTATAAAATGTAGTCACAAATAGTATATTTTGAATAAACTCCGATAAATGTGACCTTTTGGAAATGGCAGCGTTGACAGCGAGCAGGGCCCGCCTGGGCTAGCTTTTAGCTTTTACGGCGCTCCGGACAAAATACTAATTGCCGCCCCGTTCATCATATATATATATATATCTTTCATTTTAAATACAAATCAATTGGGTTTTAAATTATATAGCAGTCGAGTACAAGAAAACAGTAAAAATTAAAAAGTACAAAAACAATTAAAACTTAAACTAACGTCAACTACGCTAAAAATCAGGAGACACTTTTTTTCTTTTTTCTAGTTTTTATTATCTCCTTTAAGTGTCGCGGTGTTGATTCAAAATAAGCCTCAACGTCAATTTCGTCAGCCAATTCTCTCGCATCAACAATAGTTTCATTGGAGGACTAATCCGATCGAAGATCCTCAAAGAATCGTTTGCAGTTTCGTAAAAGATCAAGTGAGATCTTTTGTTTGCATCAGCTCGCTTATTGGATTAATACAGTTCAATATTTTATACCAAATAACTATTGAACACAAAACCTTGAACTGTTTAATAGAATTGAATAAACCGGAGGCTTCGTCTCTTATTAAATTTAAAAATGAACAAACAACACAGATCTGTAAAAATGCCAAATATTTTTCTGTAAACTAATAATACAAAGTTGCACTTGTTAACAATATTGAGTAACGAAACCGCTCTTTTACAATAATTAGAGGTAATAGACAAGTAATGCACGATATTCCTGTTCCATCTAATTAATTTAACTTGCCGCTCTTTTATGCTTGTTTTCTTCACAATTAAGGATTACAATTTTTTTTTAGCTTTTGGGCAAAAACAATGAGTACGAATTGTAAATTGTATGGTAATCGTAGCTAAAGTATAAATTTCAATTAATTGGGTATTTAACTTATCAATATTTTGTTACATTCACAGCCAAAATGCCGCCCCTGGACAAATGTCCGGGTTGTCCGCCCCCAGAGAGTCTGGTTTATATTCGTTAGATTTAAACATCTGTTCGATTCATTGCGGGACATTTCCGCGGACTTTTGAGTGTTCCGGCATCCTGGCCCCCTGGCTCCCTGGCTCCCTGGCTCCCTGGCCCCCTGGCTCCCTGGCTCCCTGGCTCCCTGGCTCCCTGGCTCCATGGCTCCCTGGCTCCCTGGCTCCCTGGCTCCCTGGCTCCCTGGCTCCCTGGCTCCCTGGCTCCCTGGCCCCCTGGCTCCCTGGCTCCCTGGCTCCCTGGCTCCCTGGCTCCCTGAATCCCTGGCTCCCTGGCTCTCTGGACCCTGGCGCCCTGGCTCCCTGGCAAGCATTTCACGATGAAAGCAGCGATTTATGGAATTTGGCACCGTCATTTCTTTATCCTATAGCCGATTTCATACAATTTATAATAAATACATACTTATTAACATCCGATTATACTTTACTGAAGTTAATTTGAAATAGTTAATCCGTTTCCTGTTGCAGGTTGCGCCGGAGTGTTGGTGGGACATCCGCTGGATACGGTGAAGGTGCATATGCAGATGCCGGGAACCTCCTACACCAACACCTTGGGCTGCTTGCGAGACCTAGCCTCGCGAGGGGGGGTGCGGGGACTCTACCGGGGGCTGTCCAGCCCCATCGCCGGAGTGGCGGGAGTCAACGCCATGGTGTTCGGCGTGTACGGCTGTCTACAGCGCCGCCTGCCCGAGCCCGAGTCCCTGCGCAGCGTGGCCGTGGCGGGGGCCGTTTCCGGCCTGGCCCAGTCCGTGGTCTGCAGCCCCATGGAGCTGGCGAAGACGCGATTGCAGCTGGGCGGCGGCGGGGGGCCCCTGGCCTGCCTGACCGCCGTGTTCCGCGCGGAGGGCCCGCGGGGTCTGTTCCGCGGTCTCGGACTCACGGCGCTCCGCGACGCGCCCGGCATGTCCAGCTACTTCCTGTCCTACGAGCTACTCACCCGCACGGCGGACGGAGCCCCCGCCGGCGTGGCGCGTACGCTGGTGGCCGGCGGGCTAGCCGGGGTGCTCTCCTGGCTCGTGTCGTTTCCCGTGGACGTAGTCAAGTCCCGCGTGCAGGCGGACGGTATGGACGGCCCGCGGAAGTATTCCGGCGCGGTGGACTGCTTCCGCAAGAGCGCGGCCGCCGAGGGCTACGGCTTCCTGGCGCGCGGCCTGACTTCCGTGTTGCTGCGAGCTTTCCCCACGAACGCGGCCTGCTTCGGCGCCGTCACGGCCTGCCTGCGGCTGGCCGGCGCCGAGGGCTCCCCGATCTCCTGGGGCATCCAGTGCACGCCCAACTACGCGGCGCACGCCTACCGCAGCCTCATCTTCGCGGGCGCCTTCAGCGAGGCCGTGTGCGCTAACGACATCCGCGACCTGCACGAGGACTTCGGCGCACTGCGCGTGGAGCTGGACCGATACCCGCGAGTGCCCCTGCAGATAGAGTTGCTCCCGGACTCCAGGGTGGCCAGTTGACCCTAGTCCGGGTGACGGCCAGAGGGACCGCCCGCCCCGCCCCCCCACCCCGCCCCCGCGCCGCGCCGGGGGCCCTGGAGCCGAGCTGCCGGACAGGATCGGCGAACGAAGACTGATGTAAACATATTGGTAATAACTGACTTTCTTCTTCTAATGTGCGTCTCTAGAAACAGTAAATTATGAATACATGTTTTTGAATAAATAATTTATTATCTACTGGCTGTTTGACTCTCGTCCAGACCTCGGCCCACCCTCGGCTATCTCCGGGCGCAGGTCAAGCGGAGCGGAGCTGATAGAGGCGACTCGCTGGAAAGCGATTCGTGATCCAGTATTCGAATCATATCTCGACTATTTATTATTCGAGCAAATATAAAAAATCTCTGCACGGCCTCGGCACCGCAAACGGGACTCTCGGGTCCGGGGCCGCGTCCCCGCGGAGAGACTCTTTCGACATCTCGAGGAATGTCAGCAAAACGCATGTCAAGTTTGTATGTATTTAAAGAATCCAACTTGTCGTAAATGATTCTTCAAAAGATGTTAAAACATCCGAAGACGTAGGTGTTAATAATCTCCCAAAACCGTTACCTCACTTGAGTGACTGCAAATAGAGTCCAATTATATACGCAATGGGTAAATCTCTAGTCACAACATTTAAAAATATGTGTATAACTTAAGACATGACAGAGGCTCATACCGCAGTAAGTATTATAGCGGAAGTAAATAATAAGTTGTCAGGGACAGTCAGGTGGAACGGGAATGATGATATTAGAACATTCCCACCATCAAATATTGTAGACTGAATCGACCATGGACATGGAAGTAGTCAGGTAAAACAGTCCAATCCAATTTTACCTCCGACAGGTGAGTAAATATATAATTGAACCATCGCATACCACTCACTCAGAGATTCTCATTTCAGATAGATTCAGATAGAAATATATTTGGTACCCGATGTTTTTACATCTATTTAAAAATAAATATGATAATGACACATCTGAATACAAATGTATAGTGAGGTAGGTCGGCGGAGGGCTCAGTGAACTAATTCATATAGCATCAAACGAGCGGCGTGTAGATCTCAGCCCATTAAAAAAAGCATCCCATTGCGAATTGTTTCCACACGAATTAGTTTCTGCGCTCGCGAGGGTGGCGGGCGAGGAATGTACCCCCCTTAATGCGAACAGCCGGGGCGGGGCGCATTAAGTCGAGTGGGGAAATATGCTAAGTACTTGAAGAATCTCCGTCGAAATGTTTCCAAGGAGCCGCTGTCCGGTGCGCGCACGCTTTGTAATGTTTCCAGTATTCATTAATATTGTAATATATTTATATTTCTCTGGAGTGCAGAAATGGAGAAATGGAGATGTGATCTCCTTTACTAAATTTAATTTTCTTGCACCCGAGGTATTACATGGACACCTCTTAATATACTAGCAATCGTTCTTTCGACAGCCACGTCCCCAAATGACCCCGCTCGGTACCATTCTGTACAAGGGATAACCTCCAAAGGGTGGAAATCCATCAAAATTAGAATTGGGAGGAAACACGAATGAACAATATGACATTTTGGAATGATTATTGGGCCACTATTGGGTATCAATGTTTCCTAGAAACATAACACGCGCCCCACTGAGACTAGTAGTAGCCTAGTATATTCAGGCCTATTCTCAAAATTGCAATATTGAAATGAAGGTGATTGCACCAACCCTCAAAAATAGTGTTATATTTGAATGAGAGAGAGGGAGAGAGAGTGAGGGAGATAAACGTACCATAATTTGTCAAAACTATCTGTCTATTTTTGAGGGTTGGTGTAACAATCACCTTCATTTCAATATTGCAATTTTGAGAATAGGCCTGATTATATACAAAGTGAAAATAAAAATGATTTACTTTTAAAAATGAATATGTTACACAACGAAGTAACAGCCAAATCGATGAGTGATATTGCGTATGTACCGTTTTAATCAGCTTTCGGCGGAGGGCAGTCACAGTACGGCACACACGTGTAATGGTAAAACGGGGCAATTCTACACTTCCTGCAGCAGACTGATAATTATTTGCAAGCACACCGTTACCAACAACTGCCACCGCTACCACTAGCCACGACCGGCGATTAGATCAGACATATCAAATGTCTCGACCACTCGGTGACATATAACGAATCGCGTTGTTGACGTACGCGCACTGCACTCAGATGTCATCAAATGTTTGTTGTAAGCTCACTTTTTGTACTGTACTGTAAGAAAGTGATGTAGTCAAAATAAATATTATCTACATGTGTATTACAGGTGAGCGATGAAGATGGCTCTTGTTGCCGGTATCCGTAGCACGGCGAACGACGCGCCTCGATTAAAACTCTTCGATCAGTAAAGACGTAACTTGTATTATGAAATAATAATACGGGGGCTTTCTGCGACCTCACTCGAGGGTGGGGGGTGTGGGGGGTGGGGGAGGCGGACACCCGTATCGGTGTTAGTAGCGGAGGAGGTCCTATAAAGGTGAGCCGCGCGCCCTCTCGCCGGGAGTCCAGCGAGGTTCTGCTCTCGGTCCTGATACTTCTGCTGTATCTCCGCGAGGAATGGCGCGAGGTAACTCTTCTGGAAGTTTATTCTCAATTGTCTCTCAAGTAATTAAGTGAAGAGATTAGATGCACGGGAGAAATGTAATAATACATGGAATAGAATACAAATCGAGAACATCTGAGTGTTTCTACACTACTGCGGAGTTAAATAATATCGTGTTCAATGTTAGTGATGCACTTCAATATACATTGTCTTCATTATCAGGCAATCCTTTACTTTTATACTTTTCAATTCTACGCTCATTCAATATTCTTTATCTATTATTATTAACAATATTATTTAAATAGATATTAAAGTGTTCAATGCAATTATTGGATTCCTCACGTTCGAGATGAGCTGTCGCAAAATATTTATTTCTCGAACTTCACCGTATAACTTGTAACTTGTATATTTTGTATCTTGTATCTTGTATCGTAAAAATATGTCTGTTGCCACTCGTACTACTACTAAACTAAACTACGTACGTATACTTGCATAGTGTATGGGGTTTAACTTTAGTGGATGGATTTTTAATCTGGTGTAAGAGAATATATTTCTAGTCTAGTAGTTTTCATTTTATTAAAACATATCAGCTTCTCCATATAAATAAAAAATGTTCATGTATGAATATGGTTTTGAGATGAGTGAGTAAACAAGTATACAAACATTCAGTGTGATGTCGATCAACGACGGTCCGCGTAAATATTGTTTGTGAAACTGTCTGCTTTTGTTTAAAATGCTGGATTCGCAGTTTGGCCATATTTAGACAGAATGAGAAGTGTCGGGCGCCGGATACGCGAGGTATTCAATAAAATCAACATCTTGTTTTCCTAATAAAAGAGCGATACATCAGACAAAATCGGTTTCAATTTAAAAAGTTTTAAATTTTCTAAATGATTAACGGATAGAAAACGTTGGCCGAGGCGAATTTGTCGCGGGAAGGGAATTCTTTATCCGTTCGTGAGTCCCTCGTGAGTCCCTCGTGAGTCCACAATTAAACGACCGCTGACGTGTCGATGCGGTCTGTCATCGAACGTTTTGATCGGTTACGTGACAAGCAACATGGCGGTTTGTGAAGCAGGGCTGCTGTGGGCGCTGCTGTGGCTGTGGGCCGCGGCCGCGGTGCGCTGCCAGGGGGAGGGGACGGAGGGCTCGCTGGGCTGCAGGCGCCGCCTGTACCGCGCCCCCGTGGAGCGCCAGGACGCCGAGGGCCGCCGCTGCTCCGGGACCGTCACCCTGGCCGCGTGCTCGGGCCGCTGCGACTCGCACGAGGTTGTTTTGTCAATTATTTCTTTTAGTTTACTCGCCTTTACATCTGCGTACTGTCTACCTGTGAGCTGTCGCGGTGCGCGAGCGGCCGGCGTCGCCTTCTATGCATCGTCAAGCAAACATTTGATAATTTGCATTTGCTCTTGTCCGAGCTTCTGACATTTCTGAAGTTTTGTTTGCTGTTACTTTCTAACTATTATTTATATTTCAAAGGATATGACCAACCCTTCACTCCATAGTAATGTATCAGATTAATTTCAAATTGTCCTATCTTCTTTAAAGTGTTAAAATTGCAGTAGGTATATCCTATTTAATACAACAAACAATATTGAATATTTTTTGGCTTCTTTTGACTAATCCGTTACACTAGTATCGCAAAAAGGACACCGTAAAAATAATAATGTCGCTAACTAATGTACGAATTCGTAAAATAATTGTAATTTAGTTCGGGTACCATCATCGTTCTTATTTAAATGGGTTTATTTCAATTATAGCAATTCATTTGTAAATCGTACAAAATAATGATCAGAAATACGATTTATGGCGTAGAGCTTTTTTATGAATTTTTTGATTCCAATCTCATCTCTGATCCCAGTTTGAATCAGGCTGCCCACTAACAGGGAGATTTCGGTGATTTAACACGTCCAGTGCACAATATTTTAGGGGTAGAACCATATTTATTTAGGAGTTAAATGTTTGTGGGCAGTAATAATATAATAAAGTGAGGCAGATATTAAAATACAAAATGTGCGCACAAGCAGGTACCCACGCAAAATAGGAATCCGCCATCGTAGTCTGCGATTATCATTTTGCTAATATTTATTAAATATTGCCGGTTATATTCTCCGTGTAATATTGTATTTGCGCTTCTTGTAATATTAATTGACGCGTGCGCAGATATCGGAGTGGAGGTTCCCGTGGAAGCGCTCCCGGCATCCCGTGTGCGGGTTCAGCGCGCGCGTGCTCTCGCTGGCCGTGCTGGAAGCGTGCGAGGAGGGCGCCGGGCCCGCGGCGCGCCTGCTGCACGTGGCGCGCCCCTCGGCCTGCCGCTGCCGGGCCTGCCGCGCCGCCACGACCTCCTGCGGCTGGCTGCCCGCGCCCTGACGGTCCCCCGATGGCTCACCGATACCCCCCTGAAGCCCCCTGAAGCCCTCTGAAGCCCCCGATGGACATGCAGTTTGTAATATATTGAATGTGCTTATGTCACCTAATGACCTCAAGGTCATTTTTAATATTATTAAATTAAGCTTACATGTTTGTTTTTCATCAATGTACTAGAAATGGTTGAAGAAACGAACTTATTTATTGTAGAGTTGTAATTGTGGAACATAGTTCTTTAATAAAATATTTAAAACAAATCACATTTACGTTATTCCTTATTCAAAAATAATATTTGTCTGCCGACCATCATTACATAATATTATAATATTTAATGATTTATACTTATTTAGAAATTAATATTGTGATTTTAAAATAAAACTTTTAAAAATTGGACATATTATTAAATATAAGAAAGGGGATTGTGGAAAGAGCCGTGTGCTACAATCTACAATCTACAATCTACAATAATAATAAAACCTAAATATAATATCGCGTTATTTAAGATGAATTCAATTGATGAAATTAGTCTATTTTTTCCAAAAATGTTCTTAAGTGAGGCTACTTTCAATACTAATTCATCTTTTCGCGGTTTTTACGAACGTTTATTAGTTATTTATATCAAGTTATTACTCTTTTTCTATACATAGAAGTCCTTAACGTAAACATTTGGAATTGTCTGTTCACATGTTGATCTAATATTTTATAATTTAGAATCGTTAGAAATTTATTTAAAAGTGTAAAATTAAACAAACTGTCATAAATAATCAACTAAATTTAATTACAAGTCTTATTATTTTGTATTATTACCTTCCATTGTTATAACAACTTTAGTCGGGACTAGACTTATTTAATAAAACATTAATATTTTCCAAAGACATGTTTTGAGTTTTTTTATCACCCTGATTCACTCTTCAGAGAAAGGCATTTTTCGTAAACCAGCTGTTGATTATTTATTATGTATTTAATTCTCTGGTTAAATTATTTATGGGTATTAGTACAATTATTTAAATAATATAATTTTATGAATGCAATTATTTATTGTAAAGTTGCAATTTAAACACAACATTTTATGTTAGTTTTGGTAACTAAATATTTTTTCAGTTATAATTTTTTTATCTTGACCTTTTTAAGTGATTTATCTACACATTATCATTTACTGTAAAATTGTAATAATAGTAAACTCGAAGTGTTAGTATACAAATGTATGAAGTAGCTTACTAATCGAACATCCCAGAATTTCGATTGTTACTTGACAACGATTAAAATAAATTGATGTACGCACACGGAATACGTGTCACATCAATATTCTTCCTATTTTCAAACTAAGCTAAACGCTTGTGCTATGAAAGTAACCACTTTGGTGATCTACTGGCGGTGGCATCTAGTTATATAGCTAAACATAGGTTATGCTATTACTGACGATGCTAACTAGTTATATACAACACAGGTGTCACTAGGTATCACAGTAAATGTGAGAATAATTATTGTAATTTTAAGAACAATACTATAAAGTTAAATTTATAAAATAATTATGAATACATTACTTTAAAAACGGCGCGGCCTCTGCTTTCCATTTCTCTTCTAATGTTGTCTACGATTTCTCCTTCGGACGGCGGATATTTAAAATGTTTCATTACGACGGAAGTCAAAATACAAATGACCACAACTGAAACTCATAACAGAAAGAAAGAAATTTGAATATTATTAATAAAATAATTGACCCAAAAAAGTAAACTCGCTCGCTGATAATTGACGATTACCACACGAACCACAAAATGATACTGGAAAAGATCGTTTATTCTGTAGGCAGACCAAAAGATGCTCCTATTGTATTGCATAATGGTAACATTTGTTGTTTGCAGCTGCAGTTGCTACTTGAACAATATTCGATTAATAAAATATCATCAGCCTTAAGCCTGGAGGGTTTTTTATCAGTAATTTTTTACCCTTCCAATTCATGTATTAATATAAAACACTTATGATGTTTATAATAATAAGGTAGTTTGTAAAAGTGTCAAAGCGATTAGCGCTGATGCACTTGTAGTAGTAGATTAGGCGGTCTAGCCGCATGTAGAGTACTCAGAGTATCGTAGACTCTAAGGAATTGGAAAAAAGCCTTAAGCCTGTCTGCGTGTGCTTTATCAATCAATTACAGTTACCCTGCTTACTTACCGGCAGTTACCCTTCTTAACTAGTTTTTAAGATTTCTCCTAGGACATCATTTGAGTCGCTTTTTCTGTACTGGATTAATAATAATATTAATACTACAAACACTTTTGAGTAGATATAGATTAGATTATGGCCAGACAACATCGGGCGAGTTCTTGGGGAAAATTAGCGGGAAAGCGCACGAGACACGAGACAGTGAACTGTAGAAAGAAAAACCTATAAGAAAGCTGTACAAAAAGGTGTGAACTTTGGGAATTTTTTCACAAAATTTCGGCATTAAAATAGCAAGTAGAAATATTCGGTTTTTTTCCTTTTCCTAAATTGGCATTAGCGTAACAGTTTTCAAGCTCATTAGCACTTAGGTCGTGATACTTTTTGTTTTTCATCACAGTTAAAAAATGTTAAATGGTCCAAATTCACATTTTTTAACATTTTTCCTGGCAAAACTGTTACTGGTTTTAGGAAAGCTTATCAGAAATAATAATCAACAAACAGAAAGTGATATTTTTGGAAGTTTTGCAAATGACATAAAAAGTAACAAAGGGTACCAATTATTCAAATATTTCGAAAACCGTGTGACATTCTTTAGACGTGTGATGGACTATTCTGATGGGGCGCCATTTTACAAGACACCTGTGTATTCAACGCTTGACGCAGATCGACAGAACAAGGTTAAAAAGTGAAGAGGGCACTTATTCAACGTTTCAATAGCGAAACTCAATTGAACAAAAATGGAATAACATTATTTTTATTTAGAAGGAATTATTAAATTGAATGAATTTAACTATTTTAGTTTGTCTACAAGGACTTTTAATAGTTATAAATATTTTTAAATTTATAAAATATTAAATCACAGTACATATACGCATACATTACATGCAGGTGAATATTATGTTCCAGGCCGATATTGTTTGGCTGCCATTTTGGTTTGGCACATCGTGCACAGTTCGAGCCGCGCTTGAAATTTTTCGCCGCATAATGTCAAAACGTGATGATATCGACTGGCCTCCTCGATCACCTCATTTCACGGCTCTCGATTATTTTCTGTGGGGTACATGAAAGGAAAGCTCCGATGCTACTGGACAATATTCGAAATGAAATTGCTGAAGTAACACGCAAAGTGTGCGAGAATTTTATGAAAAATATGATTAACCCTCGGCATACCTGGTGGATTGAAATCACACCGTATGCCTGGTGGGTCTGATGGACCCGTAATTGAATATCATTTTTTTAAATAAAGTAATGTGCTAGAAATGTTAGATATCGCATTTTGTTTTATTTTCATAGAAACAAATAAAACAATCGATTTATTATAAATACTAAAAGTAGAGTATATCTCTCGGTAGGGTTTATCAGGGCCGCACGTACTCGGACGCTGCGACAAGTGACCGCTAGTCTATGACGCGAAGCTACTCAAGAGGGCGACGCGGTAAGTTTAAAATTTCAAAAAATATCGCCAGTTCTTTAAAATGATGGGTCTGACAGACCCTACCAGGCATGCCGGGGTTAAAAGAGCACGCATTCGTGCCGCTCCCAGAGGCGGCCACTCGGCCAATGTCATATTCTACACACAATTGTAACAAACCGAGTAATGAATAAATAAAAACAAAATGTGTTTCATATCCTAGTTATTCAAAAACAGCATAGGCCTGGAACATAATATTTATTAATATTCTGCCTCTTAGAGTATTGAAAAAATTATATACTTTTTAATTATGCCAGTGTAATTTCTTATTTCAGTTATAGATGATGCAGCATTCCTAATGTCAAGCTTGGATTGTAACTAATATGTGAGATCGGAGACCATAATTATTGAAGGTTTCTAATATTTTAACGTTAAAGTTTTTCCTGTACATCACCAACATTTTGGACATTGAACCACTTTTTAGGTACACTGCTGCTTCCTGTCTTCCCTTGCATAATGAGTAAAGTTGGAGAATGTGTCCAAGTCCACAGTCCACAGTCCATAAGAAGCTTCCCTTAATAGTTATTACTTCTCTGATTAGATTGATCAGTGAGCATTATTCTAGTATGGTACTCATATCGTATCATATTTTATCATTGCTCCTTCAAATAACACTAACGATTATTTATGCTTTCACCGTTAGAGGGAACATTGTTGGAGAACTCACTATTTAAAAAAAGTAGCTATTAATTTATTATTATTATTGAAAATCTGAACCTTTCTATTGCTACTGGCAAAACATATTTAACATCACTCGGAATTTTCGTTCACTTTTAAAAGCTCTTTGAAATCCGTTCATTATTTTAATGAAAATGTGTAACGTTGGCTCACCGTGATTAAACATTTGATCAAACAATTTACACCGAAGACAACATTGAAGAGATGTCGGAAGCATCGTTGGAAGGCTCCTCGCATGCCCAGATGGAACGCGGGCGGCACAGCGTGGAAGACGAGGCCGACAGACGGACAATGCACCAGAAGAAGAAGGAAACAAAAATACATATTTGAAGATCACTCAAATTATTATCAAAAGCCAATATAACAATTACAAAAATAAAACATCCGACACAATAAGGCAATAAGAATTTAAAACTAAATGCTGCATTGCATTTTACAACTTATTAATCGACATTTCTGCTGGGAGAACATTCAGAACAGAGAATAGTAGCGGATACAAAACAGAACATTCACTAGAGTTTAACCTGTACAATATTGATCGACGTACAGACATTTAGTACGTAATAGAGCGGATGAAGCGGTCAGACGATGCTGGTGGTCAACGGCCTCGTGTCAGGGGCCGAGGGTCAGTCTTTTCGGCAGTGGTAGCAGGCGCAAGAAGTCGCGGATCTGAAGGTCACATTCCTTTCTCCTTCCAGGCACAAAGTTTGCACCGTCACCTGAAACCGCGATGATAATCGTGAGAGAAAACAGTTCAGTTTAGTAACGTAGAGGAAGTAGAAAGAGCGACATACTCGTTCAGCTTCCATGATGCTGCAGCACTGCGCGAGGGACGTGACGGGGCGGGGGGCGGAGGGGCGCAGCTCCGGGAAGGACACGGAGGGGCAGAACCCTCGGCAAGCGTTGGTGGTCACGGGGAACTGCGCGCAGTCGGGGATGCTGATCACCCGACTGTGTCCTGGAAATATCGACAATTACTAGAATTAACACTAGACTTCCAACTAGTGGTGACTGGTAGTGGTGGCTTGCATGGTCTTCATAGACCCCCTCCCCTGCTCTCTCATAGTTGTGTAAGTCTACCTCTGTCACAATAAACGTTTCATTTAACCATTTACCCATAACCCCTAAAAGCATTACAATTTGTATTGATAGTTTAGTTAATCAGTACCTCTACCCTAAAGATCGATACCCTAAAGTGTAAAATGGCTGACTCCACTTTTGGTCAAAAATGACTTAATAATGCCATTTTTCTCCCACCATTGTGATCTTAATATGATAAAAAATCATCAAATCATTTGCCAACTCACGAGTCGCTAAATGCAGTACTGCAAGATGTGTTTAATTGCTGCAAATAAACACAAAGTAATCGATCAAATCTTGATACCAGAAGTATATACTTATTCATACAGTTTCTCAAAAAATATTTACTTTCAATCATGTAGCGGATTCAGTCATTTTTCTGGATCAGGTTATAGTATCAAGTAATATTAAACTCCTCCTAAAAACTATTTAACCCTTTAAGTTTTATTCATATCATTCCCAAAAACAATAATATGAACAGTATTATGAATAAAGTTTTAAAATTACTACATTTACGAATATTTTAAATCGCTTTGAGTGTTTTGAATAAGACAGTTTTATTTTTCATATTCTTTATATATAAATATATCCAGACTTAATATTTTTTTGAAGAGGTAAAATTAGCTGAGCTTCCACAAAATAATTCAAGATTAATTATGAATAGGCCAATAGTATTGATCGACTGTGATTCTGAAAAGATGAAGAATGTAAATGTGGATGTGTCGAACTGTATCGCCAGACTCTACAATGCTGTATTATTAAAATATTAACTCTCATGATGACGATATTGAAGCAAAAACCTGAGTTTTGAGAATGTAAGAAAAAAAAGACGTCAAGTGGATAGCTCTGAGTGGTTTTCTGGAAAAAAAAATAAAAAATCAAGAGAAAAAGATTTTGGCCGGAAAAAGACAACTCGTGGAATAACAGAGAACCAAAAGAACAGGACAGTTTAAACAAAAATGCAAGTTTATACATAAGTTTTATAACTAAATAAGTGTTTGAAAGGTAAAGAGAATCGTACTATAGACCAGAAATATAGGGCAAGGAAGTCTGTTAAAAATTACGACTCAAATTTGAAAAAAGTCCAAAAGGAATCAATTTGCTGAAGAAAATGAAAACCTTCAATGGATGCAAAGAAAAAAAATGAAGCTAAAGCAATCAACAATCTGGCCAACCTACATGACATGAATAAAAATATTCCCTTTGAATAGTCAATTTATTATATTAATTAATTTCTGTGTATTTCTTTTTATAGTAATTTTTTTTTTTCATAGTAATTCGTTTTTGTATGTTTTTTTCATATGAATTAATTTCTATGTTTTCTTAAATATAATTCATTTTTGTATGTTTTCTTTTCTGTGAGTATTTTTTTCTGCGAATTTGAAAATTTTTCCTTAACCATAGGTGTATATTCTTACATAAATACTAATTTCTTATTAAATTTGTTTTTATTATCATGAATCAATTACATTTCACATAAATGCAAATTTGCTAACTCCCAAAAAGCCGATAAAAATGACATATTACTATAACTAACTATAATATACAAATCGTTAATGAAGAAACAAAGCATAGTTTCAATGAATTTAAAAAAACTACACAGTTTTTGTCCTTCCAGTAAAATTGACAAATATGGCACTTTAGGGCATTCGTATATTGAAATGTTAATGTTAATAATAATAATATGAAGGAATCAACAGGTAACACTGCTTACCGAGTAGATGACAACCCGGCTTTTCCCACGCGGTCCTTGGCCCCACGCCCCCGGGCTGCTCCCCGTCCCCCTCGGCGCTATCCTCGGGGGACTCCCCGGCCCCCTCGCGCTGCGCCCCCGCCGCTCCGAGCATCAGCAGAAGCAGCAGCACGGGCAGCCCCATGCCTGCCAGCGCCAGCACCAGCACCCTACTCCCGCTTCCTGGCCGATTCACAGTTCTTCTCAATCTGCAGAATGTTCTAAACGCAACGTGCATAATTTTGAGCGTAGGTGTAACGCAAAAACGCAACTTCAACGAGTCAAAAAGTGTCCACTGGGCTGAATCTAGTGGCAGCTTCAGTTTTTATAATAAATGTGGTATGATGTTGCAAAATATTCAACCATCGTCCATTGAAAATACTTAGGCACTCTAAAATACATTTACTTCTTCAAAAAATTCTACTGACCCGCTTTCGTTTTGGAAAATCCAAGTCAGATATCACATCGATTAAATCTAGTCTGATTTATCAGCTGTGGCTCTTCAGTTGGACTTGAACTTTAACATACCAGGTGCGCTGGTAATATCAAATGAGTGATTATATTGACTCAGGGCTTCTGATTTAATAACCCGAATCTATTGAATTGATGAAGTTTAAGGGTACCGCGATATTGAAATAAGAATTTAGAAAACGTGTATTAAAATTATTTAAAATAATGTACATACCTAATAGTGAATCAACTGAATCCTGTGTTCCGTGGGTCCCTGGTCCCGTGGTCCTGAGGCTGCGCGAGCCGGGCGGCGACTGACGTTGCCGGAAGGCCTGGGCCCCAGCCTATATACCCTCGGCCGGGAACTAACAGGGGAATTATGATAATCTGATCGTTTCTTTAATGCTCCGTTTCATACACTCATTTTCTCGCCCATCAAGAAAAGAATGGATGACGTCAACCGCCCCAAGGCAGGGTTGACTTTCCGCCCCTCCGCCGGCAACATCCTTCGGTGCCATTTCACCCCACCAGTTAGCCACCCTATCCAGCACCCGCAGTGCACAGACCATAGATAAGGTACAGACAGACGTAATCTTACAGTACAGTGATTAGTATTTACGTCTGCATATGTCAATATATATCAATTCGCCAAAGAAAAGTGCAAATAAGATGATGAGGAAGGATATACTTTTTAATTTTTTTCTTAATGATTAACATAAAAAGCGTATCACACTAATATTAATATGAAATGTTTTGGGCCAAAACGCTGCCTGCATATATTGTGGGATTCCAAATACTGACTTTTGCTACTACACGCTTACTCTCGACAATATTTGAAGTAAAGCTAAATGGAAACCGGTAATGATGGTTCCATTGTAACGATGGGTATTCGTATACTGGAAAGTAAACCTTATAAATCACCGTTAAATCTCATTACCAAAAATACCACATAACACTAGAAAGTAGAATAGTCACTAGAAACGGTGCATGAACGGCGCGGCGGTCTGTATAACCAAATATATACCCAAAAGGGAGATTCTGGCATAGCTCTCGATCAACACGCGTGAATCCTAGACAATGACATGTACTGTTTAATCTGTACAGCCATGATAGAATATCCCATTTCCTACATAATACCCTTTCGAAACACAGATAACTTAAATTGCACATTACAATAAAAGGTATATGTAGAAATTAATTAATTAACAAAATTATGTAAGATATTGAAGAGTTCCTCACGGAAAAAACCTAGTAGTGAAATGAGTTTCGATTAACGGGGAAAATACTAAAGTGATAATTGTCGACGAGCAGCAAACGGCCATAACCCTGACAGGCTAATAAGAATAAGGCGGATCCAGAAAATGGTTAGGGAGGAGGCCATTTTGAAATTGAAATTAGCCAAATTTAATATAATGCATAAAAAATGTGTAATTTAAATGAACATTACGATATAAGTAATATATAAATCTGATGTGAATAATATATTTAAATGAAATTATATTCGTCCAAGAGGGGGTGTTGCGCACAAGTACGTTCCGACGAGAACATATGTGGTCGCCCAGTTGCGCCACCGCTAAGGAACCCTCGGATGCCGCTGAACGCACTTAAAAGTGCGGGCTAGTCCGAGTGCTCCAAATTCGCAGGCGCCAGTACTCAGATTTGCTTCAGTATAGATGCGAGGTGTGCAGGAGAGAAGTGAAACCTAAAGAGATGTTCACCCGGGAAGGCCGCAGGCGAGAACCATAGATAAGAGATATACGCGAGAACTGACGCTCTCAACCGCTGTATCCCCTATTTATTGCATTTTTTTGACTTTTGTATTATGGCACAGCGGAATACCGGGTCCGTAGTATGCTTCAATGGCCTGATAATAAATTGTATTATTATATTAGTTTATTTTTAGAATCAAAACAATCTGCAATTAATGTGGCAGGGAACTGCTAGCTGGCGCGGTGACTTATGCCTCTAAAGCTGTTGTGCTGTGCAGCTCCCAAGGATTAATTGGATATTTATAAAAATATCAGATATTTATAAACTTTTTTTACTTTAATATTTTCACTTGTTTTTATTATTTATCTTTAATATATTTCTTACAGTTTAGGCATTTGCATTTTTTTTTTCAGTAGAATCTATTGTTACATTTTTATTTTTATTTTGACATTTGTCAGAAAACTTTTTAATTTATTTTAATTTTCGGCCCCAATCGGAGGTCTTAACTCCGGATCCTCCAGACCCTCTTCCTCCTCCATCACATCTTTCTCGTCCCTTAATACCTGCCTCAGAAGATGCAGAATCTTCAGACGATTCTACTTTTACAACATTCAAGAAAAGGAAAATTGAAAAGAAGTCAGAAAAAACAAAAAACAATCTAAAGATAACCAGCATCATCTCATCTCCTCCTATCTTTCCCACTCCACTCTCAACAGTGACCTCTGATCTACCTTCTGCTTCTCCTGTTAATATAACCCGTCCCCAACTATTATACCCAAATTCGGCTGTCTTTCCTTTCCTTGTTTGTGTCCAAAGAACAGCCTATACATCCGATTGATTTTGGAAAATATATTTCCCAGCAGAACACTCCTCCTGTTATCTGCCCAGGTGGTATCAAAGCAGAAGGCAGATATAAAATTTCTGTGGAATTTAAATCTGCAGTACTGGGTAATAATTTTGTTAAATTTTCTGAAAACACCCAAAATAACACATTTAAAGCTTTCATTCCAAACTACAATTTTACCCGCATGGGCCTCGTGTGTGGTATCTCCACTGACCTTTCAGAAGACGACATCATCCTATCTATCTCTACTCCACAAAATATAGGCAAAGTTGTAAAGGCTAGACGTTTGAATTACAAAGACACTTCCACAGGAACCGTTACCTGGAAACCCTCTCAAACAGTTTTGTGCTCACGTTTGGAGGACAAACCCTCCCATCACATATGAATCTCTTTTACAATTCGTTGCCGGTAGAGCACCGCACAATTGACCAGCATCATTCTAGTTTCGGCCAACTTAGCACCCGCAGTATCATACTACAAAAAAATTGTGTATAAAACACCAAAATCCAAGCCCTTCATTTTACCTGCCTATAACCAGTAACTTCACAACTTTCATCAAATCTATCCTAATGGAAATAATCCATCAGGAGCCCCTAATGGCCATTGCTTAAACTCCACTCATGTACCTACTCCCTCGAGATCCTCTAACCCACCATTAAATAATCTTTCAAAATCATTACTCTCTGACAACTCTTCTTTCATCCAAACCTATATTATGCTCCTCATATCCTCAACTCCTTACCGTCCAACGCTGCCACTCTTATTTCATCATTGCACTCCCTTCTTCATATTAGGGTCCGGGGTTACCACTGCCTCCGAGATGACCGACAAGATGGCAAAGGCGGTTCCGCCCTTCTCATCAAAAATTACATCCCCATTACATTAGTGAACGTTAAACCCTCCGGTTGCCCATTCGAAGTGGTTGCTGCTAGGGTTGATGGTATCAGAATCCTTTCCTTGTACATTTCTCCATCTAATCGTCCCTCAAAATCATTACTTCGAACAATGTTTTCTCGCCTCCAAAATCTGTTACTCATTTTGGGCGATTTCAACTCCCACCTTTTATAGTATTTGGGGTTCTGACTCCAACGATAGATCTGGCAGAGATATTGTTGATTTGTTTGATAAATTCAATCTCTGTATTCTGAATGACGGATCCTCTACTCATCTCCACATCCCAAACCACCGTCCCAGTGCGGTAGATCTTTCATTGTGTAATGCAGCGTTAGCGCCCAGCTTAGTCTGGACGACGGTAGATGACCCTGATGGCAGTGATCATTATCCCATTTACATTTGATTTTCTCCCAGATCCCAAATCACCTTACCACAAAATCAGAAATTCGCAAGCCACCAAAAATCGTTTACCCGTTTAAAAGATCAGACTTGTAATGCAAAATAGGAAAATTTCTCCTAAACTATTTATAATAAAATTATTAGTTTACCATCCCCAACCCATGAAAATATAAATTCTTGTTATAATTTATTTATTTCCTGCATTGAAGAGTCAGCACAATTATATATTCCTGTGAAAAAGATAAATAAAACAAAACCACCCCCTGCCCCCTGCCCCCTGGTGGGACAGAGAATGTGCTGACGCTGTCAAAGAAAGAGAAATCTTCGCAAAAGCATACTCTAAAAACATTATTCTTGAAAATTATCTGAAATTCAAAGATGCTCAGGTGGTAACCAAACGCATCCTTAAAAAAAAGAAACGGGATGGTTGGAAAAATTTTTGTTCATCCCTTTCTCCAAAAGTCCCTATAGCAAAAGTATGGGAAACAATAAGAAAATTTAGAAATTCACACATCTCCCCAAAAATTCCGCCATCTTCATCAGATTAATGAATTTATGAACAAATTGGCACCACTGTATGTGCCCAACTTTATTTAGTGAGACTAGCTGGATAGATTCACATTTCTCCATGGATGAGTTAAAATCAGTTTTAAATCGAGTAACAGATTCAGCCTCGGGAATCGACGGCATTCCCTACTCTTTCTTAAAAAACTTTTGTAATGAATCTCTCTCATACATTCTCCAGATGATAAATATTATATATGAAACTGGCAATATCCCTCAATCTTGGAAATCTCAAATAATCGCCTCCATTTTAAAACCAAAAAAAGATCTCAATTCAGGACTCTCATCATCCCCGTAAAATTCCAAATTAGATTCTTGGGAGTTATTTTAGACTCCAAACTTACCTGGAACGCCCATATAAACCAAATTGTTAATAGATGTCAAGCAAGTCTCAATACTATGAGAGCAGAATCTCGCGTGTGAATAATCACATACATCCAAAAATTATTTTATCTCTTTTATTTATTATGCATCTTTCATTATGGAACCAACTTCAAAAAAAAATTTACAAAGGCTAGATCGTATCCAGACGCAAAGTCTTAGGTTAATAATTGGAGCAATGCGGTCTTTCCCAATTAATGCTCTACAGGTAGAAACAGTAGATCCTCCACTTCAATTGAGAAGACGGTTTATGTCTGACAATTTTCTTTTCAAATGTATGCATCAAAAAGATCACCTCTAATACCAAAAATTAAAACTCTTACAGAAGAACTTAGAATTAGTTCAAATTGGAAAAATAAAAGTCCTCCACTGTTGACCAATAGCTTCAAGACTTTTCAAATGTATTCTGACAAAATTTTATAT
Source organism: Eubasilissa splendida (assembly GCA_031772225.1). Classification (NCBI taxonomy): domain Eukaryota; kingdom Metazoa; phylum Arthropoda; class Insecta; order Trichoptera; family Phryganeidae; genus Eubasilissa; species Eubasilissa splendida. The sequence goes on from CM062849.1 coordinate 36,789,716, forward strand.
GCCACTCATTTCCAAACCCATTCATTCACCCCCAAAATACTACTATCATTCAGAATCCAGAATAACCCCCAAGTCAAAAGAAACTTCATCAATATTATCAGATCAAAGTGGCTGGGCTGGAAACTTTTCTTTACGGATGGCTCTAAAATAGATTTAACTAGTCACACCAGGGCAGCAACACTCTTTGATTCAGAAAACCTGGCACAGAAATATTGATTACTAAAAGAAACCTCAATATTTACTGCTGAGGCCATTGCAATCCTCGAGACATTAAAATATATTATGAAAAATCTACCCATTTGCAATAAAAGCCTGATCCTATCAGATTCTCTTGATTCTCTTAGCGTCCTACAAAAATTAAAATCGTGTCCCTTTTCATACGCCGAAGACGAGCAGTGTATCCAAATAAGAGAATTAATGCTTAGTATGAAATAAAAAGACATGGATATTGCTTTAGCTTGGATTCCCAGTCATTGTGGAATACTGGGAAATGAAAAAGCCAATGCCTTAGCAAAGGAAGCTTCTGGCGTCCCTCTACATAATCATGTGACAATATCTGACATACTTTCTATTCTCAAAGAGAAAATGATCTGCATTTGGAGAGATCAATGGGAGACTTCTAAACTTTTAAAAGGTAAATGGTTTGCGGAAATTCAGCCAGAGATTCCTACTAGGCCCTGGTTTTCCAAAACGAAATGAAATAAGTTTGAAACTTCCTCGATCTGCCGTATGAGGATCGGCCATTGTTGTATCAATTCTCACTTGTTTAAAATCCGCATTCGGGACTCTTCTATGTGTGAATGTCAACTAGAAGAGGAAAATTTAAATCATGTTTTTTTAGGATGCCCTATCAATGATCAGTATCCAAATTTAATCCAAGATCTTTCTAACAACAAAATTCCATTCCCCATCCAGTTGAAAACAAGCGGTGGGAACGGAAGGAACGAGTAAGAGCTGGAGGGGAGAGTTCATCGAGTGAGTTGGAAACACCCAGTAAAAAACAAAAGTGGGGAGTAAGAGTTGGACATCGAGAGTGGTAACCAAAGTCGAAGACGAGCAGCCGATGACGTCAGTTGAAAGTACACAGTGGAGGACACGTAGAGTTGAACACGAGATCCGGTAGTTGAATACCATACGCCAGTTGAATGCCAGAGGCGTGTGGAAAACAGACAGCCGACACCAGGAATCCGACCGAACGCGGCAGGAAACCGGAGGATAGACAGCCACGGTCCAACGCAGTCTATCTAGGAGCAGCCGCCCAGCCCGCTGTCCGGCAGATCAGTCAGCAGACAGCTGCCCACGCCGAGTGCTAACAGCATCACTTCGCCAGGTCTCACCTTCGAGACCAGGTCTCCGGAAGAAGACCCGGAAGAACATTGCGAGATAATCTGAGGTAGAATTAGTTATAGAATAAGTTAGTTATAAGTATTTCCACCTGCCCGTTGAGTATAAACTGTGTAATTAATAAATGTCTAATTTGTACATCTTCCGTTTGTTCATATTCACATGTATTCTTCCTGTAACCATGGCGTGATATCTGATGGATGGGTTGGGAATCGAACATTCCATTGGAGTGCGGGGTATCGTTCTGACGAGCGATTAGGAGCATGATACATGTTCGATTAATCACCAATTAATCGAATTATAACTCCTAAAGAACCCCGACTCAAATCACATGGCACCCAACGACATTGTGCCATCACATGGCGCACACTGTTGTATCCATTTATATCAAAATCATATAACAAAAAATTGTTTAGCCTTTCAAAGATCGATAACGGTTTTTTTTTTGTATTCAAAATATAAATTGAAATCATAAAAATATTTATATAAATAATAATTTATAGAAATAATCCCACAACTGAAATGCTTAAATCTCTGAAGCTTAAACATTTTCCACTCATGTTTTTAATAACCGTCTAAAATACAGGTGCATTACTCCCAATATACATGTAGTACATCATGAGCTATTTTCTACAGTGGGTGATATTTGTTTCAAAATCTACGTAAAAGTACTATTTTTAAACAGTAAGAGAAAGATTGTTAGGTTTTTTATAAATTTTATTCCTTCTTTTGAAATTTTCAATTATTAATATTATTATCAATTATCAATAAATAATGAAATTATTGTTTCAAAGGTAAATTATATCACATATGAAAATAAAAACACTATTTTTTAGTTCTACTCGTTTAATTTACAGAGACGCGTTTCGCCTTATGAAGACATTATAAATCTTAAAGATTAATGCGAAATCAAACTAAAAAACAAATGTATTTATCTTCATATGTCTTAATTATATCAGTAAACCTAAATGAGTCATTCAATTACTTGCATAAATGAGTGGGTTTCATTAGAAGAATCGTTAAAATACACCTAATTCAACTGGTCAAATGGTTTGAGTAGGTTAAATATTGAAATATCATATTAAAAAAAGCTTTTTCCTGCAGCTCCCATCAACAGCTGCAGTCGTTGGTCTCTGTGTGCTCGCAGGCTGTCAATCGGGGGCTCTCGATATGCGGGCTCCAGGGAGGGATCTCTGGGAACGGCCCATCCCGGCCCTCCGCTGACCCCTTGAGGTGGTTGCAAAGTCTCCCAACTGGGCGGGGGCTGGCCCACTCTCACCCAAATGTCATCTCCTGCCCGAATCTGCATGGGTTTATCCGTGTCCTGTATTGAAGTTTTCATTGAATTTCCAAAGCCAAGTCCCACGTTGTTGAGTATTTCCTTTGATTTTTTGATTAAAGGATGCTCTTTATTAGAGTAGAAAAAAACTCCAGCTCCAAATTCAAGGGCGGCACTCTGCAGCACTTTAAATATTGCGCTTTTATGTGTGGGGTCTGAAATGAGAACACTTAGTCGGGCAGTGCTGGATGCCAAAAATAGCTTTTAATACTAAAAACTTAAAAGAAACTAAATTAATAAATTATAAATATATATACAGAAAAAAAACATTGTATACACTTTTGTTTCAATCATTTTGGTTATTTCAATTTAGCTGAAAACATTTTGAGTTTATTTTGAAATAAATCGTCAATTTCTTTAATATTAATTTGCACGCTTTGTGTGTGGGCACTTTTATTATCAGGAGTGTTCGTTTTCTGGCCTGGCAACATTGCACAGCAGCACTTCCAATTCGTCCTGTTTTGCTTGTTCATTTTTACAAGATTGACTTCTGCTAAACCCACACAGTTGAAGTATTTGTGGCAGTGCGAGCATAGAATTTCATCACCCAGATGTATATCTTTGTAAATTGAGCAATTTGTATTCAAATTTAAAGTTTGTGTTAAACACGGATATGATAAATGGATCGCTCGTGTCTAATAAAAGGTTTACCTTTTCTCCAATAGGTGTCGCTTGGTAATTATTTATTTTCGATTGACGTTGTTTCGATGAGTATTAACTCAGTTGTAAAATAGATTTATATATTGTACAATAGATGTCACTTTTCAAGCAGGGACCCGAACTGTTATTTTTTTCATTCCGGTTCGGTAAAAAAAAAATATATCAGTTCAGTTACGGTTTAGTTCGTATTTAAATATGAACAAGTTGATGTAAATACACCCACACCGTCCATACCTCTCTTTATACGGCTTTTCGCTATAACATAAGGTGATCACATACATAATTGAAAGGAGAATACATGGTAGCGTATGCGAAGCACTGGAATAGAGGGCGGATTCTGATGTAGCTAAAATACAGACAAAATACAATTTTTTATTCATACATCATTGACTTTCTCTAGGTTTGCCAACTTTCCACCAGGCCCTGCTTTTAGGAACAAAAGTACGACAACGGTATAGGAAGAATCTAGTTGTTTGTTTTATTCTATAAGTTATTTTTATAGGTATGGGAGTATTCACAAGTGTTTCGATTGTGAACTTTTGTTAGCCAATCTATAATGTGTTCATTGATATTTTCATCATATTAAATCAACTTTATTTAAGATAGATAATAATGTATCTTATCATTTAACTTACCACTATTGGAAATTTATTAATTACTTTGGAAAAGGTTTACCAGATGTGGTACAAAATTGAAGCGTTGTCTTGGAAATCGCCCGACTATTATACATATATTTATATAGCTGGGTGTTGCGGACATAGGAACCTAACAATCATACTGGGGCAGCAAGCCCTTTGAATTATTCTTATACTTTTTATAACAATTAAAAATAAAGTTGCTGTATTGAAAGCATTTTATTTTTACACTAAAACATACATAACATAAAAGAAAACAGAAGAAGAAGCCTCAATATGTCATGCGTACACATTGCAAATCGATTTTTCAACCAGAAATCAACTTACGATACCTCGAGTCTGTACGCAGCTTGAGGTTAGGTTATTGGGTGCAGGGCAATAGTTTATAGGCTCCATAAAAAATAAAATACCTGTAACAGTGGTTATGAGTTATGAACGTCAAGGAAACTTGCGTCGTTCATGTGCTCTTCTTCAAAGTCATGACATTTGTGTACATACAGTTTGTTTACGAACTGCCAACTGCACACTGCACACGAGATGTCTACTGCATCTTGTGGCCACTATACACACTACACATTATATAATTAGTACATACAACAAAATAGCTTTTATCAGCAAAAAAATTTCTCATAAATCGAAAAAAAAATCAGTTCGGTTTCAGTTTTCGTTCCGGCAAAAATAACATTTTTTTCTGGTTTTCGGATCAGTTCCGGTTCGGGTCCCTGATTTCAAGCATACCTCACATTGATTTTTTTTTTAAAGCATCCAAATAATGGAATAATTTGAGGATATTCAATTATCAATACGTACTATTTATGTTCCTTCCAACAATAGTTAATCTACAAAAATATTTTTTGCTAATGACTGCGTATTAGACAACAATAATTTTTGCTAATGATGGCGTATTAGACTACAATAAAAATTAAAATAAAACAAATAAAATTTAAAATAATGCAATAATTTCCAATGACTATAATGAAAGTGAAAAGTGTTTTACAACCCTAAAAAGGATAATTATATTCATTTAATTTATTCAGAGTCCAAATAGTGTTACAAATAAATATTGAATATATATTGAAATGAAATGCAGCTGATTCAATTCTTACATATATATTGTGCACATGTACATGGATGAAACTTTGCTCTCGTGTCTCGGAAATAAAAGTCGCTGTGTATTAGTTGATTAGTCTGCTTTACAACTTCGTAGCGATTTCTGAGATAAAAGTATAATTTCTATATAACCCGTTTTAGAAACAGCACGAAAGGTATATATTATATAAATACAATTACCAAGCTCTCGGAACAAATCAAATTTCCCCCCCACAATTAAAAGAGGAAGAGGAAACAATTTATCAGCAGTATCCTTCTTTACCAGGTCAGATCTGGTTTTTAAAAGGCTTGCGTCTTTATGGGAGTCGATTGCAGATTTAAGGCGAGTGATGTAATGATCCAGAGTTGACCAGAGAGAGTGCGGCTGGGACAGGTCTACCATCACGATGATAGTCAGCTGTGACATGTTGTGAGCGCTTAGCGGGATACTTAAATTGCCAGGAGCACTGGGCATGTCTCCTCCCAGCTCCCATATATGACATATATTTTTGTCACCAAACTGCCCGATTAAATTTTTTCTGCCAAATGTATATTCCAATCCCAACGTTTCTTTTGGGTTTTCATTTTTATCCAAAAATTGATTCATTAAACATGTCTTTCCCTACAAAGTACATAAAAAATTATATAACTATCTCGCATGTAGCTATTATTTTTACAAAAATGAATATTTTAGTTAAAACCGCATATAATATTGACTAATATTGAGTGAGGATCCATCGATCTCTTCCAGTCACTTAGTTTTTCAACTAATTTTACAATAATACCAAGTTTTAACAGACACCCTGTGCAGTCTGACTTTACACAGGTTTTTTTTTTCAATGATTTAAAGGATGTGTGGTTTTAATGACAAATAATGTTGATTTTTTTGTTGCAAATGTAATAAAATCTGTGAATTGATAACTTTTGCTGTCTAGTGCTTTTTCACAGAACAACTTACATTTTTTTTCACCTTTATCACATTGCTATTAGGTATATATGTACTTACAAAATGAAGATAAAATATATCATATTTAGGAGATCTGCTGTAAAATGTATAAAGTTACTCTGATGAAACTAGTATAGATTATTAAAAAATAATTTCTGTCAGTTTCATAGTACATATTGAACAGATTTTTTAACTCACATTCTTAATGTTTAAAGCATTAACTTTATGGTTAGAAATTTTAACGATTAATCTATTAAGATTAGATATGAAATAAACAGTGATTGAGGTTCGATTGTAGATCAATTACAATAACAAGCAAAATCACAGCTTATAAAGATGTCTTAGAAGAATTATTGTATTTAATCTCTGGTGGCATCAAAAGATAACTAAAGAGGTATTTAATAATTGATACTCACAGTGTTTTTTGGACCCAAAATGAAGATGGCACGTGAAGCGCTTTCATTTGAAACTTCATTGGACTTCAATTTATTTTCTAAAAGTTTAATAGCGATATCTCTAATAGTTTCATTATTTTCTTCCATTTTCATTGAATATATAAACATAGACTTCTTATTATAATGTTTAAATGTCAATGCATTATTTTAAAACTTTATACTTCTACAGAACATCTGTTGTGGTGAAGTGTTTTCACAATGTTTCCATGGAGACCCCCAACAACTCCCTTCTTGCTATTGTATTTTTTCAAGTGCAGACACATGTTTTAAATTTTATTTTGTTTAAAATAAATCTGAATGTTTGGAAACTATTAAAGGGATACAATAATATAAAAATTAAACCATGGAAACATCCCCTGCTCAAAGATCGTCCACCAGAATAGATCCTGGTGAAAAATCAATAAATCAAACAAAGAAACCAATGAAATCTTCAGTTCTCACAAAAGAGCAGGAAAAATTATGGAAAGCTCACCGGAAGCTAATACAGAATGTTACTCACAGAGTCGATATCAAAGCTCCAAAATTGATCCCAGAGACATATATGAAGTCGAGAATCATGGAGAAACAATGCAATTTCACTCAAAAAAGATTATTGGACAATTTACACTTAATGGTCAAAGTGAACAGAATAAATAGGCACGGCGGACGAGTGGACTGCTGGCTTCTGCCCATGAATCACCGCACCAGACAAAAACTGAGAAAACAAAGACTAATACATGCGACAGAACTTGCAGCAGCGAACAGAGCGTTCTATTATCGGCTCACGGCGACAAAGGCCATGGCTTGCCGCTCTGAGGAATTGAGAAGAGAGTGGAAGCACACCTTAGATAAAATTAAATTAATGGGCAAATTTCCCTTTTGTTTGGAAGCCATAAAACCCATCGATAAGGGAATGGTAGATCCTGATTTCATAGATATATCCGGGCGAAGAAAATATTGGATGGAGTTTAATGCGGATGGCGGAATACACTTAGGAAGAATCATTGTGGAGCTGTTTGAAAAAGTGTGTCCCATGACCTGTCAAGTTTTCAAACAGCTAGTGAAGGGAACCGCTTCCGGAGAAGCCTATTCGGGAACTCGAGTATTTATGATAGTCCCCGACATGTTCTGCTCGGCGGGTGACGTTACCAAGAACAATGGTTTCGGAGGCGCCCATCTGGAGGATGAGCAACTTGTACCAGAAAATTTCACTTTAAATCACTCCATTCCGGGAGTACTGTCCATGGATGTTTACAACAATCAGATCAATGGTATTTTCAACATAACATTTAAGCCCATGCCGCTGCTCAATGGTAAAGCTGTAGTTTTTGGAAGAATCGTGGCAGGGAACTCTACCATCTTGGAGTGTCTTAGTGGGATGGGAACACCTTTAGGAATGACACGCGGCAACCCCATCATCAGTATCTGTGGATGGATTAACACTCGTCACAAATACAGTAAAGGTTCATTGAACATGGGTCTGGCTACGTAATACTTTACTTAAGCTGTGACTTCTTCTTAGGAAATTTAATATTTTAATTTTAATTATTGTAACTAAATCAAATTAATTTTTGGTATTTTTCTTTTTTCATAGGTATTCATTAACATAATTTTAGTTTTTATAAAAATTCTAAACACAGACACTAAAATATGATTCAGTAATATCAGTTCCATTGAACTGATGGCCTACTTGTCTCGTGTCATCTTTATGAATTTGGCTTAATAAAGCAAGTCAGAATAATCCTACAAAGTAAAGTACATATTCCTTAAGTTTCTGTAAAAATAATTTTGAACTCTAATGTCTTTGTTAAGTAGAGAAACAACTAAAACTTACTTTATACATATTTATTACTTTATGTTACTAAAACAGAAATTTGCTGAGTTGATGAGTAACCTACGAAGGTATATTTTTATTTATTTATTTTTTTTCCTTCTTGACCGATTGGGATCTGACAACTTTTTTCAAGTTTAAAAAAATATGCTGTTTTTCAATATTTCATGCATGAAATATAATTAGCTTAATAACAACCTTTAAGCGTTTTCTTTTTTCACAAATTATTAATCATTTCACTCATATAATCACTTTTGAATTAGTGTCAAAAAATTAATCTGGGTATCTTTTAAAACTGTCATGTTATTCATCGTAAAACATTGACGATTTCTTGAAATTAAACTTCTTTTTCATTAACAAACAATATGAACATTTTCATTGAGGAGTACACCATCAGCACTATGTACTGATGAGAGATCTAAGGATAAACCTTCATGCAAATCTCTCACTCAACCATACAATAAGGGCTAAGCTAACAATGGTTTTCAAGTGGTAATAATGTATAAATATGTACGCAGTAATAAAGTATACTTTTAAAATCAGCAATATTATCTTTGTGGTTAAGATATAATCAAAAAATTATAAACAACCAACTAAATTTAACTACGAGTCCCATTCTAAAAATTATTCAAGTAAATTTGTATATTAAGTAATGATTTGAGTTAGGTACTAAAAAAAAAAAAAAATATTTTTTTTTTTAAAATAGATTCCGTCAAAGAAACAATATATGTTTTAGTTAGTTATGACATCCTGAAGAAGAAAATGGTATTTTTCGAAACCGGTAGATGTATTTAAACTCATTTTAGTGGTTAATAAAACAAAGATAATAAATAAAAATAGTAATAAAGTACACTGGAGTACTGGAGCATAACCCCAATCATCATAGCCACAATACAATAATAGAAAGTTTTTTTAAATTTTATCATCCTGACTAAAACTAAACTAAAGCTGGACTGACATTTCTCAAATGTTCAATTCCCTTTCGAAGAAGAATAACACAAGATCTTGTCCTGTAAGGAAAATGGATTCCTTAGATTTAATTTCTATGAAAGCATTTCTGTATCTCAACCAAAGTAGAGTAGCTGGTCTAGTGATTAAGATGCTGGCCTAGTGATCTAGCGGTCAGGGGTCCGCGCCTCGTTTCAGGACACCAGCAAGTTAGTCCTATTTTCATAGTACAAGCGTTTAGCTTAGTTTGAAAATAGGAGGAATATTGATGTGATATGTATTCCGTGTACGCATCTCTATTTAAAAAAAAATCTTATTTTCAATTTGTTTGATTTAAGCTTAAAGTCAATTCTCATTTCAATCAAGAGGGTTTATTTTGTCTTGCCGGATTGACTTATTTACAAATAATAAATATAATAGCTTGATATACTAGTACGGTTAAACTACACCAGACACCATTTTCAGGAAGGCTGTCAAGTTTTCAATTATTAAATCTTCCCGACAGGAACAAACTTTTTTAATTTACTCTACAGGCAAAACCTTTTGAAACTCTCCCAAAGAATAAATAAAAAAAACTGTAAACTTACGGTGGGATCAGGAAACATTTTTATTTTGACATATTTATGACTTTGAGCACTCAAACGCTTAGTATTTTCAAGAAGCCACAGTATAATAAATGTTTGTAATATAGTTGTACCATGGTACCATGTACCTGGTAATGATATGGTTAACTTGACTTGATGTGCTTTTATGTATTACACTTGTACTACATATGCCATGAAGTTCAAGCGGGTAGACAGTAATTTCTTTGTCAGATCTTCATCTATCGTGCTGAGCCAGATAATGAAAGGAGAATATGACTATATAGCTGTACTTCATATAGTGAGAAAAATAAAACCAAATGTACTGTCAGATTGTCCATAATAACAATTTATTAAACACAAATAAATATTTCCGAAAGCTCAAAAACATTCACCTCACTTGAGCCATATCTCGTCCATGAAGTTGAGAGTCAGCTCCTCCTCGGGTAGCACTCGCAGCGTGAGCAGAGTCTGCAGGTAGAAGGTGAGCTCCGAGGTGACCACTCCGTGCTGGGGCCCCCCGTTGCCCACGATGTTAAGGCGCGCAAGGTGCTCCCGTAGCTTGTCTTTGAAGTCACGGTGAACAATGCGGTACACGGCACTCAGTTGCGCGGGTGGCAATACTCCAGCCAGTGCCTCGTGCAACTTCAGCAACTGGCGACTCACATGCCGGAAGGGCTGCGAAGGGACAGGCGGACGTGCTTCCCAGGCCGCCAGCTGCGCGCCCAGAAGGCCGCCGGCCAGACCAGCCAGCTTGGCTCGAATCTCCGACACGTGCGCGCATAGCTCTCGTTCCAGCGCGTTCCAGGCTGACCCCAGAGATGGGAAGTGACGGCGAACAGGCGGCAACAGCCACAGTAGCAACTGAAGTGCCCGCGATGCCAGGCCTAGGTTGGAGGCCGTAATAGTCTTTAGACCCGCACTGCGCAGCGCTCCCGCGCCCAACACTAGCTGGCAACTGCGAGAATTGAAGAGGCGCAGCAGTTCAGCTAGAGCGCCGCCCGCAGTGGCCCCCGCATCGCCCGCTTCACGCCCCGCCCTGCAGTACTCGCCCACCATCCGCATAGCCATCAAGGCCACTCCCACTACGCTGTAGGGCTCTTTGTCTACTATGAGGAATGATGCTGGGGGTTTCTCACTGTCCATTTCGACAGATATATTTTCGGGGAACATTCCCATCTCGCAAATGTGATCCGCCATTGCTTGGAATTCAGCCGGCACCTCAGCTTTTTTCCACCTTTCATTATCAAGAAGAAGAGTCAGTTTATTTCTGCTCTCATTGTGAAAACGATGAATGTATCGTATTATACGATTTTTAAAAGCATTTTTTAAAATAGAACACGGTCTACCGGAGACCTCCTCGCACTTGGATGTGAAATCTTCGACTGTCGCAGATAGCTCAGAGAACTTTTGTCCATCTGAAGGCTTTTCTTTATCACCATTCGTCAATAAGCCCGCACACCTTTCCAAACAATAGTCACAGATTGAATCCACAAGGTTTTGGAGCTTGGTTTCGATAATTTTTTGGTCTTCGGCAGTGAAAAAGTCTTCCCCGTCGGTGAGCGCCACATCAGGAGCCAGTAACGCCTTCGTGACGAGACTCCGCAGCACCAGACTTCTGTGTAGTGAAGGAAGAAGGCGGTGCGCTGTGGCTCCGAGTAAACCAGCCCCGCCACGCCAACCGCCGCTCTCGCCGTGACCACGGACCCACACCTCGCCCTCCTGCCCCGAGGCCTCTTCGATCATGACCTGCTTCACAGTGGCCTGGATAGTGGTGATGGCCTCTTCCTTATATATTTCTATGAATTCAAAACGTTTTCGCCGCAGCAGTCCAGATATGACAGAAATGAATTTGTCCTCGTCGAGAGGCCGCGATTCTTCACCTGGAGGTCTGTTCAGGTCGGCCGTAACGAATCTGCGAAATTCTGTCGTAAGCATTTTATCTATGAGGCGTTCCATTTCGCTCAGTTGAGATGAAAGGTGGCGGAAAGCGTGCACGCCCGAGAGCTCAGTGGAGAGGATAGACTGGGTGGTCCCGATCAGATCTAAAGCGGTCACATAGTCGGCAGTACTGAGAAGTAATTGTATCATGGGTTGAGTCTGGTGCACGGTGGACATGAGTTTTAGTTTATCGTGAACTTTGGAGGTGTTGTTTTTGAAAGTGGCAAGATTGATGAGCTTCAGGGGACTGTCCGCCAGCCCTGACTTGGCTCGCCCGATATTTCCACGCAGCGACTTCACCACGCTAATGGCGGAACTCATCTGCTCCATGATGGTGTCGTGAGAAAGCATCGCGTGGAAAAATGCATCTGACTTTTGAGAAACTTGTTTAGCTATCTGTACCTCCACAATGTCCAAGTAGTGACTCAAACGCTCCTGCAGCGCGCGGCACGGAGCCCGACTGTCCCGAGACCAGTCTCCCAGTCCAGGAAATACTGTGTCGAAAGTTGCCGAATCGTTCAAGGGCAAGTTGGGCTTGAAAAATATGGCTGGGATCTCGATCAAGTCGTATTCTGCGGAGAGGGCGGGCCCCACTTTCGGTGTGACTTCTTCCGTTTTGCATTGAGCAGTAAGGCGGCTGTGCTTGCGATACTTCTTCCCGATCTTCCGCATGTAGAGATCGAAGTGCGCGTGAGTGATCTCCGGCAGATGCGGGCTAGCGTGGATGTCGGCCTTCTCTACGAAGCCGTCGCCCCACAGCTGAGTGAAGAACGAGGCCTGCTTGGTGCGCCCGGGGTCGTTGAGCACGGCGGGCAAGTTCTGCGCGGCCGAGTACACGCTCCACGCCGGGCCACCGGGCCCAGGAGCCCCGGGCGGTGCGTGGTGGCGCCGGACGTGCTGCTCGTAGTCTCCGCCGCTCACGCCGTCCAGCGGCAGAGACGCGCACACGCCGTTGTAGCCGTAGCGGCACACGAAGGAGCCGCCCTCCTGGGAGCAGTGTCGCTCGCGCAGATGCCTGAAACGATAGCACGGGTTACACTCCTGCCTCCCGGTAACAGTACGGAGCGAGGGCAGCGGAATAACACTTACCTCTCGAAGTCCTGGGCTGTTTTGAAGTGCTGCAGCGTGCAGTAGTGGCAGGACTCCCAGGCCCTGGTGTCACTTTGGGGTTTAATCGCGTTTGCCATGACATTGTAGTAAGTGAGCGGTTGTAATTACAATCAACGCACCGAGTCACCGAACACATGAAGAAATGGTTCATAAAATATGTAAATGTCAATTATCGCGGATCTTCATAATTGGAAAGTTTGAAAAATTTAAAATTATAGTAAAAAGTTAACCATTACGAAAAACTAACAAGTAACAAGCCCGTGACAGAAATTAAATGACGTTTAACAATCTACAGTGTTGACATGGTTAAAAAATAATTTTGTAATTTTATATTTCAGTTAATCCAAGTACCTGCACAGTCAGCCAATAGTGCGAAAAGCGAAAAGCTAATCAAAGAAAAAATGTAATAAAACGCTTTCGGTGAAAGTGGACTATGAATCAGATTTATGATAGTGTAAATTTATGTCATAGAATTGGGTGCCAAAAATGACGAATACCAATCTCCGCTAGATAGTTTTATTGTTGGTTACATCATTTTGTGATACTTTCGAGTTCTATTGGACTAATCCGGAAAATTTGAAGGGTTATAATTTTTAATCATAACAAATCAATTGTACATTGTAATACGGATGTTAAAATGATTGCAAGGTATTAACTAAATTTAAGAGTCCATTCGATTTAATTTGGCCGCCATTTTGGTTTGGCAGACATTTGTCAATTCGCATTTGGTAGTCGTAGAGTTGATTACAATTTATTATAGAGCACATAACACCTCATTAACGTGTTGAAGTTATTAAAACATTTTATCTAAATAATAATGGCAATGCTGTAACCATTAATAGTTATCGCTATCGTAACATGTTGGAAAACTATTGGGTATATAACACATGTGGTTTCAACAGGACGGTATTTCCTCATACACATGCTGAGCTACGCTTCAAATTTTGTGAGATTTTTTCCCGGCCGCATAATGTCAAAAAGTGGTGATATCGATTGGCCTCTTCGATTACTTGAATTGATGGCTCCTGACTATTTTCTGTGGGAGTAGTTGAAAAGAAAAGTCTACGCTGTAAATAAACAATAATTCCGATGTCACAAGAAATAAAATTGCTGAAATAACACGCGAAGTGTGAAAATGTTATGAAAAATATGATTAAAAGAGCATGCATTTGTGCCGCTGCTAGAATGCCGGCCACTTTACTACATAATTGTAATAAACGAAATAATTGATAAATTTAAACCAAATTAAAAAATTGCATTTAAACGAAATAATCGATAAATTAAAACCAAATTAAAAAATTGTGTTTCAAAGAAATAATCAATGATATCAAAAAATACTTTAAAGATTAACATGTATCCTGAAATTCATATTTTTATATCGTTGTTATAAATATATTGCATTTTATTTTATTATAAGCTAGTTATTGTAAACAATAATTATTAATATGTAATCCTCTTCTCTGCATTGTATTGTATCATTGTAATTATAACAGATTAATAAAAATGTCTTAAGTTATTTAAAAACAACATCGGCTGCTACCTGTAAAAGAAGTCAGAAATAAAATAGAAACATTCTTAAAACTTACATAATAATGTTTAAAGATACAGCTGGTCATTTAAAAAATATTACTATTCGTACTATATAATATAAAAATATAATACATACTTATTGAATCATTTAAAAAAAAGACTATTAAATTGTTTATTTTATAAAAAAGGTTCTCATATCTATTAATGTATTCGTTTAAATACTTATACGAAGCATATTATGTGTTTTAATCTGTATACTTTCTACAAGAGAAATATTATTTGTTGTTTGAATTATATAATTAAGCGCCCTTGAGGTGAAAGTTTTTACGAAAATGGCGCTATACAAATTATCCATTATTATTATTAATGTATATTGTATTGTACAGGATGTTGGCTGTAATAGACCTGATGACAATCTATGGGTCCAAAATATTCAAGCTTCACGGTCTTAATATCAATAATCTCATGTATAAATATATTAAAGTTATGATTTTTCGAAACCCTTATGTTAATTTAAAATATTTGATTGATTCCGAACAATGAATTGAATACAAAAAATAAAAGGTCTTCGAAATTCGACCAGATTATTTTTTTGTCAGGAGAGTTTATTTATATTTGAGTTAACATTTAAGCTTTAAATAAATAAATTCTATGTATTAAAATATTATATATAGTATGTATATTTATGTACAAATATGGAAAATATAATAAGTATGTTGAATATTAAGATTGATTAAGATTGCGGTCTTCGTAGTTGCCATTGCTGACAATAACCGTATCCATGGTAGACATGCCTGACTAAATGAAAAGGTCACGATGGCAGCCCTGAGCTATATACGTCACATTTTCTCTTCGGGCGGTTCTGTATTTCGCGTAATGTCATTTTGTTGAGGGGACTGTTTTATTCAGTGATATTGTGTGTCGTATGTTATGTAGGTGCGAGTCGGGTGTAACCGATGTCATTCCTGTGGTAATTCGGCCCAAAGGTAAGTTACATTCTTTGACAGGTTTATTATGTATGCGAGAGGTTCCACTTGACCTCGCGCGTTCCCTGTGTACGCAGAGGACAGCGTATATTTATTTTGACCATCCTGTCACTTTTTAATTAATAATGTATCAGATTTTAAAGGGGTGTTTTTGTTAGGTTAATTTGTGTAGTATAAATTACATTCGTGTTATACCACGTACGTGTTTGACACAGTTTGAAGTGTTGAAGTTAATTTGACGATGTGCAAATTTGTGAAAGTGAATATTTTTTAATCGCAATGTTGTAGTCGAAACGAAACGTACTTAAACATCTGCCGTATTGGATAGTCAGACATACCCTCCGGACCTCGTGCGCCTGTCATGTGACACATCGGAGAAAGCCCACGCTCGAGGGCGGAGCCCTGGCGGGGGGGCCCTTCGAGATCGATCTTGGTACTTTTCAAAAATAGTCGACCACATACACACACGAGTCACATGCCATACGGATGCACTCCTCAAATATGTTTCTCTATGAATTTGGAAATCCCTGCCAATATAATGTTGAGCCGGATATAGTACAAAGTTTTACGGAAAATTTGCTGTAAAATAATTTAGCCGCAAAAAATACAGTTGAATGAAAGCGTATCTTTGACTCGGGGCAGACGACAGTGTGGTCCATCGACAGTAGTCAGTGTCCGCAGTCCGCAGCTTCACGGGTCTAACTGTCATCTTGCGAATGAATGAAAAACATTTTAAAAAACTCCGATATGTCAGTTGTACCGACCACATCTTGGGGCGCCACAAAACAATTTTTGCTTCGACAGATATCATCAGCATAACATTACATTCTACCTTATTTGCAAGCTCGACATGGCTCTTCGTCGATATATTAGTCATACGACCATTACCATTCACTTATTGCTATTTCTGAAACAATCAGTGTATAATTTATCACAGTCTAGTTGCGGTCGCCTGAAACCCGATCTTTGCTTACTCCTTGTTCCATTGCATGGATCCCGTATCAACTGTAC
>CM062850.1:0-26430 GCA_031772225.1 Eubasilissa splendida
AGGTCTTGGCCCAGAAAACTCTACACAAAGGATATGAACATGAATGTTCCGTCGCTGATTTCATGTTTAATAAGTACCATCTGGCGGCTGCAACACTTTACAATAAAACTGCCATAATTTGCTTTAAATCAATATCTGATAAGTGCAATATGATAATAATTATCAGTGATAAAATAAGCGGAATCTATTGTTGTTGACAACACAATTATTGAACGGCAAACTAAACCCCAAATATAATAAATCTTTTTTAAGTATTTTTTTGGTATGTCCTAATGATGCATAATTATTAGACAAGTGGGAGGTAGAATCCTTATAGTATTAGCAACGGTGATCTGCAGCTATATGTCAACCGTGTCGTCGGATTGCGCTACTCCATTAGTTAGAAAATAAGATTATCATTTTATCTGTTTGATTAATTAGCTGTGCGGGCCCCGGGAAGTGGGAGGGATGTTCAGACCTTTCCTCGGGGTTGGCCGGGATGCCGAGGTCTCCGGATCTCAGCTTGCGGCTCGCCTCCTCGATCTGCAGCTGAACTGGAACCAACAAAGGTTAGGCACGGGCCAAAACACACAATTAGACAACAGTCAGGAATGTTCTAATCTTACGGCGGGGGGATTCGGTAATCAAGACAAAATAATTCTGCTATCTATACTTCGATGAAATAAAAAAAACTTTAGGCAATCATTTTAAATTACATGGGAAATCCAATTTTTACTTTGATAACTTTTTTGACATCCACAAGATATCTTCATATTTATTTAAGAAAAAAAAATATAATAAACTAAATATCACAAAATGTTTTGGCACAAGAGTGCCTCGAGAATTGTTTCTGTAATACAAAATAAAACCAAATTAATTCAATATACTGTAAACTCTTTTGAAAACAATTCTAAATTTCCCGTAAACATACATGGTTCGTTCGTTCGTTCTCTCTCTCTCTCTCGCTCCGCACCAGATCTGTGTTACTTGTGTTTTGTTAAAAGAGAATATATCACTGTAAAAAAAAAGGCAAACAAATTATTGAATCCAAAAAATAGAGCTGCCAGAGGGACCATTTTGTTTCCGATAAAAGTTGCATCTTACTTGGGTGACACATCTAGAATGTGTCTTAGATTTTAATGAAGTACACATTGTTCGAAATTTTTTGTTGTGGAAAAATTTGGAACACATTGTAAATAAAAAGTACTTTTGACATAAATTATTTACTTACTTTTTTATATTAAAACTGAAATAAATAATTTTAAAATAAAATGTTAGAATAATGTTTACAAAAACTGGATTTTCCTTGCAATTTAAAACCTTTAAAGAAAGAGTGGTGTTCCATGCAGAATATGTGGTTAATGTTTTTCTAATTAAATTAGTGTTAAATGTTTTTATCATTATGAGACATTTGCACTTACCTGTCCACGCATATATCAGATATATTAATATCATTTGAAAAATGAATTATTTGTTTTAAAATACTAAAGAAGTGATGTAACGGTGCTGAGTTTGTCTTTAGCAGGGTATTAGATAAATCACGACAATAATACGTTTGTAAACAATAAAAATAAACCTTCATATTTATAAAAATGGTATCACAAACCCCACACATGTAATCAAAAAAAATGTTTAAAAATCAACATCCCACATACCAAAATAATCCAAATATAAGATTTTACAGGTCTAACAACCTAAATAATATATTAGAAGACAAAAACTAAGAGGAAAAAATAATATTAATGGATCTGAAACAAAACACATTTCTTTTATTACAAAAATTAAAATTTCAGATTAGCCATGACATGTTTTTAAAAAAATGATTAATAGCCTGAAAATAAAATATATCAACATTTCCCGTATAGCTCTATCATGCCTGGAAGAAATATGCATGGGGCATTATTCACCTCAATAGGGATTAATTCAAAATGGTTTTTATCGCATCATCCCCGCCCTGGCCAGGACTTATTATTATTCTCAATCTGTCTCTTAATAACAACCTACTTTCCAACATTCAACTCATTTTGTCACTCAACTTCTAACATCAGCACATAATACTGCATCACAGTTCATTTGTATAAAATTGATTGTCACCGAAACTGTGCTCATCCACAAGCCATATTATAATACATATATTATTAAAAAATTAGATAGCTGAAGATGATGCAATAAAAAATATAAACAAATATAGTGACACTGCAGAGGTAGACAAAATAATTTTGAAATCATTGATTGTCTTTAAAATTTTAATGTTGATTTTTTTGTTTTGTAAAACAGCCTGAAAATATAAATGTTTTAGATAAATCGACCCTTTGTGAGCCAAACATTGATAAATTGGTCAAGTAGTAGTGGAGGTACAAAAAGACCCCAGAATTGAATTTAATGACCGGCTGACAGACTGGCCCAAAACAAAGATCCGAGTGTAAAGTGACAACATCAACTTATAAAGAGATACGGTTGTGGCAGTGGTGAGGGACTTACGAAGATACTGCTCCTCCTGCTCCTTGGTGAGAGTGGGCGGCAGGATGGTGGGCATGCCAGGGATGAAGGTTTTGTCGTGTTCCGAGCCCGCCCAGCGAGATTTGCGTTTCCTCAACTTCCTCTCTTCTGCCGTTTCATTTGGGTTATCTGAAGACAATCAGAACAGAATAAACACTCCCGTTCCGGAACGAGGCACAACATAACCCCAAAAATCTTATTTTTAGAACTATATATTAAATATGAATGATATTGACCTGGTATTCATTGTAATCCTCATAAATATCCCAAAGAATACAACACGCAAAAAAAAAACAACAATGTATATTAAGACAGTAAAAAGTAAAGAAAATTATGTTTTTTCATAGACAATCGAGACCATTTTATAAGTTAATTCATCTTATTAGGTAACGGCAGACATGACAAACGTACTTGGATGAGTCGCATCTTAGATCTCTTCGCTGACTTAGGACATGCACGTGCGCAGTGTGTTCGCGAACGCGACATGTCTGGCTGCGTCATTCTGTTCGCGTAGCTCCCGAAGCTGGACACTTATGAGTGATAACACTTCAAAATACTACAGTTTCTTATAAAATTATGATAAATTTAGTAGTATTCTGTTCGCATTGTATAAGAAATTTAATTAAGATATGATAGAACATGCTCAAACCAATATACTTCATTAAAACAAAAATTTAAATGGGGTCAAATTGTACCCTGCTCCAGCCCTCGATCCTATTTTCGATCTTCCGGTACCCGAAGGTTAAAACAACTTAAATTAATCTTTAAGAAAGCGTGGAATAAATCCATCTATTGAAAAATATACAATTATCACCAGGTCTCGAACTCGAAACCTTCTTTTGCTGAGAAAAGAATAGTTATAGTGTCATTCTTTGAATACACATTCACCAGAGTTTTAACATCATCATCATTGGGAAATGCCTGGTATGGGAAAGCAGTGGTTAGTACTAGTAGTTTATTCTAGCAGTTGTAGTTCTTCTGATTATTAATAATCGCTAGGGAATTTATTACCTTCATAACTGGGTGACATCCCATGTGCAGTGTGGGCAGCCTTGTCCACCTTCTGAGCCACTTGCGCCGCTAGCAGCGCAGCCTGGGCCACCCGACCGGCCAAGCTTGCGGCTGGAGCGCGGGCTGTAGAAGTGGTGGTGGTTCCCACCATTTGATCCAGCAGCGCAATCGTACCATCTCGGCTGTAATTTAATAACATACCTGTAAACCTTATACTATAAACTGGGATGCACTGAGATAATATTAAGAAAAAAATGGAGGAACCGCAAATAAAGATAATGTGCAACCTAGAACGCAAATGTAAGTACACACACCCACACTAATGCAAACAAGAGCGAAAGTATGTACGTGCATGGAAGTGGAAGATATTAAAATCACAAAGAAGGAATGCATTGTGATCTAGAACATTACAATCCTCATGACATTCAACACTATATATATATTCCTTCTTTATTAACAGGAACAATTACTAAATAGATTCCGACAAACCTGTCTTTTGACTTGTTTCTGTCTTTACTCCTGCTTCTGCTCCTCCGTTCCTTGGATCTCTTACGGTCTTTACTCTTTCTATCCTTGTCCCTACTTCTGTGCCGACTCCGGTCCCTATAAACAGTAATATTTTAAATTACACAATAATCTGTTAAAACCGGTTCCAAATTGACAACCTGCAATATTTGTTACCTTTTTGATCTATGCCGTTCTCGGTCTCTGTCGCGATCGCGGTCACGGTCCCGTTCCCTGTCGCGGTCTCTCTCGCGGTGCCGTGACCTGCTCTTCTCTCGGTGTCGAGAGCTCATCTTTAATACTATTTTAAAACAATATATTTAAAAATCTCATGCACGCAGCAATAACTCGCAGACAAGAAGCGATATTGACGACTGACAAGCGCGCTCACACAGGCGGATCACGTCAAAATCACAAAATGGCCTCAAACCACCTCAAACTCAAATGTTCGACCATAGAAAATATATATTTATGCGTAAGAACACGAACGTCTACAGTTCGACAATCACTAATATTTTCTTATCTATGAACATAAGGCGGCTATATACAGTGGCGTATCTCTCACAACATATATTATTTAGGTCTTCAATGTTGTAACCATAAAATGGACCACCTTCGCACCTCTATTCTGGTCACTGATACTGGACTTTTCTACTCACATAATTCTAATTTATAAATCATGTAACAAACTGACCAGGCGATAAAATCAATATTAGTATCTTCAATAAATTTTCAAAGTATCTTATTATTAAAAATCAGCATGGCTGATTTCAAAAAAGATCCATTGTAACTAATCTCAGCGTATTTTCAAATATTTTCCTAACAAATAAGGACAAAAAGAAATTCCACGTACAGATTTATCTTATTGATCCGACCGAAGTAATTAAGGCCATTCCATCATTTTTATGAAATTCGAGATATTCTATCGATATTCAGTCTTTCAAGAGTACACTAACAGTTACTTAATATTGAAGAGCGTTGACGTTAATCGACTAAATATTAAAGAATGATATTTTTTCGAAAATGTTGCTAGCTTATTGGAGAGGTAGAAATAATGAATGAATTTCACAACAATTTTGAATTTGATAAGCTCTTAAAAATATTGATTTCGTGAACACTTTTCATAATATTATTTGGATTAACCTGGACTTAATAATATATGTATTGTCAATCGAATTATTCAATCGCACGTATTGATACGCCGTCAATACAATCGAATTAACTGAAAATAAGCTTCTCACTACATTAATGGTTAGAAATAGGATAATTTTTTCTGATATAACCATTATAGTATTTTATATCACGTTTTTCTTTTTGTCCCCCACGCACAAGACTTATTACTCTTTCAATTACAATTCAATTATGTATAGAATTTGTAGTTTATAAACTTCCATGATCACATTTAAGTATTGATATTTTCTGCCAACGTTCGCATTTCACTTGCAGTTATAGACGGGATATAATGAATTTCGTACATTTTAGAACTTTTGTTTTTTGATTTAAATACAAAACATTACAAACTTTTTTTTTACAAAACATACATATTTGATATTTGTACGAAAAGGTTACTTAAAGACTGTCTCATCTACCGCTTGCACTTTTTTGGTTGGAACTACCAATAATTCATATTACTTGTGAATATATTCAGTAAAGCTGCCATATTCAATAGTGCTGATCTGTTTTTTTATTTTAATTGTTATTAAACATTGTTACGTTTGAAATATGTAGAGGTGTGCTGTAATAGATAGATATGCAAAAATGATATCTGTAATAGAGTTATTTTAACTGTGATAACTCAGTAAAAACTATTGAGTAATATAAATTAAATAAAATAAATTCGTTCCAAAAATGTAGATAACTTCCGTCTTTATTATCATATCAATAATCTTAAAAATATTCAAAATTATTTGATTCTAAGATGATTTAAATAAAATTAGAAAACTTTATTTAACACCAAGATTTATAAATCTAATCACGGTTGTTGCACTACTCGCGAACACAGCACATCGCTCCAAGCGTCACACACCTTAATATGGTTCTATGCCACTGGCCTTGGAAGTCACGCGCCATGCATTGCAATAATTATATTTTATGTTTTTTACCCCTCGCTTTTACTTGTAAATACGGTGTGAAGACAGATTGGGTCTATGTTGGTCAACAGGAACCGAAAAGGTGCGAGACAGGGGAAGCGCCTTGTCGAGACTTTGGCCCTCCTAAGATAAGGGGACGAAAATTATGATATCAATTAAGATTTAAATAAAGTTTTAATACAAATGAAATGCATAAATTAGAAAAATACACATACAGATAAACTCAATTAATCGAAAAAAAAAATTTGCTGCTACCGGGAAGTAAACCAGGATCGCTTTCTACAAATATTATTTTGTAACTTAAATAATCTAGAATATTATGTAGGTCTTTATGGCGAATCAGGTCTTCATAAAAATAAAAAAACCCGATCACGTTGGAGTAAACACATTATTGTTATATTTTTTTGCCTAATATCAGGATGATTTTACACACTAACTATTGAATTCATACAAACATATTCTCAATTCGCAAGTATAATAAAAACAGTTCAATTGGGTTTCATTATGAATCTGTTTTATTACGTTTTTGAAAATACCATAATGAGAAGACAACAGAAATTGACTTTTTCAACATTAGCCTTACTACGCTTAGAGTTATTTTTATGAACCACCACAATCTGAATTTTAACCAATCATTCTATCTACAAACACATCTTGCTCTCCCTTAACCACAACAATAGTTGCAACCTCCCCACTCTTTCTCCCGCCTTTTTTCTTTTTCTTTATTATCTATATTCTATACATAAACATTTCTGTGGATTTTCACAAATAGTATCACATGTTAAATATTTATTATGTTAGTTCTGTTTGTTTATACTGTAAAAATCCCTTAATAAAATTAAACTATTATTATTGATAATAGATACGATGCGTACCAAAGATAAGAGATATGATATGATGCGTTCACTACATGTTGCGTTATACGTACATATATAGATGCATAACTACAAAATTAAAATGTCATGAACTCTGAACCATATTGGTCGAAAATAATAAATATTATTAATACTATATTTTAAATGCTATACATAGGATATCTATACAATATAGGTATCGTTTCCATAAAATCATTTACGCAACAAATAATACATAAAAACTTTAATCTTAGATTGTTTTTCAGGTTCGTAAATTTGTTAATGTGCTGAAATATTTGATATCGTATTAAAAGATTTTCAAAAATGGCTCGAATATGTTATATGCGTATGCGGAAATTAATCGTTAACGGTCCAAGAACATTTCCCACATTTTTTTAATAAAGCAAAGTGACGCA
The DNA here is from genome assembly GCA_031772225.1 of Eubasilissa splendida. Lineage (NCBI taxonomy): Eukaryota > Metazoa > Arthropoda > Insecta > Trichoptera > Phryganeidae > Eubasilissa > Eubasilissa splendida. The sequence goes on from CM062850.1 coordinate 7,354, forward strand.
GGACGCCACGCGTAGGCTCGAGGATGTGATCCGCTAGACGGCAGCACTGTACGGATCTTTTCGAAATAATCTTCTTTGTGATTGGTGGGAGGTTTGCAATCGCTTTTCCAACGGTTATTTCTCGTTCTTGATTGGTCGAACTCAATAGACTGCTGCCATCTTTGATATCCGTCGCTAGTTCATTTGGCGCCTTTCGGTAGTGTTGTAGTGTGGTTGTTGTGAAATAAGCTCCGACATGGTGAGTTTATTGTCAAGTTTTTGTGGTAAATACTAGTAATTATACGGAAAATTTATCGTGGTTACGCAGTGCACCGTTTATCCAGTAACCTGCCGAAATTTCGGCTTTCGTACACTAAAATTAACCAATATTTTCGTTGTTTTTAGGCTGGTGGAAAAGCTGGCAAAGATTCCGGTAAAGCGAAGGCGAAAGCAGTATCTCGGTCGGCGAGAGCCGGTCTTCAGGTGAATTTGGTTGTTTCCATAAATTATTAAATAAATTTAACGGTTTATATATCGAGTGATAGTGCTTGTTCGATTATTTTCACGAATTAAAATTAATCAGTGACTTCTTTTGTACGGCGCCCGATTCGATATTGACAGGCGTGCAGTTATTGTGACTGTAATTAATGTTTTCAGTTTCCCGTCGGGAGGATCCACAGGCATCTGAAGAACAGGACGACGAGCCATGGGCGCGTGGGAGCCACGGCCGCCGTGTATTCGGCGGCTATATTGGAGTATCTCACCGCCGAGGTAGGCGTACTTTGATATTGCAAGATGGCGTCTCACTCAATGTAGCTTTGCCTCGCGTCTGCAGACTGACAAATCGATTTGCGTAAATACAAAAGTACCGTATTTTTCTCCCCGCCTTCGGAGAGTTTCTTTAAAATAACGTGTTTTGATGTACAATTTTGCGATTTACTCGATTCCTTTGTCTTTTTTTTACGATTTTCATGTTTTGGCGGGAACTTTGTTATCACCGTTATTCATTTTGACACATCTTATTTCGTACCAAATTAGTTTATAATTGGTAATTAGTGTTTGTCTGTAGATATTACAGTTGAATATCTGTTAATATTTTTAAATGATATTTATATTATATCGTATATTTGTCGATGACCACAGGTGTTGGAGTTGGCGGGAAACGCTTCCAAAGATCTGAAGGTGAAGCGTATCACTCCCCGGCACTTGCAGCTCGCCATCCGAGGAGACGAGGAGCTGGACAGCCTCATCAAGGCCACCATCGCGGGCGGCGGAGTCATCCCCCACATCCACAAGTCCCTCATCGGCAAGAAGGGTGGTCCCGGCCAGCCTGTCTAAATCTGCAGTAAGTCTCATTCTATGCTGGTCGCTCGCTCTCTCATCACAAGATTGCAAGGAAGGGAGATGTCTCTACATTGGTTTGAAATCCACAGAAATGGATGAATTAATTTTTATTACAACATTCATAGATTGTGACGAATGACAATTTTGGTTTTTCATCCTGGGTTGTCATAATGTCAACATTTGTGAAATTTTGCAAAATGATAAAATTAATATAGTTTTCAAATTGTGAAATATATTTTTTGGTTAGTTATTCCAATATTATTTTGTTCACCTTAAAATAGTCTATAACTTGTCTTGAGATGGAAAATATTTAAAAAAAATTGAAATGTTATTATGTACATTGAAGTGTTTACTCGCTGCAAATATTTTACATAGTTAATCTATGATCATCTAATCAGAAAATGTAAATTGAAAATAATGATAAAGAAATGATGCTGAGTTTAAATATGAAAAATATATAGGGTAAACATGAAAATTTGTTAATATGTGTGCTTTTAAATTGTGCCAAAAGGTAATCCTTTAATAGTGTTAGGTTGGTTAACATTTTCAACGAGTTACTCAAGTGCTAATTAGGCAGCCAACAATAAGTTTGTAGGATGAAAATATTAGTATAGCCGTGAATAGAACCTTAACTTGAATGTGTTCTCTGTCTGTCCAGGAGGAAGCTGGAAGGGTAGGCTGGTCCTATACACAAGAAGCGTGGCGACCTCGACCGACCGCTTCCAGAATGCGTGGTGTACAGAACAGTTGATGCCGTGTGGTCCCCGACTAGTGTTGTGTTGTTTACAATGAATGCGGTGTCGTGGTGAGATACATAGACATAAGGACTAGTTGTTAAATTTTCAAATTTAACATTACAATAATTTTGTAAACTACAAACTCGATGCTCTGAGCGAGTTAGTTCATTATTTTATCATTAATACATTAAGATTCGCATTAGGCTGCCATTTATTTGACGTGAGGGTTAGTATTATACCGGGTGTGCGCGCCGCACGCTGCGTGGGATGGTCCGGCAGAAGGTTCTTTTCTTTTGTCTGAAACTTGTTAATATTACCTTTATACAATTTGCCTTATATTGTGTGTTGACTCAAAAGTGTATTTTCATTAGATTTGTTGGGAACTTTAAGACTATTCATTTCACAAAATAAACTTTTAAAGACTTGATTATTGATTTATTCTCCTCTGTCCTGTCGGTGTTCCGTGCCTGGTAATCTGAATGACTACACTAAGGCCGCCTGAAATGAATACTGTTGATTGCTAATCGAATAATAGTGGAATATGTTTTAAATTGCTTTTGACAAACTTGTCAGTTTAGTGGTGAGACACTAGCGGTTGAGGGTTCCAGCTTTGTCCCAGGGCACCACCGAGTGAGTCCTATTTTAAAAATACAAGGTAAGAATATCAATGTGACTTGTTCTGTGTATACGCAGCTCTAAAATAAAATACCTGGCCATTTTATTTTGGATTGCAGTTTACTACCGTGCATCATAACTTTTATACATATTTATTAAATCATCCCAATATAAAATTAGTCATCAACAGGTTTCTTTTTCCTATATAATTATAATGTCTGCTCTTTGTTCAGATTTTCACGATAATAACTTTTCTAAATGAGCTCTGTTTCAAAATATGGCCAAAAAACATGTGAAATACACTCATTTCGAACAAAGAATAAACATCCTATTTCAAATTGATCCCTATTAAGTATGCATATAGCCATGGACGATATGGCTTAGATAACTGGGCTGGTTCAACCCCTCAATCGTTGAACCACGGATCTATTGAACGGTTGAATCATCGGTTTGATTGAGCCGTTGCACCATTTGGGCAGTTAAATCGTCGGTTCGATCGTTAGATCTTTTGAGGAGTTTTAACTTTTAATATATAATTAATTAAATAAAACTTGCAGCAGGATTTGGTTGACATGGGTAGTAAATGAAAAAAGAGCATCTATTGCGAGCAGTGTTTATTTCGCGACTGTGTTAGATGAAGCTTTATGAGTGAAAGAAAATTATCCATGAATCAATCGATGCCTGATACACATTGTCTGCCTTCTACATGCAGTTCTCCAAAATGTGTAAGAGAGAGACAAAATGTACATCGTTGCAGTGTGTACTAGACATTGACATTTTATTTATAAATTATAGTTTATATTTTTTTTAATTCTTAGTTAAACGTTGGTAGGTATCTAAAAATTTGTAAACTGGGACTTTTTTTTTCACGAGGGCCTGGAAATAATTCAAATATCTTTCCAATTAGATAATGGTTGCATTGGACAGATTTGTGAGATCATTGCAAAACCCCTGGGTTTCACATTGTTGACTTTCAGAACACAACAAACCTTGTGTGGCACTCTCTAACAGATGAAAATAAGCAATTCAATTTCCAAAAAAAATTACATAATTATGATTTATTAAACATTTAGTTTGCCTCCACCATAATTCGAGGGTATAAACAAGGTTCCAGAGATCTCCAAATAGGATTATGTCTTTGAGGCAATCCTATTGAACCTCAGCACCGTGGCAGTAAAGCTGCTTCTTGTCAACTCTGTGTCTGGTCCAAAACAGTGCCTAAAAAGGCACTGTGCCAAACCTGTGTGAATTTTGTGCCGCTCTTCACCTCAATTTCTGGATCAGCATGCAGCTGCACCGCACACTATGAAATTTAATGTCTATTTCCACTTTTCATCATTTATAAAATCATCTCAAACGTAAAATGAATTGATATATTTACATATATGTAACATAAGGATGATGGCCACACATAATTTGAATCAAGATTAAGTTTAATCAGGCCTGCCTGAAATGCCTTTCGATAAAAATCTTCACAAATCAAGTTTGGGGATTCTAGACTAATCTGCTATATGGCCGATTGGGCTACTATAATAATATTTACTCAACAAATGAAGCAATATTTTATTTGAATATAATTTAATTTAAAAAATGTTATATTTTGAAAAAAAACCACATTACATATTATAATCATTAAGCAGCATTCCTTTCAGAAAGCACAATTTCTCCTTAATTTCTCTGCACGGTGCGCTCCACGGACCATAAATTAAATAAAACATTTCTAGTGTTTCAGACATGATTTCATTGGTCTTCGTACAGAGATCTCTAAAAAATTAAAAGTTAAAAATTAGTTGCTTTCATTTAATCACAAAGATAAATTTTACAGATGATCATTTTTTAACCATTTGAATCTTTTCTTTATTTCTATGGCTATACATATTATATGATGAATTTACATAAAGTAAAATATTGGAAACAATCAGGCCTATTCTCAAAATTCCAATATTGAAATGAAGGTGATTGTTACACCAACCCTCAAAAATAGACAGATAGTTTTGACAGATTATGGTACGTTTATCTCCCTCACTCTCTCTCATTCAAATATAACACTATTTTTGAGGGTTGGTGTAACAATCACCTTCATTTCAATATTGCAATTTTGAGAATAGGCCTGAGTATGTTAATTACATAAACCAAAACATGAACAAACCTGAAGTGCTTGACGGGGGATGTGTCTTTTCTCATAAATTTTATCTGTGCCATCATCACATCTCCCAGCTTTTCTAGTTCGTAAGCCACTTCAACACTTTGTTCGCCAAAATGAGCTTTCACGGCGACCAGATTTGTTTTCAATAGTTGCAAACTCTTCTCATAACTCCCTGAAGAATTAAATACAAATGATTAGAAATGTTTCAAAATCCAATACATACAGTATGTAATGTTTTACAAGTTGATTACCTTTCCAAAATGTTTCTGATTATTGGGAATTTCAAATATTATTCAACACATTACTTTAGTCACAAGAAAAGTATTACATACTAATGTAACTACTTCTTAAAAAATGTATTTCTCTAGTCTTCATGATGTAAAAATTCAATTGTTCATTGTTTTTCGTCATCGGCGCACATATTGTTTCCAGAAGAACAACAGTAAGCAACCTTCAGTACTAAGTATTGGCAAATTGAAAACTAAAATGACTAACCTTCATTTGCGTATAAATTAGCTAAAAGGTCAATTGTGCCTCGTAAATTTATATTAAATTTATACAGGTATATCTTTTGCTGTTTTAGGATATTCAAAATCTTCTTTATTGCAGCTTGTCCTTCCAAGCTCGAGGCTGAAATATATAAAATATATAAAGTAATGTAAGATAAAAACATGAAGATAGCAGGGGAAAGGGCAGCCCTAAAAGAGCCATATAAAGTGTATATACACATCCCCACCTTCGTCATAGAGTCGTGGCAGCATTCCGGAGATACTCTGAAACAAGAGACGCGATGCTTGATCTGGGATCGCTCCGCAAGAGCTGCATTTTAGAGTTTCTTTATGCACTGGTCCTTCACATTCATTGCACAAATACGATTCAAACATATCCTGAAAATGTATACAACATTACAATTGATCAATTTGAAAGCAAGAAAAAATATTATAAATTGTATACGGGTGCTATCTGAGAGGGAAGTCTTCTAATAACTCTTTTGTTAGTTGCAAATAAGCCGCAGACATTACATCATAACTATCAACAACAGGCAAGTATGCACCGGTAACTCACTACGAGATTGTCCTTGTGAGGGTCTCGGCAGGCAGAGCAAGCACATAGAAAGCAGTACTGCTGTAACAGTTGAGTGCGACGTAAAGCCCCTGTATGGCGACGGTGGTGGGGTCCGTAGCAGTTGAATACCTCCTGGCCCGGCCCCAAGGGGTCCATAGCTTTGACTATCAGCAGTTCCCCGCAGTGACTGAAATACAAAACTATAATATATTTGGATTAAGACAGGTGCTTAAACTTTGTGGTTTAAGGAATTCCTTTAAGGTGCAACTTTCAATAATAATTCAAATTTTAATGTTTTTTTTATGAAAATATTGGTTTTTATTATTAATTTATATCAGATTTATATATTTGACTAATTAATAATTAACTATTACTTATATAGGATCTTTACATTAATTTAAAACTAATAAACTGAATGTTATTTGTTATAATTAAGATAATACAAGCATCATAAGAAAGACCGCCACCATTAGATATATTTTCCACATGCCACAAATTGTCTTAATATAGAAAATTCTTGCATAAACGAAATATATTTTCTTATAATCTTGAAGCCAAGATTATAGAGACAAATCTCGATTGAGAGAAATTAATAAAATGTTAAAAATTAATAAGAGTTATAACCATTTAATTTGCAGGACATACTATCAATTTTCAACATTTAAAAATATTTTGTTTTAGTGAAAACATACGTATATAAATATATAAAATATTCTATTTACTCGCATGCTTTGAGGCTTCAACTACTATGTAAAACTAAATTTTATATCACAAACACAATAATTAGTTTTTAAATAATATATTTTCAGTCTTATAAAAGAAGTTTAATAGGCCTGTCTGTCCAGCCATGACGGACGTCTAATCCGCGTATCATAATATTCATTAAAAATGCCGAAAATATATGTTTTCACACATATTTTATCCACAATATGAATTAATATTGAATTTATTCACAATATTAGTAACAAATTTTATAAATTTGATGTTTTTTTTCTGATTTTATGGGAAAACAACATTTTATTGAACAAAGTAAACATTTTATGTGCGTTATTTTTATGTAAGTCGCAAATAAATATTTTGTTTATATATAACACTGTTGTCTTTTAAATACTAGTTGTTTGTTTCATAAATAGTATGTAATTATGAATCAGACATCACAAAAACGGCTACGTGGTGGTCAAATCGATAAGATTAAACAAAAACATAAAATGCATCTGACAATAATTTTAAATTTAGAACATTGATTTAAGTGACTATCCGAATTTCAAACTGGAAAAATAAAAGCACGCCCTGAAACAAACATTTATCGAGGACCCTATTCTGTTAACTATATGGTAATACATGGATAATTTCTATACACTGCCTCACCTGCTGATGATATTTGGTTCGCAGGAGTGATTCATCATACTGGCTGAAGGATAGATAGCGGTGGCAAGTCGTGCATGCTGCCTTTTGCCATCTGTCTCGCGCAATCCCGCCACGGCATGGCCGCTGCTCACCAGCTGGCCCAGGTGGCGAGTCAGCAAGCAGGCTGCCAGTATCTCTTTCTCTCCGTCGAGCAGCGTTCCGCATAACCCGCTGTCGAAGAAGTCAGTCTGCTCTCTGAGATAGGTTGTTAGCATGAGACCGGTCTGAAACAGGTCAAAGTTATTTTGAAGTAAAATGCCCGCCTTGTCGCTAATCTGGTTGCTGATTACAGCGTGGCATAAAGAAACTCAAATTAAAACCTTTGGCAAATCTAAGCAGCCACCTTCGATAATGAAATTCTTTAACCCGGGGGTTTACACTATGGTTCGTATACCATAATGGGTGCCCAATATCCAGTCAAGCGATAAGTGAGTAGAATAACGAAGTTCCATGAAAATTAAAAAGATTTTCAAAACAAAAATGTTAAAACACTTTTGATTACAGTTGCAGTGTCACTTTATTCCAACAATTCTGGGGAATTATTATATAACTAGTAGATAGCAATCGGCGATACTGCTAGGCCCTGCGGGCTGCTATTGTATATAAGCGGCCATTAATGACCGCTGCTACGTGGCTATTGGTGACCGCTGTGCGGTCAGGGTCTCGATAGAATCTATATTTCAATGATAGAGTTTTCTCCAAAACATACCTCCAAAATGTTGATGTAATTAAAATTATTCCATCTTTCATTATTCCACATTTGACAAACATGAAGTAAGGTGCGAGATGGCAAATCTCTGAGACATGGTGTGTAGGCAGGGACTATGAATGCTGAGTGTTGTCTCCAAAGTATCTCTTGGGAGCAAAATTCGTATCTCAAAGATTGTCTCGAGTCAGAAATCTCTTAAAAATCTCATTTGTGGACACAGGCTATAGAAATAGCAAAAATATGAATGAAAAAATGATATTAATTTAAATATTAGATAATGATGTGTGCAATAATGCTACTTTTATATTACTTCTTTTGATTAATTTCCTCTGTCCAATGTGGATGCCAATTACGCCTCTAATTTATGTAATTAGAAAATTAGTGTAAATGTGAAAAAGCAGCCGTGCTGGATGGTCTATTATAAATGACTAGTGTTATTTTATTATACTTACCAGTGTATATTGAACAAAATCTTCTTTATCCATTTTTTGGAAATTGGTCAATAGGTTGTATATGTTACGGTAGCCGCTACCTGAAGCCGATGGAAGACAAGCTTCTCTAATAGAGTCTAGAGCCTGCGAAGTGCTGCAGCCATCTATACTTTGATCGGTAACACCGAAACTCTCCTGGGAGCCGACCAGGAGAACTCTAAAACATTTAAAGATAGTCATAAACTACACGAGGGTGATGGATTGTAAAAAATACACACAAAATTCTCCCCACAATTGGTGCACCTTCAATAAGTACCTGAGAGCCAGATGGGCGATGCCGATACTGGGCCAGAGAAGAGAACGTGTCCCGGCACATTCCCAACGGTGGAAGCGACTCCAGCCTTCCATTCGACACTTCTCGCTGCAGTAAATGCTGCCCGCGCATTCTGCACACCTACAGCAATGCAAGGAGAGATTACATTTTGTGAATCAATTTTTAGTCAAAATTACTCTCATTCAATATTTTTTTCATAATGGGGAATATTAGAAAAATGCAGGGTTATGAAAATCATCTTAGTAAGTAAAATAGTCGTATAATAAAAAATTAACATTCTTCTCGCAACATCAAGATTGGATCTTGTGATCATCAAGATTGAATCAAATTGATTATTTTCATGTGCCATTTTGTTTTTATATAAGTATATGTACTTTGTAATTTGGATTCCTTGATATTTGATGATCAAAAATAGTTATGTAAGCAATTTCATCCAAATTATACATCTGCTGTGATTCTGCGAGCGTGACACGGAAACATTGTCCAGACACATACACTTACAGCTGAAATCAAAATTAGTTTTGTGTGTATTTTAATTTAAATTTGTAATGCATTTATCATCTTTCCACACCTATTCTATGTGTCTATAGTGGAGAGGACAAATACATATAATTTTATATGACCTCACATTCAGTTTCCAATACTGTAATACTATAATAGTTTATTAAGATTAGTAAGTTTCGATGTCCGGAACAAGATGGTAGAATGATGTCATTGCAATATTATTTTGTTTCATAGTAGCGGATGGGAATATTCACTCACGGGATGGGAACGATATCTGGCTGACAGCAGTTCTCGCACACGGTAGGCAGGATCCCACCTGAACTAGGAAGGGCTACAAAAGCAAACGGCTTCTCAACAAACAGGACTTCCCCTCGCTCCACAGCCCTGTTAGTCACCACATATCTTCCGCACTCAGTGGAATATCTAAAATTATACATGAATACACATTTATAATAATAACTAGAAATATTTTTAACAATTAAAATGGTAAATTCTTCCTTCTAAACAAGTATATTTTTCAAACGAATTTAAAAAAAAATTATTGTACATTATTATTGTTGTATCCTAGTTAGAAGTTTTCTGTAATAATAATAATAATCAAATATGCAAAAACTGACAGCCGATCAACTCAACATTAAAAGGTTCAAAAAAGTCAAATTGATGAATTAAATTGGAGATTTTGCAGAAGTTGATCTGGTTTGCCACTTTCGATGTATGTTTGCTTTCATTCTTTTTTTAAACAGAAAAAAACTTTACATAAATAAAAATTTATATATAAAAACAGAAATGTATAAACATTACATCTTCCTAGTTGGGAAAGAGAGATGCTTTTTTACAAGACTAAAGTGCTAATACTGCAGTCTAAATTGTAAGGTTATCGACTGACAAACATTAAACAAAAATTAAAAGAACACCATGGCAAGAACAGTGTATCCAGAAATGATAAAACAAAAAAGAGAAATTGTATTTGCACTATTATTAAAAATGTATTATTGTAATTCAAGGTACAAATTTGATTTTTTAGGAGAACACATTCTTATTGTGAAGTTGTAATTATTCAGAACATAGGTCTGTGATATTTTAAATATGATGGAACGATTAAATGTATTGATATCAAAAAGGTAACATATAAGGTCGAAAAATTGTCGCTAAAAATAATGTCGCTGTAGCTTAGTTGGATAAAGCACCTCCCCCGGTTAGGGAAGAGATCCAGGTTCGAATCCCAGTGGCGCAACAACAATATTTTTCGATAAAATTGATTTTATATGTATATCTTTATAATTAATATATTTAATTCATATTACAAATTTGATTGTCTGCAGAAAAAAATAGTAATTTAATTTTAGAACTCCTTGGCCGCCTATGTCGGAAACTTGGGGCAGAGAGAGAGATGGCACGAGAACTGTCAGAATTTAAGTTGGTTATCATATCAGCGCCGATCAGATCTTTAACCAAATTATTATTTCCAGTAGTGACATTGTACGGCGCCCCATAGAAATCTGTTTCAACTCAAGAACACCATGAATTACATCTGAAATAGAGTGTAAAAATCGTCATTTTCCCTCAATTGACAGTTGGCGTTCACTTTTGCATTGCCAAATCGCAATTTTATTAAATTTGAAAATTTAATACACATACTCTCATGTCGACGTCAAAGTGCTGATATTTTTACAGGTAGTGAATTTTTGAAAACTTTTTTGATTTTATTTTTACTTTACAAAATGGCGGAGGCTGACTTATTTCGTTAGTGGAGACTGCTGACTTTTTAGACATTCCCGATATGCTTGTTACTACTGCAGAGTCTGATGATGAGAAGGATGCAATAAGTTGGAAAGTATCTTGAACGTTCCAATTTGAGTAAATTGTCGTTAGATTTTGATGTACGTTCGCAATATTTCTCATTTTTGTTGCTAAGTAATTCAAGTGAATAAGATATTAGTTTTTAGTTATCAATTAATATATGAGCGTTTTACTATAAATACAGTGAGTGTGCCGTTAGCATCATTTTATGTGTGTTGTTAGTGCGATATGTAATGGTGTATGTAGTTGTGAAGTGCTAATATATTTTTGTTTTAAGCATCACCTTAAACACAATAATATTAATAAAATCTGATACTGTCCTCCCAAAAAACAATTATAAAATAAATAATAATGTTCTAACTAAATAATAAATTATGTTTTTAATATTATAAAATAGATTTTATTAATTATTAGAGTTGGTCCAGTGTTAAAGGGTACTTTAAATGATTTTAAACACACACTAACGAAATTTTAGTACCTTAAAAATCAGGATTAATGCGGCACGTCTGTACAGGACGGGTAAAATACTATTTGAACCAAACTGTTGACAATTTGACATATTGTATCTATGTATTTTTTAAATTGTGAAAACAATCTGACATTGTGAATCAGTTCAACATGTTAAAAGAAATACAAATGTGCCCGATATGTTCTTTCTTGAGTGTCATCTTTTTGAGCATCATTAGGTTTGAGAAAATATTGCATTTATTATTATTATTGAATATTTATTGTAGCCTTTTGTTAATAAATGGGAACAGAATTTTACTCCGATAGTATTAAAATGCAGTATGCGATTTCGTGAATTAAATTAGTATATACTTATATTATTAATTAGTACTGTGTCTGTGGGGCGTGTGCAGGATTACCACAATAGAAAAAGAACAAACTGATAGATATGTAATGTTATATATATATATGTAGTGATACCTCGGTTGATCGTTTTTGAAGGAATCGATTAGGTAAAACAATGAATACGGGAAAATAATTCATTATAGAGCATCAGGTAGTTACTATTTTTATATATAAGAGTATATATATAGTATTTTTTAACCTCTTCTGGCGACGAACACGTTACTCCCAGATTCGCAAATGCACTTCCTTCTGTCGATTTCTTGTGAACAATCCATAACATTCTTTAAATCGTGATATCCAACCATTGGACGCCGCAAAGTCTGCAATTCCAATGCCTTCAGCAATCTCCTTGGTTTTCTTGCGGATAATGGTGCCATCGATAGGCACGTTGACAGCTCGTGACTGCTGGTACCATGTGAAAAGAATGGACTCCAGCTCGTTAAATTTTGATTTTTCCCCAGTTTTTCTTGTGGCCGATAATCTGCCATATACTATTTTAAGTCCCTCTTGAAGAGTTGAACTAGTTGCACCGGTCAATTCATGATTCATTGTGACTGTTAATGTGATTATGAACATTATTACTGACAACACTATCAACATTTTTTTTTATCCCTAAACCCTACAAAATCGCAATCAATGGACGCTTATGATGAAATAATTACTAACGTTTTTTTTAGTTATACCAACGTTTTCATGGTTTTTTCGTAAAAATAAAATTAAAAAAAGCTAGCCTGTGAATTTTTAATTTTAAGAGTTTTGACGCCAATATAGTGGTATGATGCTGTTTCATCACGATTTTTCTAGGCAGCTAACAGGTTAAGAATGTTTATGTATTTTGTTTACAGAAAATAAAATGACTAAATGTGATATTTTTGATTCTCCATTTTGCGAAGGAAATGATGATTTGTTGTGTCCTGTGCTCTGTGAAAAATGAATAATAAATTAACCAGGAGCACAACAATAAGTCTTATCTCAGTAGGAGGCAGACAATGCTCATACCTTAGGTCCAGAGCAGAAGAAGCTCCGGGGAAGGCGGGGTGCTTGCCGGGTAGCAAGCTGTTGATGCACGGGACCAAATCTTCAGCTTCAAATATACACATTTTATTTATTTGGTTGAAAATTCAATATTATTAAGAAACAGAGGACACCTTAGTTACCCTAGTTATTTCTTAAATTAGTGCTGCTCCATTATAAATCACGAGAGCAGCGTTAGGACTACAGCAACATAGTGTATTCATGTTGATTGGATGATTTATCTCTTTTGGCTTGCCAACATTTGACATACAGAACCAATTACAAATTTTTTAAATACCGGATGACAGTACCAGGTTTAAGAAGCGCACGAGCCTCATGAAGGCGCCGCAGTAACTTCGGTGCTCGCTGATCCTGCGGATAGCCCTCCTTCAGTGCGAGTTCCGCATCCCGTACACTCTCCTGTAAAATATGGCCTGGTCTATATAATATGGAAAATTTGGTCAGGATTTCCAAATGAAACAATGTGAAAATATAAAAAAATGTCCAGTTTTCAAACCACCCTTGAAATCAGGCGCAAGAATACGTAATGCTGAAATTCAGACAGTGTGCGCTTTTTCCTGATATAATATGAACAAAAGATCAAAAGTATTTTTGCAAATATGAGAAAACTGATAATTTTATTATCATATCTATATCTTTTATAACATTTCTATCTAGCAACATTTACCAAAAAGATATTAATGAACATTAATATTTACTTGCTATTGTTAGTCAATGATTAGTAAACATTGTCTTGAAAGAGTATGAAATATGCGTACAATACCTCAAATTTCAAAGTGACAGCCCTGAATACATCTTGTATGTAATGAAGTGAATTGAAGTAATGAAGGAATTGACAACTTATATGTAATGAAGTTTCTTGAACAGGCATACTTGGTACTTGCCCATCTGAAGCAACACGGCTGCCCGGTTAGCGAGGGCCAGGGGAAAGGTCTCGTCGTCTCGAGGTGCTGACAGAACACTGAAATTATAATACTTCAAACATTCTTCAAATTTCCCCTCCTTGAAATAGCCGTTCCCTTTATATCTCCATGACGAAGCCAATGACTTGGATTTTTCAAGAAGATCATGTTCGGATGATTCTACAGCCAAATCCAATAACCACTTTTTGAATATTTCACTGAAATACAGAAAAACATGAGTTTAATTGAGGAAACATTGTAGAAAGCATAATATGTTATGGCAAATGCAACTAGACTGACATCCTCAAGCAATGGGTCTGATGTGTTTTCTCAAAATACAAAAAATTATTAGGTTATCTTTGTACATATAAGGTTTTCTACCATTGTCCATGAACAGTATTAACTTAGGATTGTCAGCAGTAAAGATCAAACCCAATAATTACTCAAATGCATTTAAGGATATATTCAATTTCGTCGTTGGGGTGTTTTGTGTCAAATATTTTAAATTAGCATTAAATTAACATAAACCTAATTTATGGAAAAAAAGTCATCAATGATCATGATGTATTAGATGTGTTTTCAAGTCTAGAGCAACTTAACCATATACAATATTTTCGATTTCGATAATCTTAATAGAAGTCTAATTATATACGTTTTAGATGTTTATTTATATAGATATTCTTGGAAAAATATTTGTTTTTTAACTGCAGTTCCTATGCATCCATAATGAAAACCTATAAAGACAATTATAAAAACCAAAACTAACCGAATGCCGCGAGTTTTACAAAGCTTAATAATGGCTTCATATTCCCCACGAGTATCGAACTCGTCCAGAATCTGGGAAGATAGCGAGTCTAAGAGGAGCTCCCATCCCCTAATGTGATTGGTCAGAAGACTGCTAGACATATTTCAGGTATAAACTCCGTACTTGTTTTGTTGCGAACTGGAAAAAACAACCACATACCGTTTGAAATCTGTGTGACAGTTCTAACCATAGAAAATTCTTGAAACTTTGAGAATATCTTTATGACAGTTAACTTTTATCTATGCAGTTAACTCAAAAGAAATATAAAGATTCACCATAGACAATCATAAGTCTAATTAAATATGAGAGAAGGTCCCACACATTTCTGGTTGTTATACCTCGACGCGAAGCTTAATATTAATTAGAGAATACAAAAAACAATTCAAAACAAAACAAAAACAACAAGGGGGGTTAGGAAATGATTACTATCTGTTGCGTAAAAGCATAGATGTCGGAAGAAAACAGGATATACGGAAGGAGGTTTGCACTCACCACAATCCAGTTCTTCAGATACCTCCAAGGTGGACTGTAAACTTATCACTATCATTGTTTAAGTCCTAGTCCTTTAGATCCACTGTATAGACGCGACGTCTCAATTGAATATTATTCTTCGATTCACAAATTACCGTACCGCTTCAAGGTCGCCGTTCGACTGGTGCGGCGGGGTGTCAGGTGAGGAAAGGAGGAGAGAGGAAGGCACAGTACATTATTTTCGTTCAAGAGTAAATAAGTAATTAATAACAGATAAATATATGTCCCGAACACTATCCTTTTAATCAGTTGCTCTTAATTCTCATCATTGCGGCCCCGCATACTGGTAATATCTCGCCCCGCGATTATTTCCAGGTTTCATATTGTCAATTTTACTATGGTTATAAGAATTATTGGACAGGTGGAGAACAAATACATACGGAACACACATTAATCAAACATTTATTTATCTATATGGGTGGGCAGATGTATATGATCCTTAATTGTAACTTAGACTAAAAATTATTCTACCTTATACTTTACGCGTTGGTCAAGAGGTTTTTTCCAGAGATCTCGATCTTCGATTGACGACACGGTGATGCCGACGACGGCTCCTGTTGTCCGGGTGGCCTCGTCGTGGCTGACAAGATGACGAGCAGGGCGGTGACTGATGGCTGGCTGCTCGGGGCTGCTTCGGTTGCTGGCTGAGTTCCTGGATGAGCAGCTGGTTTGGCGTTCTGGGTGGGCGGCTGCTTCAGGCTGACTTGGCGCTCTGGATGGCGGTTGCTGCCGAATTGGCTGGTGTTCAATATTTTTTTTTGTGTTTTTGGTGCAAACTCGTCGACTCTCTCGTATTCAATATTGTTTTCAACTGTTATGTTTTTTATCCCGTCCTCTTCCTGATATAATATTGCTTTCAACTGAGCTCTTCCTCCAAAATCTCGCTTCCAACTGAAATGTTTCTCCTCTCGTCCTTCCAAATGATGTTTCTGACTGAGACTGATAACTGATAACTCGTCTCCCTTCCAAATTCTATTTCTAACTGTCCTCTTTCTCCCAAATCTCGCTTCCAACTGAGAGCCGGCCCGTGCGTAGGCCATTCTTATACCTTGACAGTGGGGTGTTTTCCATCTGCCGAACTGCCCTCTTTCCGTCATTGAACGGGCCACCATCTTATCGGTTCATCCGCTTCTTCTGGAGGCCACAATCCAAATCCAACCTGACTCCTCATTCGATTAGCTAATTATAATTAATCTTATATTCAAATTATTTACATTACATATTATTAAGTCACACGTATCATTTTTTGTCACTTGGTTTTACACGGGTGGATCATTTCATTACTTCCTCATGCGTAATCTTATCTAGGTACAATTATAATCAAATAGCCTACATTAATTATCAATCATCTTGGGATGAAAGGGTATTCTTTCCTTACTATAGTTTGAAATAGTATCTGTAAATAAAATTGAACACATGTGTAGTTCTATAAAACGTCTTAACAACCAATCATTATTGTATAACATTTGTACATTACTTATAGTTAATTACAAATGTCTTATATTTATTACATATGAACTAATGTCTTAAAAATAATCTGCCTATGCCCTACAGTACTATCACTACATTATATACTATACACAGATTTACAGTTATGGTCCGTAAGTAAATCGATTGGAAGCCTATTCCTAACAAAGAACTCTCGCATGTTACTTTTATATTCTAGATGATTAAATTAGGGATTAAATCGGCGGCCATGTTATCTCTTGAAATATTCTAGCTTCTAGGAATACATTTATTTACATTTCGAACTGAGCCATGCGGTTCGTTCGTCATTGCACTCAAAGCAGATTAAACAAAGGAACTGCATCTTTTGTCTTTATCACATTTCGACCCTCGACGCTAGCTGATGGGCACGTAACGGTGCTTCCTGAGACCTTTCTTCGGAATCGATTGTCTCGCCGATACAATGGATCCAGCTTTAATGGACATTATTTCTTCGGTTTTTCAGAAACAAAGGGTGCGGACGTCTTCATAGGTACATGCAATACGTGTGGAAATAAAACAAACAATGTTGAAATAAGGTTTAGATTAAGATAGGCTCGTGATACCGCCTACAAGTATATAATATGCATGTATACAAGAAGGCATGGTTAGGTTAGGTTTGGTTAAGTTTTTTAAAAAAAATTTTAGTTGCCTTTATTTTTCCCTTGCTTTTTGTTTACAAGAATTTTTTAACAAATATAAATACAAAATTATAGCTTAAAGAGATATAAGAGACATGAATAAACCTAATCATAAACATAAACGATATCGCAGACATTAGAGATAATAAAATTTTTAAAAATACATTAAAATAAAATATTAATAAGGTAATAATAAACAATAATAATAAGTGAATAACAAAATATGATATAAACTTAAAAATGTTTTTCACTTTTGCCTTCTATTTAGATTAATTTCTTTAATTATTTGAAATATTTTTTACATATACAACATACATTTGTGTGTAATATCATTATGGGTTATCAGTTTTGACACTTTGTCCAAGTTTATATTGTATCTATCATATACTGCATCCATTTGATGTCTTTCGTAGCTGAAAAACGGGCATGTCATCAGTAGATGTATTATATTTTGATTGTTTGTATCATCGCATGGGCAGGTATCGTCATCAACGAGCTTAAAACGATGCAGGTAGCTATTAAAGCATTCATGTTGTGATGATCCACATATAATAAACTGATAAAAAAATACGAATTCGGCGAAATATCGATGAGATGACTGGAGGGGGGTTGTGAACGCTTCTCCGGGAAGTCGGTTTCGGGAGGGAGAGGGGGTCGCATGTTTGCAGAGTCGCTTTTGAATCGGGAAATCGAAGGGTCGCTTTGAAACAGGGAAACTGGACGGTGGTTTATAGAGCGGGCGAGGGGGTCGCACGGGTGTCGGTCGGTTGGAGCTTGGAGCGGGAAGCGGGAAGAGGTAGCCCGGAGTGGACTCGGACGGCTGAGTTTACGCGGCCGCGAGAGTTGTTGGAGTTGATCTAATGTGTTAAAGTGATAATCAATAGCCTTACGACCGTCGCGAAAGTGTTGGCGGACAATTTATTCGATCCGGATATTTTCGCGGGAGACGTATGGTGGTGTGGTGCCCAGAAGGATGCCGGCAGCGAGGACCTACTTGAATCTTGATGAGTTTCTTTTGCATGCCTTTGTTGATTATTATACTATTTTACCGCATTTGTAATTTTTATGTAATTTTGACTCTTTATGATTATTCAAAATTATAATTGAACTATAACCACCTTAGTTGCTGCAGGGCTCGGTCTTGAATAAGATAAACTCGTATAATCATGGAGAATCAAAGTTTCGGTATGTATTTTAACCATTTGTTATATTATATATTGCACGATTATTCCCGATTTATGTATAATTTTTTCCACACCCTTACATTCCAGCTCTGAACCCAACTTACATAACCAACTTTATGATAAATGGCTCGCGCCGAGATTCACTTGTAAATGCGCGCAAATGACGTTTCGGAATTAGAGGTAATAAATTGGAAGATTAGTAAAATTAATGTTATAACGAGTGTGCTCGGGTATCATACCGTATGATCGGAGGTTTTTCCGTTATTTAGTCGCGAACTATTAGATAATCGGTATATGTATTTTAACAATTGATCTATAGGTATTTGAACGGCTATAATATTTGGATATTTGGAAACGCGGGTTAAAAGAACTAGGATTACTACGGACATAACATGAAGAATATTCTTAACCACTAGATCGATTACGTTGGCCAAATTTACATATTAAGCTTACAAATTTTCAAACAACACTTATTCATGAAATAAGTTATCATTCAAGAAGCTCTGAGCTCGCGTGCGATACAAACGGACGAATATATTTATTCTATATAGTATAGGTAAATAAATTTTAA